>CAXAMN010013725.1:63436-85959 GCA_963970005.1 Durusdinium trenchii
GGCGACGCCTTCCGGGCGGCGCTGGCGGTGGCGCTGGCGGAGCGGCAGGCACGGGAGGGCGGGATGTGGTTGAAGACGGAGTCAAAGACGACCTGAAAGGGAGGTCTTCCTTTACTTCCAGTTGGTCAAAATATAGTCGACTTGGCTTTTTAGAGCGGAAGATTTTAAACAAACTGAGGAAAGAGTGGAAGTTTTGGGAAGACTTAGCCTCAGTGTTTTGGGAATGCGTTTTAAGAGGTTCTTCACCGTACCCTTGGGTGTTGAGGCCCCTTTTTTGCGTTTGAATCGGTGGTGGTGGTGGTTGTGGTGGCTTGTTTGGTACGTGCGAGGCTTGATTTGGAAAGGGTAAGTCTTTTCAGTGCAGGTAGGAAGCCGCCTTAAAGTGGGGCTGAAGCGCTCAAGGACAACAAGCAACTCTTTGAGTATGCATCTCCTTCAAGTTGTGTGGAAGATGCCTTGTGCGGCATCCAAGACTTGGAATGATTTTCCTGCGCCAGCCGTTGCCTGATGCTTTACGCCTGGCCAGCGCGGCCGGTGGCCTTGCAGTCTCGCGCCAAGGTGCTTTCGTCGACGGATTTGGGAGTTGGGTTAGGTTCGTTCTGACAAGGTGCTTGGTTTGAAGCAGGCATGATTGATGTGAAGGATGCATGATTTGATGCAGTGAGAGATGTTGGGGATGTTATCTTTCTAGGTGTTTAGCGGAAGGTTTGCCATGGTGATGGCTTTTTTGAAGCGGATCTGCGTCAAGAAGAGAATAACAGCAGACCATATTGGAAAGCCACTGTGGTCGAGTTCTTGTCCTTTTTCCTGGAATTCTCCAGCTTCCCCCGTCTGTTCCTGCTGGTTCGATCGCCAGCAGGATGGCAATTGGTGTGAGGATTTGCGGAGCTCGGAAGATGACATCGACCTTAACAGATTTGGTTGTGTACATGCGAAAGCCTTGGATGGGTCTTCCATGGTTTCGATATTCCATGCACGCCATTGTTGAGGCACAAGGATTTCAGCAAGCAAAGCAATGGTCAGGAGTGATAGCAGCGGAATAGACGGATAGGCGCCGTCCGTACCATCACGACATCAAGTTTAAAGACCCAAGACTTGGACCTTTGTCTTAAGATGACAAGCTGATCACATCCGGCAGTATCACTGGGCCTTTCGCTCCTTTCGCTTCCACTCATCTCCTCTTCAGTGTCTAGCGACTAGCGGCCATTTTGGTATCCTCAACTCCTGCACTCAAATGGGTCAATCAACCAACCAACCAACCAACCAACCAACCAGTGTTGGAGGCACCACTTGAGAATCGCGCCCAAGCGCTACGATTCCTTTAGGATCCTCTAGGTTTCAAAGCGCTTGTCTGCAACATTAAGGCCCCCCTGAAGAATTTGACAGTTCAGTGCCGCGAGAATTGTCTCAAAGCACTCTACCTAAAATCAATAAGGAAGACATCACACACACAACATATCTTCCACTTTCGACACTGCCAGATCCTACCAACTTGTGATTTCAAAGACCAATCCCATTCCAATCCCGTGGTTTTCCTTTGCTAACACTTTCTGAACCTAGCCTTCTGTGCTGCAGGTGCTGAACCTAGCCTTCCGTGGCGCGCCGAGTGCGAAGCCCTCCTCTCCACCCCTGACGCGGTCATCCCCGCCGCACCCAGCGCCACGGCCGCCGCGGCCGGCGACGCCGCGGCGCCGGGCGCCACGCGGCGTCCGCGGTTTGCGTCGAGGCTGAACTCGATGAAGGACAGGCGGGGTGGCAGTCCACTCGAGCAGTCGGATGAAGCTGGGTGGGTGACAAGCGTTTTTCTCTACAAGTTGCTCTTTTCCCAAATGGCGTGGTGATGTTGGCGTGTGTTGCCATGGCCAAGGGGCCCAAATGGAAAGGACCTGAGATTTGGGAGAATGCACCGTCATGGACCGTCGTGGGTTTTGCACCGTCCGCTTCCCTCGGCCAGGCCCGAGCTTTGGGACGGTCCCCTCGACGTGTTGGGCCTCATTGCGCGGCAGGGTCACGTGCGAGGCGCCCCAACTGGGCGACAGGGCGGTTCGGTGCGGGGTGGCGGAGGGTGCGTGACGGAAGCTTCAGAAGCTATGAACGTAGCTCCTGGCATTACTACTAGTAACAAGAAGCTAGGAACAAAGGTTCATCAAGGATGTTGAGTTTTGGGAAGCTCATCCAGGTCTACAAGACTTGTGGCAATCGCGCAACAGAAACCCCGGTTGACTCGAATCGTATGCGTTCGCCCGTTCTGTGACGCCAGGCAGTTCTGTGCCACGGAGTGACCTAGAAATGTCTTTGTATTTGCTAGTAGCAAGGCACCTTACTACTAGTAGCCATAGAAGCTACTAGGTGGAGGCCATCGCTATTAGGGTGGAGGTCATTCCTATTAGGTTCCTGTTGCTACGAGGATATATAACCAGAAGCATCTTGGCCCACCCTTCTGGACCACATGCTGGTCGCAGAGCATGCGTCGCATGTCGCACGGCTCCGCGCGAGGCTTGGAGCTGGTCTACTTGAACTTTCCGCAGCACTTGGAGACCTTCGACATCTCAGAGGCCTCTACAGTGCTGAGAGCTTTGCAAGAGGCCAAGCTGCAGGCAGGAGGCAGTTGAGGGGCTTATGGGGCTTGGGGAAGGGCATGAACAGGTGGCTTTCGAGGCTGACGGGGGGAAAGTTGGGTTTTTCGGAGGTTCTTTGGAAGTTCTTGGGACGGAACAGCCTTTTCGCCCCCCTGAGAGAACGAACAGCTCCATCCACGTGTCACGATTGGGGTCGAGTCCCGGACCCTTCAACTTTCCTTGCTCGCGGCAAGGTGGGGCCAGGTCCAGGAATGGCACTGCTTTGGGGACTGAAACGTCTCGTGAAACGCCTTCTGTGGAAGAACGTACTTCGCAAAATTTGTCCCAACGACAAGCCTTCTTCTTTGCCAATTGGCTCACACCATGGAAGATGTCCACAAGCAGAGGGAGCATATGGAAGATGTCCACAATACTGGCGTTTTCTTTGTTCCATGCTCTATCCGCAGGAAGAGCAAAAAAAACTGTTTGTGTTAAAGCTAAAAGTTGAAGCCCCTTTTCTGCTGGATCTATGTATGCAATTTGTTCAGGATCAATCGCATGAACTCCATACCAAGACTGGACTTAAACTCTGTTTTGGATTGGGAACACGAACATCTGTAGATACTTAACACACGCTCAACGCTTGATATTGTTTGGTTTCCTCATCTTCCGGACTTGCTTCCTGCTTCCTTCAGTTGCAGGACGGGAGGGGAGAGAGAGAGAGAGAGAGATTCATCATCTGTTTGGTAGGCACTGAGGGGAAGCCTGCGCAGCACAGGGAACCCAGCCCTGATAGGGAGCAGACCAGTCTTCATAGCCAATACTCGTCATAAGTCACAGCTGTGCAGTAGATCCTTCAGCTTGGAATGGGGTTGATGTCCAGGCCCAGGCTATAATCTTCAAATCACTCTCAGGCCTAGTGGGGATTTCCCGAAAACTCTTCTTTTTTGCTTCACCAAGCAGCTCCCGCATCTCAAACAACCGGAGAAACGTGTGCAGGTCGAGCCCATCCTTTTGATTCATTTAGTGAGACATTGGGAGATACTAGCATCCCTGAACAGTTTTTTCGCCGTGGACTGTGGACTTGTGTAGACCTGCCCTCAAAACACAAGGCAGGTGGCCTTGCCTTGCGCTTCCCAGAGCACATGGGCTTGGGTGCCTTTACAAACCCGAACGAGACGGTGAGGAAGGAAGCAGTACCTGGGACCTGAGACGGTGAGTGGGACATCCCAGCGGTGAGTGGACGTCCTACATTCTCTTTTGTGGAAGAAAGGAGAAGATCGAGGGGCCAGGCACTTTAGAATTCTGTGATGGGGGGGTGCTAGTGGTGCTTTGGAAAGAGGTTTGCACTATCGGCATCATTGAAAGGTCAAAGGTCAGGCAGATGCTTGTGCTTCGCAAACTCAACCATCCTTCATATCCATATAACTTGGTTCTCCGGGGGTCTAACCTCTGGTTACCCCGCTGGTCTTCACGGCGAAACCCAGGTTGACCTCACCCTCCGCGCCTGTGTCTGGGCCGAAGCTTTGGATGCCAACGAGGTGGTCGTCCCTGAGCTGCATGATGCAGTGGGAGTCCAAAGCCAGGGCGGGGGACGACCGATTGAAGGGGAGGGCTTTGTTTTTTTCTGGTTTGAAGGTCCAAGATCGGTTTGGGAGTTGATGCAGACATTATTTTTTTCAGGTTTCGGGGATCTTTCAGGGGTGTGATGCAGACATCGTTGTTTCTCAAGCTGATCACGCCACAGATCGCATCTGACCATCCCGATGAGTGAGATGGAGCAAAATCATGCAACATCGAGTCATGTCTGACCTCTGCCAAGAAGGCCCCACGAGTTCTCGTGCTCCGAGACACGTGGCCGGGTGGTGAAGTCGGGTGTGGGGCGGGTTTTCCGGGAAGATTTGACAGGTGTGGCCACAGACGGATGGCTACGACTATCAGCTGCAAGTGGACTATCTGGTGGCCTGGTCACGTGCGGTGGACGCCTTCCGAGCCCCGGCAGAAGACGCTGAGCGGGGGGGGATAGGAAAAGGTGGGTAGATTGCTGTCCACCTGGTCGTTCGTACGGAAGATGAACCAATTGCAATATTCATGCTCCGGATATTTTTTTTGGTCATGACCTCGTTGGAGAGTTGGGGGTGAATCCGGGGCAGGATGAGTGATCAGAAGCGGTTTCCAGGCGTTTCTTGGTTTTGTAGACATCTTGCCTTCAATCCGCCCAGACTTCTCTGCTTGGCTTCTCATTCTCGGTCCCCATACCCCCTTACCTTGCTGTCCTGCCTTGCTTACCAAGCTGGCATGACCAGGAGAAGTGCTTGACAGCCCTTCGTGTCGCAACAAGAAGGTCTCCTTGGAGTTCAAGCCCACAGAACCTGGGACGTGCCATCAAACGACGCACTGGTGTGGGGGGCCGGATGCCGGTCATAAAGGTGGGATTTTTCACCGAAGAGCCATGGGATTTTTGCACATCGTGTCATCAGGTTCGTAGGATCTTGGAAATGGCGAAGCTGCCTGGCGCAGCGAAGTCCAAGATGGTGGGTTCCATGCACGTCTCCGGGGGCTGCCTGGAACAGTGGACATTTGATTTTCCGCTTTGCCACTTCCTGAAGTGGTTGTGACTTCGAGACAATCGGTCAGTGATTCCGTACTAATTGGGATGAACGTAAAGAGGCATCGAAACGACAAGGCTCCTGCGAACATGCCGCCATAAGCAGCTAGCTCTGCCTCGAAAGGATGTTCGGAATATCTGGTTCTGATGGGTGGATATGGGTGGATGGGACGTTTGAAACACCTTCCACTCTCCTCCTCCAACCTGGAACAGTAGATGTGTCGTTGCTCACGCATTTGCATGAGAGGCGATTTTATGTACCATTCCTGGAATCGCTTGAGCCAGAGAAATTCACCGTGCTTCACCGATTTCCCTTGATTTTTGCATTACTGCTATAGGTTTTGTCAGCAACATCTACAAAAACACCCTGCAAACCAACATGAACAACCAATATGGACCTTGAAACCAAAATGCTGAAACCAATATGGACCTGAACACATTGCCATTGCACACATCTGCAAACCAATGTGTTGAAACCTTTGTGGGTGAAGTGGACTACGTCCACTCCTTGGTTCCCAGCCGTTGTACACAGGGTTTGCGTTTCGGGGCCGGACGCAAAACGCCCCGGTTGGCGGTGGCCCAAAAAAGAACACCGCCACAGGAGGTGTCAACCCTCTCAGAAACCGTCTAAACAGTCTATCCCGTCAAATCAGCTTCTGAAAGAGTAGACCCGGGGTGTGAGAGCCCGAGCGGGCCCGAGCAGCCCGAGAGCCCGAGGATGAGATCAGCCGTTTTGCCATAGTGCCCAGCACTGGAGCGGCGCTGCTCTTTGCGCAGCAGGTGAATCGAGAGAACTTTGGGTCTCTCGAACTCGGAACGGAGCGTGGATCGATGGGAAAGGTAGATGAGGACACCTTTGAGTAGACAGAGATGAACATATTTCTGCCGTGGAAGCGTCCTGACTGTTCTGGGGAGTTGAGTGGAATAGATTCGATGTTTTGTTTTTGCCCCTACTTCCTTTGACTTTTTGTCACCAAGTAGCAAGAAGTTACCCAGTCATCGCCGGATAGTCCGTCATCTAAAGCCACTCTAGAGCCTAGAGAGAGTTGCACATCAACTTGTCTCCACAATCAGTCAGTCCACCTTGAAAGATGCACAGATCGCCAAGTGCGAAATTTTGTAGGCTCCGCAAAAGCATTCTTCACCTTGATACAGCTCTTCGCCCAAGACTTTTTCTAATGCTGCTACCGCTTCAATTTATAGGACCCCCAAAGGCAGCTCTGTGGCGAGGTGAGCTGAACAGAGCAGCTCTCCCTCTGCTGTGCCCACGTAGCCATACGGGTCGGAGGATTTTCGCTCCTGTTGCTGGCTGAGGTTGACCTTGGACGTGGGGCATCTGCTCATGGCGGGCGAAAATCCGGCCCAGTCCATTGCAATGGTAGGCGATTGCCGAGTGCGTTTGGTGTTTCTTCTGACCGGCAGACCAGCTACAGCTGCGTTGACACACCTCCACCCAAGCAGGGGTCAGAGTCTGGGTTCTCCCTGTTTGACCACAGAAACATGTGGCCTGTTGTTTTGGAATGGGCCTACCAAGCTTGAAATATGAGCGAGAGACACCCACGCAGCCAAATGCACTTATAGCTCATATCACCCACCCAACTCCCTGATTTCGTTGATCATGCTTGGGAAATATGCCGCGCCAATAGAAGGCCTCAACACAAAATAGCAGGGTCGTGATTGGATTTTGACTCTATCCGACGTTCTTACATCAACTTGTGTGGCATCTTCATTGGTATTTGCATGAAGAAACGCCCATCGCTTGGTAATGCATCCAACGATGTCGCTGTGCCAGGCGCTGCAGGAAAGCTCTTTGGTGTCCATTTGAAGCTTGGAATTCAAGCTAGAGGAAAACAACCAACGTGAGGAGCAACATCGAGGTGTATAAGTAGTGAACAACCGATGGGTTTCGTGTGGTCTCTGGCGGTCTCCTTATTCTAATACATACTCAAATCTCGTTTTTGAGAGACCAACTCCTACATCACCCAAAGCACTCTACAGAGATCACTTTGCACTTTCAGGGTGAAGCTGGAGATGGGAGAACCGATGGGAGAACGAAGACCTTTGAATAGATTTTTGAGGAGAACCAGATCTGATCTGATCTGATTTGATATAAAACACCACATGATACATAACTGATATAGATCTGATCTGGAGATCTACACATGGCGCCGTCATCCGCACCGGGTGCCGGCCTTAGGAACGATGGCCACAGCCGCTTGGGTGCAGAGGATGGTTTGGTCTTTGGGTCGGTGCATCCGACCATGGCGCTGGAGCTGGTCGTGTGGCTGAAGCGTGTGGAGTACCAAGGGGCCATCTACTTCGATACCTTCCCTCACAATGAGGACGGCGAAGATTGGGGGGGCAGGGGGGCAGGCAGCGGGGAAGCTGAGGGATCGCCAGAGGTCAGGGGTTTGAAGGTGGTTTGAAGGTGGTCCGAGTCAGCCAAGTTGCTTTTCTGGTTTGGTGGCTTCAACTGCTGAAGGGGAGAAAGAAGTGTAGTGTTGTGCCATTGGTCTTTTGGCGACCCGCACAGCGACAGTGCAGCCGGGCTTGGGCGATCACATCACGAACTCTGAACAATGGCCGAACTCTGAAGATGTCCTCCTCATGTAGAGAGAGATTTCTGCCAACATTTTCTATGAAGAAAAGCACCCCCCCCCCAACCGACTCTTGCAATTCTCGGGTTTGCCCGGTGCACCGGCAAAACGAGGATCCGGTGCGGGAGGCTGAGCTGAACATCCGCCGCTTCGAGCGCTTGGAGCGGCGGGCGCAGCAGCTGGAGTCGCAGTTGAAGCCGCTGCAAGCGAGACACGATGCCATGGGTGTCTTAGAGCTCTTGGAGTAAAAATATCCAAGGAAAGGTCGAGGTGAAATGTTGCACAGAAGCTTTAAGAAGCTCCCTTCTGTCTTAGGGTCTTAGAGGCTTTGGAGCCGAATCCCTGAAAGGTGATCACAGGATGTCACAGGATGGGACGGTCGGGCGCTTCGAGCCCGTCCCGTCCACCAGGTAGCCTGATAGGTCATGCCCGGTCGGTCGGCATCCTGCACCCATAGCATTTCAGGGGAACTAGTGGTCTCTTTAAAGTTGTCCCTGCACAACGACACAGGGCTGCTGGATGGTCTCTCGTTGGCACAAAGATCCAGACATTTCAGCTGGGGCACCTCGACCATTCCTTGGATTGATGGATCTGCTGTGCGCAGAGGCGACGCGGAAAGAGACGCGCGCAAAAGAGACGCGCTTTGCAGCGTGAGCAGGGCTGATGTGCAAGGAAGAGACTTTGTCAAATGGGTTCACCCAATGATGAGCTTCGGATTTATCAGCTTTCTATAGAAGCGGCGGCTGTTCATTTCTTCTGCCGCCAGCCCAACTTCTCTCGAGCAAACCACAGGTCTATGATTCCTACAGAACAGGTTGGTGCAATTTTCAGCAGGCAATCCAAAACGCCCACCACACTGATTGCTCAAACTTCGCATGGCTTTGCTTTGTTGCCACAACCAAGAAGACGGGCTCTGATCTGATCTTGCAATGCATGTAGACTCTTGATTATAGTAAAACCTCCCCAGACACGGATGTGTAAGAGCCCTGCCGTGGGGGTTGAAGTATCATCTTCCGAGTCTACCACGAGGGTGCCCAATGACCTCGCAGGAGCGACCCCCACCAAGCGCGGGAACTCGACACTGAGATTTTCGAAGTGTTCGGAAGGGTGCAGGAGTTGAAGAGACAGACTGTTTCTGAAAAGGACATCGACGAAGTTTGGCAAGTCTAAGTCCTTCTTGGAGCTTTGTTTTCTATTTACATGTTTTTCATTTTTTCAAGGCATTGGAGTGGCTCACAAAGGTTTCTCGCATTCTTTCGCCAGCTATTGTATCCCAGGATTGTCCCCTTTGTGCTCGAGAAGTCTAGAGTCTAGAAGGAGCTGATGCCAGCCTAGAAAGGCTACACAATAGAATTTTTGAAAAAAATTGGTCACCACATCGCCGATTTGACAAAAGCAGGTCGAACCTCGGTATTCAAAAGGATCCATTCAACTCCAAGATTGATGAATCTGGAAACTCCGCGAAGATATCTCCGGAGTCGTGCATGGTTCCCTTTTGGCACGACCCAAAAGACCAGAAGTGATGCTTTTGCCACACCGTTTCTCTCAGACCAGTTTGTCAGGTCGAGGCAAGGTGGTCTGGCTCTCGGCTGTGTGGCGCGCACGGGGGGCAATCCGCAAGAGGAATTCTTGCCAAAAGGGAGTTTCCACCATTCCAAGCGACCATGGACCACAGCAGTTTGAGGAATCCTCATCTATGGGACATTTTCGGGGACGTCTACCTGTTCCGAGCTTCCTGTAGCCAAGAAACTGGAGTAAGTAGAGTTTACTGAGAAGAAGGACTTCCCTTTTGCGAGGAATGATTCATTGGGGCATTATTGAGGTGGTGCAGTATTTTTCTATATCTGTTCTTTTGATGACCCATCCCATTCTCACATGGGTACTTTGATTGAAAGATCACTCGCAAACTTCCAGGCAAGTTGCCTCGTAGACCGGGCTACTTCTCAGATGAACCCAACCATGAACCCTACCTACTCGTAGCATCAAGATGCCTGGCTGGAGGGGCACAAGAAGACCCAGAGAGTTTTGACCCACCAAGCCAACGGTTCTGGCATCCTCCTCTAAACTTGCTTTTGCTTTGGGTTATTACTTATTATCCCTATGGGTCAATCCTCGTACCTCTGTACTTTTTCCCCTGCTCCGATTCAGCAAATCCCTGCGCCCAGCTCCCGGCTCCATCTGCCCGCGATTCCGCGGTGCGGTGCACGTCCGGGACCTAGGAACCGGTGCGCAAGGCCGCAGCCAGGCCTGCGCGCTTCGGGGCCTTCGGGCGTGGTCCCGACTCTTCGCTGGGCGGGCGAAGCGAAGCGAAGGTGGTCGATTCCCACCCCCACACGAGACGAACCGCAAGCTGCAAGCTGCACTGGTCGCATCTGCTGTGGGCGATCCTTGTACGGAGAAGCATAGATCGAAGAACTTCAAAAGCTGCAAGATGGTGTTCTTGCAACATGTGGGGTGTCTGGAAACTTGTCAAAACATGAAGCCCAAAGATAAGCAATTATTCATTTAGCATTCGCCTATCAATTTATGTGTGGCTGTAGCATTGTTAAACACAAGGGCTGTCTCTCTTTTTGTTCCATGGAATCTTCTTAACTACATTCCGCATATCACTTGCCTTGCAGAAAATGTCCATTTTCAATGCCAGATTTTAATCAACGTTCACTGTCAGCTGCCATTGTCGTGTTGAATAAACGAACCGGTGTGTGCTGCATGCCGAAGGAAGCCGGCGCCAAAGCCGACCCCAAAGACAGGTGGGGAAGGGCGGATGGAAGGAGGATAGAAGCAGAGGGATGCTAGTCAGGTGATGGGTAGGAACACAAGGTAGCTGATGCTTGTGGTGGTGATGAGGGTGTTGAGGTGCTTTTGGATGTTTGCACTTGAGTGAAGTGTGCGAATCGTTTTGCTGAAACCAACGTCAACAACCTGTTGAGCGACCTAAAGCGCAGGTGGATGCATTCTTGAATTATTCAATCTCATCATTTGTCCTTCCATATCCTTCCCAACATTGACATAGCAAAACCGCGAGTAAGTTGGGACAATGATGTTGAAGTGTTTGCCAATGTTCGAACACTGCGGGGGAGGGTAGCCAGTAGCCATGCCACCAGGCCCAGCCACATGAACTTCAAGCAAACATCCAGCCGACCACGCTGACACCTCTCCACATCTCGGCTTTTCGAGACGCGGTCGACGCGGTCGACGCTGTCGCATTGGATCCGCAAGAGAAAGGCTTCGTTGGAACATCTGAAAGCCTAGATTTGTTGGGGACCAAAAACTCATGTGGCAACAGTGCTACAGCACTAAAGAAGGCATATAAAGAAGCGCTTTTCAACCCGAAGCGACGTACATCTTTCAACCAAACTGAGACAATGGCACGTCTGACCGTGCTCAAGATCTGCCAGGTGTGCGCCGCGCGGCTGCCTCCCCTCGACGCGAGGCGCGTGGTTTTGCCTTTCGTTTCGTGATGGCCACGGGACACGGGTCTCTGGTGGCGCTTTCGGTGGGTGTTGGGGACCCTAACGGATACCGTACTGTAAGGTCCCCGGTGGTTTTGGTGGTCCGGTGTCGGGTCAGACTTTTGTGATTTCATCTTCGGAAAAATCCAGGTCTTGAAGATCGAGAACGCTTCGAACTGCAGTTCCGGATTTTCCTCCCCCCCGGGCTTTGCACCCGCCTCTCGTGCCAGATGGCCAGAGTCTGGGTTGCCAAGCCATCTCAGGGGGGGAAGGGTGGGGAAGTTCTGAGTCCTTCTGGGTCGATGATGTCGATGAGCTCCAGACAGGGCTGAAGCGCCAGGGGTTCATCTCTGGAACCATGTGTTAGTCTTTGGGATCGCATCAGCCCAGCTGCTCTTTGGTGGCAGGGGGGCAGAGGTTTGTAGAGACTCCTCCTGAAACGATCTGCGCACTTCAAGGCCTTCGCAGTTGGGATTGTTGGGAGCTGGGGGCGTGGGGGGAATCAATTGTCAGGTTGCTTTTGGGCTGTGTCCAAATGGCTAGCTGGTAGCTCTAGGACGACTTCAAAACATACTCGATTTCCCAAATCTGAAAGGGCATGTGACACTCAGACAAGAACAGACAGGTTTTGCAGGAATGAAGAGATGAAGAGATGAATAGAGCCCAGCATTTCTCAGGTTTTCCTGACTTTTGGAGACGATTTTCGATCCAAAGCCCTACAGAAGCACCGAAAGCTTTTCTCGCAGCACTTGCACATGGCCAGGATCCTTCAACCACCAATCTCTTCGTTGTTAGTGCTGCCAGGAGTTCTTCCGAGTCTGAACAGTCTGAACCAAATCCTTTCAAGAAACGTAGGAAACACTTCCATCTCCTTTGGGCCCAAACGCGCCTCCTTTTGGCCCCACGCGACTCATACCTCCTCCCCGCCACACGCAGACGCAACCAAGACACCGTGTGGCCGACCGCTCCGTGGCAATGTCCGTGGACTGAGGAAGGTGCGTTGTACGTCCATTCGCGTGAGCCGTTGCTGGGAGATCCCTTGGCCTGGGACGCCCAGCCGCGTGTCGTCCGCGTGAGCGTCGCGTGAGCTGTGCGAAGTTGTCGAGCCGTGCTGCGCCGTCGAGCCGGCGGGGTGCGTCCCTGGGGCGGCTGAGAGTCGCTGACGCTTCGTTGCCGATTGGAAGAGTGGAACCATATATAGGAGCGTCTCTTCTGTGGGGAGAAGTAATCGTTGTTCTACAGATTCTACAGGAAACGTTTGAGAGTGCCGTACTGTTGAGAAAGAGACCATTCAATTTGAGAAACGATTTGGGGATGCCACTTGGTTCGGTAGTTGCAGTAGGAAGGGCGTTCGAATGGTATCTCAATGGGTACAAGGTTATCCTTTGACTGTGGAAGCCTAAAGGCACACCACAAACTGTTAAACATGCCTGGGTCACCTGCCTCGTGTTTGAGGGGTGTATCGCTCTCTTTTGCACAGTCTACGAAGCAAGCCTTGGGATTGTATCTTTTCATCCTCGTCTGCGCGGAAGAACGTTTCAACGCGTGAGACAACGATCACCTGACCACCCTGTGCACCGCACATGTTTCGCTTGACGTGGCAAATTCATTCCTCTATGGGAAGTCGGTGTCTCCCCTTTTTCCATTTTTGGCCTGAACCAGTCACCGAAGGTTTCCGGTAGAAGCATGAAGCATTTTGGGGGACGAACCTGGAAGGGCTACTGTAGGAGCCAGCCTTCGGGCTTAAAAGAACGGGTTTACAAACTTCAAGACCTGAAATATCTGCGACGCATAGCGAAAAATCAACATTTTTGAAAAGAATAGGGATGGAATTCGTAAAACACTTCAAACCATAGCTGAAGATCGCTGATCAACTCTTCTCTCGATTCTGAAGAGACATTTTTTTTGGGGCTCCCTTTTTCTCAACCGTTTTCAACCCCCATTTAGACACTTCCCAAAAAGCATTTAAAAATATTATATGTAAGTCAGTCCCTATAGAACCACTCCCTTTAACCACCAAACAGTTATTTCAAACCACAAACATCTTTTCTTTAACCCCCCCGACCTATTTTTAACCACCCCAACCCATGTTTTAATCTTTAAACCCTTCCCGAAAAACTAGGGAGTTCTTTCTTTCAACCCCCTAACCCTCTTTTTGAACCCCGAACGCTTTTCTTTACCCTCAATTCCTTTTTCGACACACCTTTTTCTTAACCCCTCAACCCTGGATGCGATCCGCGCGAGCTGTGTTCCACCTCGGAATCTATGCTTGAAGCCCTAGCCTTCTATCTCACGCAACAAAACCACTGCGCCCCCTCGCTATATCACCTTGAAGCTTTATCATGTTCGGAGTCCTGCGGGAAAGCCAATGACACGGGATTGAACATGTTGCAGCAAGAAGAAGATAGGACCGCCGCATGCAATGCCGGGGGAGGCGCTGCGCCCTCCGAAGCTAAAGACGAGTACTTGGGTGTGCTTTGGAGTAGGGGAACTAAAAAGTGGGTTGCAACTTGCTTGCGAATGCAATCATTTGCTTAGAGCCTGTCTAATACACTAGAAGTAGCGCAACTTTTGAAGACTTCTGCGGAAAGTTATGGGTTACTTAGGAACTTGTTCCAATATTTTCCAAAACATAGCAAGAGTTATATTTATTTATTTCGAGGGGTTTGTCTTCAAAGTAGCTGGCTTTCAGCTTGAGAAGATTGTCATTTCAAACGACTGTTTATCCAAAAGCTGCGCCGCTGAAGCTGAAGCCAACCTTCTCAGTTCACACGTATTTACACCTTTTGGTTGCCGTTTTCATTTTCGGTTTTCACCGCAATGTGGCTTTCACCGCTGCTGTTCTCACCACACCCAAGTAGGAGGTTCAAAATAAATTGCGGGGCTTAAGCAAAAGGTCGGGGAGTTGAAACAAAGGGGTTGGTGGTAAAGCAGGGGGCTGTTGTTCAACGGAAAGGTTTGGGTCTTAAGGAAAGGGTTTGGAGGTTAGAAGAGAGGCATGGGAGGTTCAAACCACGGGTTGGGAGGTTAAACAATGTGTAGGTTAAACAAAAAGGGTTAGGGGGTTCAAAAGGGGCGCCGCCATGTTCTGTTCCAGTCCACACCTCCATGTCCGGTAGGTAGCGATCCGCTTGGTGGACGACGTCCGGGCCTTAGCGACCCGCAGGTGTGCGCCGGAAGTGACGGTGAGAATGACTCCGAATGACAGATCATGACAGATGTTGCTCTGTATTTCTAGTAGGGAGACCCCGGGTAGACGGGTCAGTTTCCCTTCCTTCCAACAGGTATTTTGGGAGGTCTCCGTGTTTCTATGCACACTCAATGTTGTTTTCCACGGCCACTGAGGCAGAGCTACGTGTGGTCTGCCGTGCCCTTTGCAGCGGCCGCATCGCAGAGGTGAAGGATTTCAACGGTTCTGAATGGCTTGTACACAGCACAATTTGATGGGTTTTGCTGGTTTTGCAGGTGATGATGTCGAAAGTGCCATGAAAGTCAGGAAGCATCACTGAGATTGGGCACGCACATGAAGCGGCTGTGAACCTTGAAGCATGAGCATGGGTTCCTACTCCATATCGTTTTCGTGAGGGTAGGACTTTCGGGATCAGGTGAAGGCGTCCAACCTCCAGGCGCTTGACGTGCGCCCATTGAAGGCTGGGAGTTTCCTCTCCATTGCAGTCGCAATTGTTGCTCCCTTCAAACCCGTTGCCGCAGCGTGGGTAGGGGATGTAAGAATGTCAGGGGATTTTCATAGAATCGTTGCACAGTGGTGTGGCCATGGGAGAAAACGTTTCTGCTCAGAACAACCCATTTGTGGAGGCCTCCAGCAGCCTCGCAGCTTTGAGCTCCTTCGAGGAGGGGATTGGGGATGGGACACAGGCGACTGCCGGAAGCAGCACTGGTAGCACTGGCATTGAACCACAAGGTGTTTGGTGATCTTGAGAATGCTAAGGGTGCCAACTTCCAACCTTGAACTGCAGCCATGTGACGATGATGTTTGTCTTGTATATACCGTATATTCGTGTTGTCTTTAGACATCGCCAGGAGCTTTTCTTCGTGGGGGAGATGGAGGAGCTTGGCCAGGACAGGGAGTGGGGCCATGGGAGTTTAACTGGGACTGACTTCGCAGACTGGGACCTTTTCCTCTTGGCACGTTCTGGGACCTCGTCACCTTCTGTGCAGATTCCAGGAGCAGAGCAGCTTTGGCTATGTCCAACTGGGACAGTAACTTGGTAGATCTCGGTATGGCGTGTGATGTGGCCCAGTCGAGACAACCCTCTCAGTTTGGAGGGAGCCGAGCCTACTAGGTAAGCACCTCCAACCTTTCCAGGTAGAACATGTAAGCTACTAGGGGCTTCTGGCATCGCTTCTAGGAGCAAGAAAGGGGCTCCTGGCATACTACTAGTAACAAGAAGCTATTTGAAACAAGAAATAAAATAGACATAATAAGCTACTAGGAACAAGTGCATCGCTACTAGGAGCAAGGGCCTTGGACCCCCACGATCCCAGCGATCCCAGTGGGCGGTCCGCCCAGGTTGACGTCCCAGAAGCTCTCGGACTATCTGGTGGATTGCTGGCCCGGGGAACTGCGGTCCGGACGGTGATGGGTTTGGTGTGTGGTTTGGTTGGTATCTGACTCCGAAATCGGACGAAAGCCTTACATAGGCCGATCTTTGTCTTTTCTCTGAAAGCTCGAGGCTGGGGGGTGGCGTTTCGGGACTGCCTCCGACCAAGCAACCTGTGATGACCTGTGGTGACGTGCACGTTGCGATGCGAGTTTTTGCACAAAGAACGCGGCCCCGTTTTTGGATCTGGACATGCTGGATGCCTTGCAGCGCCATCCGACGTTTGGGAAACGAAGAGGTTTTCTCTGCTTCCCGCTCCAAATGTAAGCCCGAGCCATTTCCGCGCCATCCACATGCTGCATGCACTTCTTCCCCAGAAAGTGGAAACCAAAGCGTCGGTGATGGCATTTGTGGCTGATTTCTGGCTCAGACCAGCTCTCACGACATCCACGTCAGCACCAAAAAGCCTGCACATTTGTTTTGTCCATCAAATAACGGCTGAAGAACACACCAAACATGCGCCCAAGGGTTTGATGCACCGCATTTGTCCTGGAAAATTCCGTGTAGCAGTGTAGCCGTATAGGACAGTCTTCAGCTTTTGTAAGGGAGAAGGGAGCTATCGAGATGATCATGATGGGTTCTACAACTTCTGCATGTTAAACATGTTTGTTTGTTTCACATTGGCACATGGCGTGTTCACACACCGTTAAAAAGAACAGTCTGAGCATCAACCCACCTGGCCATTCGGCCTCGGGTCAGCAGTGAAGGCCGAAGGAGCCACCGAACGAGCTGATGCTCAGATGGCGGCTGAAGCTTTGGCTTTTGCTGGTGCCTTGACCGGAAGAGCAAGGGAGCTGTTTGAAACCCGGGGGGGTGGCACAACGCACTCAAGAACTTGGATTGTTGAGTGTTGACACATGTTGATTGATACCTTTCAAGACGACATCTCGGAACACCAGTAGGAGAGAGCGCCATTTTTGTTGCTTGCCCTAAAGGATGTGAAAAACCCTGTTGGAATGCATTTTTTGACTGAGTTGCTTTCCTGATCCGGAGGCCTGTGCACATGGGGCCCTCTTTCCGGAAGAGGCCAGCGGAGGGCCGTGCCGCCGGACGCGGGAACCGGGAAGCTCCACGTGCGTCGCCGACTCCACAAGCAGTTTGGACGGCATTCCATGTTGAACTGCCTGTAGATATTGCTCAAAAAGGGGATAACGAGTGGCATGAGGAGGGAGCCTATGATATGCCATCCCCTTGTGGTTATCACCTATAAATGCCATCCACTTGTTATATACTGCTCAAATCAAATTCTTTTTTATCCTCGAAAAGGGAGGCTTGGACCGATTTCCTTGCAGAATTACTCTCTCGCTCTCTTGAACATGGTGTTCGTGCAACACCCACCACCTGGTTGATGTTCTGGTCATCCGAGTCTTTGAGGCCATGCACTCCAGGTCACCATGAGGACGTTCCAGGGAGTCTATCCTTCGTAGATGTAGATAGTACAGTGCCCCCCATCGTAGATGTAGATCCTTAATGGTTCAACCCTTGTGATGTCTCTCGACGGACACCGCGGTGACTGGTCTCACCTCGAAGCAGGAGTAAAGATGGTTCGGAGGTATTGCAGATCGATCCAGTTGGAGTTGCTTCATAGATTTCAGCATAGTCTCCTCACTAAGGCAGATTTAGAGACTCTTTGATGGATTAGGCCCAGTAAGAACGGAACCTGGATGACCTGGAAAGGAGACAAAAAGATGGACTGGCATGCTGGAAACAAGACCAAGTGACGAAGGGTTGGTCATTTGGCTCAATTTTTTCAGGTCATGAAATTCGAAAGCCCTTTTCTGCTCGCTTTCCACATGTGCTTTGCACTTGTGCGTAGATTGTTGTTTGTTTCTATTTTTTCTCAATGCTCTTCAGATATTTTTGTACAAGCCTGGACGGTCTTCAAGTGAGGCGTGTTGGGGGATGTTCCAGAGGACTTGGCCAAATCGCCATTCCAAGTCGACGACACGCATGACCGGCACGAAGCTGGTTTCTTCGTCACCCGTGAGCTGGTCTCATCTCCCAGCCGAAAGGTCGTCGGAATCGTTACGAATCGTGCTTTTCCCTCATCCAGCTGATGGGGTTGGACAAGAAGTGTTGAAAGCCTGGGACCTCGATGTAGGGATTCATCCGATATTTTGGAAAGATACCACAGGAATCGATCATGTTCGACGGCCTTTCACCAGAGCTTTTCAGTGAACATCACTCGAGTGCGTTTGTTGCGGCTGCCATCTGCCAACACACCAAGCATGTGGTCAAGCCTTTCAACCCTCCTTTCAGCTGTTCCCCCACTGACGCCTTTTTGTGGGTGAAGACGATGACTGGCTGTGGTCGATGCGTGCAGGAAGTGGCGCTGGCACGAGGGAAAACCGCCCTGGTCACTGGCGCTGCTGGCTTCATCGGGAGCCATGTGGCAAGGCCTGATACCGATTTGGGGTGTACATGGATGTCGCAGTCCAGAATAGAACCTTGCATCATAGATTGGCCTTCCATGAGCGCACGTTCCTTTTTAAGGGCCAAACAGTTTTCAACAGGCGAACAGCCCCCGGCAATGGGTTTTGTTGAGGGTCAGTGGGGCAAGATCCCAACCTTGCAGAAGGATGACAAAAATGTAGGGCCTTTGCCTTGGGCAGTCTTCGAGGCACCGGGTCACTTCCGCTGCGAACGGAGGCATTGCTCCGACCTTGGGATGCGGGTCCTGGCGCTGGATGACTTGAGCGGTGGTTTCCGGGCCAACGTGCCGGAGGGAGTGACCTTCATTCAAGGACGCCAGCAGCACCGGTGTCCGGATGCGGAGGGAGGTCTCTGGTCTCTTGTGCGACTGGTGTGTGTCCGTCCGGATGCGGGAAACTGTGGCAGGTGATGATGGGAATTGTGGTTCAATCCGTGATGAGATCGAATGCACGGAGTGTTGTCCAATGTATCTCTGGTTGATTTTGGACTGTTATGAAATCAGCTGAACTCTACATGAGACCTGCGCTCCCCATGCGTGTGCACGAGTTCTTGCACGTCAGAACCGTTCATTTTTTCCAGGCGTCTTGCAGCGCATCACACCCTCGCTGTTCCAGTTCTGCAACGACATAACACTACCCTTTAATTTTTTTGATTCCATGTCAAAACAGATACAGTATATTTTGATGCCCCAAACCACTGAAATGCACATGTCAAAACAGATGTATGTAAGTGCTTGTCTCTGGAACTTTTGTGATCTGTTTTTTTCTGTTCAGCGACACACCCCACTTTGACGGAAGGTGGCTAGTTCTTCAATGTTTGCGCAGGTCATCGGATGTTCCTTTGGACAAAAATAGTTCGAGGGTGTTCCACTCAGACGCATGTACCTAGTTGTAGTTCCCAGAGACGAATCGGCTGTGCATTCTGAAGTCTTTCTCAGATTCTTCAGAGCTCGTCCCTGCGCGTTGTCTCCTAGATGTCTAGCCTCTTGCAAGGAGACATCCGGGACGCTCAGTTGTTGGAACGGATCTTCAATGAGCACGAGGCGCCGCGAGCTTCCAACGCGAAAGCAGCGCGTGGCGGGCGGTTGCACGACTGAACCCCCCGACAGTTGATGGAAGACATCCTGAACTGGAGAATGCCCGAGGATTTTGGCAGAAAGAAAGGTGTTCTATCAGCAGCTCATGAGTCTAGCTGATTCTACACTTTCCAAAGCTTCTGACTCAGGACACTGGCCTGCCCAGGTCTTTCGTAGATGTCCGTTGGGGTGCACCTCAATGGTGTTTGTTGACTCGAGCAAGTGCTGAACATCAAGGAACTTTCAAAGTGTCTTATGATGCAGATCCACACTGAGGCCATACGAGGCCCTGAGAAGAATCATCCCGAATTAGACATTCCAGAAGAACTGTATGCCGATGGGCAGTTTTCAGTTGACACCTCGAAATTACTTGAAGAGAAATCTTTGCGAGATCATGGTTGTGACAAAATACATGCCACAAATTACAAGCTCCTTTTTCTGTTGAGCTAACATGGTAATCCTGAGGTAGATAGAGTTCAGAAACATCCCCCAAACAAATCCATCCTGGTGCAGACGAAAGACACTCGCCTTATGCTTCTATATCCACTTCATTTTGTGAGTGGGCAACGTGAACCGTGCTAGGTGCATTATGTGTACCACCTCGCAGCCTATGCAGCTGAAGGCGACGGCAAAATGGGGGTCACACGGGCGGTTTTGGGGTTCCAAAGTCGGGTTCCAAAATCGCTGGGCCGCTGGGCGGTTCTGTTATTCAACGAGGCGGATAATTGTTGAGTCTTGCTTGTTTTCTTTTTTTGAGTTTGAATTTGTCGGTTGTAGTTGTGCTTGAGTTGTATAGTAGGTAATATTCTTCCTGGGTTGTAGTTATAGTAGAGCTCTATCCTCTCCAAGTGCCGTCTCATGAATATGCTGTGCGAGATTTACTTCGTGGCTCCTAGTCAGCATGCCTTCCGGGCACGTGCGCCTTTGAAGCATCAATCGTTAGAACAATTGCATTTCAAGAGCAAGTCGTGGGCATTCTGCCCCCAATCCGTATGGTCAATTGATACAGCATGGTCGTTCAGAGCCCCCAAGTGGAGGCCACACCGGTTCAGGTTCGGCCCATCCCTGGGTCCCCTTTAAACAGAGTTGAGGGTCGCTCGCCCGCGGGAGTTGTTCTTCGCCGAAGGCCTTTCGCATTTCATTCGTTCCTACAACTACCGGACCAACCTGGTGGGCTCTGCCGCTGGGAACAAGAAAGCGGGTGTGAGGAGAGTCAGAGAGTCAGAACAGGGAGGTGCCTTTGTCAGACAGCTCCAGTGAATCTATGTTTTATTTTAAAGTTCTTATCTTTTTCTACCTTACACTTTTGGCTGCGAAAACTCGTTAGTGCGCAAACCGTTCGCGGTCAAGGTAGAGATTTTGAACCAAGCCATCAAGCACCGCGTCCACTGCTTCGTCTTCACCTCGTCCATTGCAGTCTATGGCAGCATTAATGTGACTGAGCCAGAAAAAGACCGATGGGAGGCAGATCTGGGATCACTGGGAGAAGTAGGTCAGAAGTAGGCCAGTCGTTCTTCGAAAGTTTCAGTGTTCTTTCTCCGAAACCACCCCTGTGTCACGCCGATTTTTCGGAGGCTCCATGTGGTGTTTGGGTTTTGTTTGGGGTTTTGGGCGAAAGGATCCAGGCCATCCGTGCAACAGACGGCGCGGTGAACCGCGCACGACTTGCACAGTCCCAGGATCTGTCACAGATGCAGAACCCTAATCGCTCGCTGAGCACCAGTGGCCACAAGGCTCTTCATCATCAACAAGGCAGGAACTTGGTGCACGAACGATGTTTCGGCATGGTGGGAGAATGGCCAATTGACGACCACTCTGTTGTACCATACGCTTCAACCTCATAAAAGGGCAGATTTCTTGAAAACCCGGAGCCCAAGAACACCCGGTGCTTCCAAGAATAGCAGTTCTCCGTCGGAGAACACCACCGGCGTGCCGGTTGGCCGATGCCGGAAGGCCTGAAGGAGGAGGACCGACCGACGCCCGAAGACCCCTACGGCATCGCGAAGTTCGCCTTCGAGTTGGACCTCCAAGCGGCCAAGGCAACGGTCGCAGCAGCGTCACCGTGGCCGGAGAGTGGTGGGTAGGGGGGTAGGGGGTTGTGGGGTTCTGTAGTGGTGGAGGATGGTGGAGATGGGAATAGATGAGATGCAACACATTCTGTTTTAAGACCACTTGGGCGGATTTCACCTGAATTCACGTGCAATCGCAAGTCATCGCAGCAAGCTCTAGTTCTGTCGCAGGAGCTCTTTGGCATTGACTTTGTGATCTTCCGGCCGCACAATGTCTACGGCCCTCATCAGGCGAGGAAGAGGAACGGTGCCGGCATTCGACCCTGAGAGGGGGTTCGGCATTCGACCGTGAGGGAACCAGGCCGCATGCTTGGGGACTCGAAGTGAAGAAACGAGTTATAAAGGACCTTTGGCCTCAGCATGCCGAGAAGCCCAGATAGTGGGAGCAAGGAAATCCAAGGTTGAAGCAAAAGAAGCCTACATTGACATATTGCGCTTGCGAAAGGGTTTTGCAGCTATCTCAAACAGGCTATTGGTTTTTAAAGATCCTCTGGGTTTCTCGCAGTGTTCAGCTGGGATTGATGGAAGCTTTGACAGTCCACAAAGGTAATGCAGGACCTGTTTGCCACCAAAAATGAGGTTCCTTGGAAGTTCACGGATATGGCATTAACACATCCTTTTTTCCAGGGAGGGCCATTTAATTTAGGATTTTTTTCCCGAAAGCATTGCGAAGGGTTCTTCCGGAAAATCCTTTGAACACTGACACTTCGACACTTACACTTAGACACACTTAGACATTGACACTTTCACCACACTTGCAGGACAACATGAACGCTATACGTAGCCCTGTGTAAGTGGAAGAGCGAAAGCAGTGAAGTGCAAAGTATGCAATGCAAGTGTCAAAGTATGCAAGTGGAAGTATGCAAGTGTAAGTATGCAAGTGATGAGTATGCAAGCATGCAATGAGTATGCAAGCATGCTATGAGTATGCAAGCATGCAATGAGTAGGCAAGTGTGAGTATGGAAAACTAGCACGGGAGATGTCCTAATGAAAAACATTTCCCCACTTTATAAATTCTCTCTTAAAGGCGGAGGGTGGGACGAACAGCGTCAACCGAAAGTGCAACCCTCTGCGGAGATCGTGCGTGTCGAGTGCGCGAAATGCAGGC
>CAXAMN010013725.1:87128-121062 GCA_963970005.1 Durusdinium trenchii
GGAAGCTGAGAACTGGCGACTTTCTAGTACAACTTTAGTACGCGGAGCAATCTGTGGAGCTGGAAGCTGAGAACTGGCGACTTTGTAGTACAACTTTAGTACGCGGAGTAGCTGTGGAGCTGGAAGCTGAGAACTGGCGAGTTTCTAGTACAACTTTAGTACGCGGAGCAATCTGTGGAGCTGGCAGCTGAGAACTGAGAACTGGCGACTTTGTAGGACAACTTTAGTACGCGGAGTAGCTGGGGAGCTGGAAGATGAGAACTGGCGACTTGGTAGTAAAACTTTAGTACGCGGAGTAGCTGGGGAGTGGGAAGATGAGAACTGGCGACTTGGTAGTACAACTTGAGTACGCGGAGTATCTGGGGAGCTGGAAGATGAGCACTGGCGACTTTGTAGTACAACTGTAGTGCGCGGAGTAGCTAGGGAGCTGGAAGACGAGAACTGGCGACTTGGTAGTACAACTGTAGTACGCGGAGTATCTGGGGAGTGGGAAGATGAGAACTGGTGACTTGGTAGTACAATGACTTGGTAGTACAACTTTAGTACGCGGAGTATCCGGGGAGCTGGAAGATGAGAACTGGCCACTTGGTAGTACAACTTGAGTACGCGGAGTATCTGGGGAGCTGGAAGATGAGAACTGGCGACTTGGTAGTAGAACTTTAGTACACGGAGCAATCTGTGGAGGTGGGAGATGAGAACTGGCGACTTTGTAGTACAACTTTAGTACGCGGAGGTCGGTGACTTTCGAGAGGTGAAGAACTTGCAGAAAACAGGTGTTCCTGCGCTTCAGAAAGACATACAGAGAGACACATACACACACAGACATAGATACACACACACAGAGACCCACGCACTGCCTCAACACACTCGACTTAACACTTCACACTGAACACTTATAACACACTTAACAGATAACTCGCACTCTGACTTCCTACGTGATGAAAAATGCTTTCGGGCCACTCGTCGTCTAGTTGTTTTTTTAAAGGAATTTTTCTTGTTTTTCGTGGCTTCTGTGGCTTCTGTGGCTTCTGTGGCTTCGTGGCCTTCGTGGCTTTCGTGGCTTCTGTGGCTTCTGTGGCTTCTGTGGCTTTTGTGGCTTTCGTGGCTTCTGTGGCTTTTGTGGCTTTTGGCTTTCGTGGCTTCTGTGGCTTCTGTGGCTTTTGTGGCTTTCGTGGCTTCTGTGGCTTTTGTGGCTTCTGGCTTTCGTGGCTTCTGTGGCTTTTGTGGCTTTTGGCTTTTGTGGCTGTTTGCTACTAGTCCATCTTTGGAGGAATGTGAAGTCAGCGCCCAAAGGCTTGGTTTGTGAATTTGAGTCAGTCCATCAGATTCCAACCCACACTGCGGACTCGTTTGCATTGTCCGACATTGATGACTTCCAGCCGCTTCTTCATCACATTTCTTGAGAGTCCTGATTCAGGCCGCCATGTTCATCCTTTGGAAATGCTTGCAATGCAGCAAGCAAGCAAGCAAGCAAGCAGGCAGGCAGGCAGGCAGGCAGGCGCGCAGGCAGGCAGGCACGCACGCAGGCAGGCAGGCAGGCAGGCACGCAGGCACGCAGGCACGCAGGCACGCAGGCACGCAGGCACGCAGGCAGGCAGGCAGGCAGGCAGGCAGCCAGCAGCCAGGCAGGCAGCCAGGCAGCCAGGCAGCCAGGCAGCCAGGCAGCCAGCCAGCCAGCCAGCCAGCCAGGCAGCCAGGCAGCCAGGCAGCCAGCCAGGCAGCCAGGCAGCCAGGCAGCCAGCCAGCCAGCCAGCCAGGCAGGCAGCCAGGCAGCCAGCCAGCCAGCCAGCCATCCAGCCAGCCAGCCAACCAGCCAGCCCGCCAGCCCAGCCAGCCAGCCAGCCAGCCAGCCAGGCAGCCAGGCCAGCCAGCCAGGCAGGCAGGCAGCCAGCCAGGCAGGCAGGCAGGCAGCCAGCCAGCCAGGCAGGCGGCAGCCAGCCAGGCAGCCAGCCAGGCAGGCAGGCAGGCAGGCAGGCAAACGATGCCCCTGTACCAAACGGAGAGCGTCCGATGCCGACGTGCTTGGGCATTATGACCCATGCATGTTTCGACCCACGGGATGTGTATTACATGTCCGACCGATATTGTTTGGTCGCGGCGAGGGTGACGCTGTGTCAAAGTCCCAAAGCTGTCGTCGTCTGGAATCTGGAGGGATGTTACCCTCTGAGATTCTCAGACGACTGGACTCGGGCCTACGTCTCTCTCGCAGAGAGTGGGCGTGACGATGCAATGCATGCGGTTTGCCTACTCTTTCCCTATTTCGAACCCAAGTTGCACTTTGTCGACTGCGGGGAGAAGCCCGGGCCTTCTTTGTCGGCCGTCACGACAGCTTGCACTTCGGAAGAGGTCCCAACCGAGGGAAAATGCAGGGGGGAGGCGGCGGTGCAAGTCGGATTACAGGAGCGGCGTCCGAAGATGCCCAAAAGCTCTGACCCCGACGTCTGAGAGCTGCTGAAGGCCTTGCAGCATATCCGGCCGTTGTCTGACACAAAGATGGTGGCCGATCTCACCGAACAAGCCAGGGGGACATGGTGTGTTCCCCTACAAGTCGCAATGGATTTGTGCCCTACAGGGACGACCTGTTCTGCGCGTGGATGGAGGGACCGCACAGGTCGCAGATTGCCTCTTGCTGCATGCACAAGTCCGCAAACTATGTGATGCAGAAGTTGATCGCCCACGCCACCGCTTCGACTATTGCTCTTTTTGCCGGAATGCTGGCGGAGTCCAAGATTGCAAGCAGACTGACAGAGGACCAGGTAGGCTGCCGCATCGTCCAGCTCACGTTGCTCCATCCCAATCTGACATCTGAGATCGCTTTCAAATTGGTCAAATCCCTCGTCCGGGTCACAAGCTGGTACAACTTGCTCTTCCACCGCTGGGGGAATTTCGTGCTGCAAACGATCTTCCTGTGCGAAGGCCTGCCCTTGGCCAATCGCTGTGAGATCTTGACGAAGACGCTCACTCCCGAGACGCTTGCCGAGTTGAGCTGCGATTGAAGGATTGGTGCCTACGTCGTCACGGAGTTGTCGTGAATCGCAAATTGGGGCGCTATCGCTGTGGCTGGCTGGCATTGCGAAAGAGCGTGGAGGGGGATCCCAACATTGCAATGATGATCCGAAGTCTCTGTGACGAGATCGTGCCGCCCTTGGATGAGGACTTCGTGATCGCGCTGACTGCCAAAGAGCGTCAGTTTTGGGGGAGATTGCCCGTGCAGTTTGCTCTCCCCTCGATGTGTAGACATGGACATGTTTGCAAAGCACAGCGAGAGGTCGTCTGCGTATGAAAACAAGAGGTGGTGCTCTTCTTGCCAACACACGCAGGGATCTGTTCATGCATATTTTAGTTTTGCCTGTCGTGCTTAGGCGATGCTTCTTGTCGAAAAGCGGCTGCTGCCGAACTTGCTGCCAAAGTTCGCATCAAAATGAGCGAGGTGCAATTTGCACGCTGTGACTCATGCTTGTTGTTTGCGTCTCCTTGGCAACGTGGGACAACAAGCGCATGGTTGTTAGCGTCGCATGTCGGAGCCTTTTGCAGTGTTCAAATCTGACCTCTTGCGTTTCAGCTGCTGCCATGGCCCACGTTCCCACCGCTTGCAGCCTCTCGGCGCGTGACGCGCCCAGCTGCATGAACTGGCTAGTGGGCAGTACATTGCACATCAGCACCGATGGTGCCCATGCCGGCAACTGTGTCACGGAAGACGCAACTACAGTCCTTCGCTTCGATAACGACGAATGGGCCTTGTTTAAGTACGCGAGCGGCAATTGGCTGTGCCTGGCAAGAACCGCCGGCCACGGAAGCGTATGGTTGGGCGATAAGGAACAGCTATGGGTATGCCAACAAACTGGCACGCCAGTGCACGGCCTGATCTTCTGCAAGGGAGAAGCTGTTGCGTCGGCGTCATCTTGGCAGAGCAAACAACGAACACGCTAACGGCGATGACACAGACCTTGATGATGATCAAGCAGCAATCGGAGACTCAGGGCTCTTTGTTCCAGAAGCAGCTGCAGATATTGGAGGAGCGAGGGGCCGAGAGCCATGCCTTTGCCGCCGCTACCCGGGACCAGCTCTACGAAGTCCAGCGCAAAAATACAGAGCTCGAGAAGAAGGTTGACAATCTCTCGCGCCAGGCCTGGCGTTGAATAATAGGAGTTAACGTTTAGTCGAGAGGTATGTGATCATTGCCCGAGGTAAGCCAATCGGCTGCTCCGCAGATGCTCCAGTTCAACGTCACTTTGGTCAAGGTGGAGAACGTTCACATGGATGTGCAAATGGGCAAGCCTCCGCGAGCTCTACAATGGCGCGAGTGGGATGCTTCTCAAAGCAAATACTACGTGCACCAGATGTGGACCTGCCAAGAGGGATATGTTCGGTCCCTACTGAATCACTGATGCGCTCGACGTTGGTTCAATCGGCGATTCACGGACAGTGCCCTATAGCCAACGAGAGCATCCAATACGGTAGCGGCATCATCAAAAAGATGTCTTGAGTTTGACGTTTTTGCATGTGGTGCAATCGATGCAGGTTTCATGTGCTTGCATGTATGCGGCAGTAGTTTATTCTCGAGGTAGGTGCCCCCAGTGTTTTCTGGGGCACGGAGGAAGAAGACTGGACGAACATGTCTACTGATGAAGGCGCTGGCAGTGTCAGTGACGTGGTTATACCGAAAGCACTAGTGCGACGTCTTTGGAGGCGAGTATCGGGGAGAGGGACCTGTTGGACGCTTTGAAGATCACGTGGGACGTGCAAGCTCGCGCAAAAACGGCCCTGGAACTGCTTGCTCAAGTCCACGAGCCGGCCCGGTGCAGATGGCTACTAAACCGTCTCGATGAAGAACCCGAAGCGGCTGATCGGCTTGTGAACAGCTGGAGCTGCCTGTCATTGGGAGATGCTGACCGATGCAGCGTTCGACTGCTGTGCTGGGCGAGCGCTCGGTCGGGTCCTGCGCCGCTCGGAGGGTGTTTCTGCACGGGCGCTGCTCTCCTGCCTGCTTCCCAGAATGTCCGACGTGGCTTGTCACATTTCGGGGTCGTGCATTTTGCGACATGCTCTCGAGAGAGATGACTTGGGGCACGAGGGTCAAATTATGGCTTCCCGGTGCATGGATTCTCATCAAGGATCGCTACTGCAACTATGTCGTCAGCGCGCTGTTGACGAGCCCTAGCTTCAGACTGTCTCAGCGCGAGTACTTTGCACGATGCCTCTTTGACATCGGCCTCGTGAAGGAGATAGCCCGTGCGTGGAAGACCTGGTTGCCAAAGGGTTGGTCCGCCAGTCGCCCCGGCGGATGCTTGCGCAGAGCTTGGCTGAGCATCCGCCGTGCTGTCGAAAAGGATGGCGCCATGGCGAGCTACGTGAGGGAGATGTGCTATCAGAAGCTGCAGCAGGCCTCGCCCGCCATGGTGTGGCAGCTGACCCGACGCTGGGAGCAGGAGTAAGTAGTATTTTTTAGGAAGCAGACCGACGGTGCCACTTGGATGATTTCGCGCACAGTGCAGACGCGCGTAAAAAAGCGGGAGTGCGCGTGCAGCATGGGACATGGCGGCGATTAAGTCTTGAAAACAGGAAAGTCATTCTGCGTGTCCGGCTGTCAGCTATAGATAGCAAAACGCAGCCGTGCGACACAAGCATGGCGACAGCTAGAACGGCCGTTCCTTCGGGGTCCCGGGCGGATTGACGCCATCGGAGCTTAATGGCGTGCTGCGCAGGCATGCGCCGCGACACATCCCTGCTGGCATGCACGGTTCGTGGAGGATGATGGACCTGGATCCGTTGTCGCCGCGGGTGCTCGATCCTCATGAGGACATCGTCGTCGGGGGCGGCCTCTGCCAATGCATAGTCGTCCAGGAGCCTTCCGTGGCCCTCATCACAAATCTCCGCCTGCCGACTCCGGAGGGACGATAGATATCCCGTTACTCTTCAAAATGGCCAGTGCTGCGCGAGAGCAGGATTCCAGTTCTCCACTTTGGGGGTGACGTTCCACGGTGGCGCATGCGGAGGCGTCCGTGATGGATCTCACGACCTCGCGCGTATTGCGCCAGAGGGCCTGCTCTGGTGCTTCCAGGATAGTGTCCATGGCAGCGTCGGCTTCTTCTGTTTTGGAAGAAGGGTTGCGAATGGCCAGCATACGATCTTGAACGATTTTAAGCTGGGATAAGGACACAGTATCTACCTTGTCATCTTCTGTGGGAGGTTCTGACATCGGCCCGTATCTTAACGAGAGACGCTTTTATTTATAATAGCCTATCTGTCTCCAGAAGCGGTAAAGTCGTAGGTAGGTAGCCCTTTCCGACCGATCTCTGCGCCGTTGCGTCGTGCAGTTTGGTTGGTCGCCATGGCGTTGGTGGTCGAGCCGGTCTTTGCGCACATGTCTCAACTGTGCCTCGGCAACGCGTGGGGCGTGTCGCTGTCGGTGCCGTATACGGTGGTCTCTACGTGGCCATGATACAAAAGGATAACCGGAGCCTGCTGAGTCTGCATTTGGTACAGGAGGTGGACGCTGTCGGCAACGCTTCCGTGCACGTGTGTCCGGTGGAACTGGTGCCGTGGCCGGGCCGTGGACGATGTTGGCCCTGCAGCCGCACAATGGCACGTGAACAATATCAGGTACATCGGCAGCGAGCTCTTGAAGGAAAAGCCTCGAAACAGCGGAGCAGACGACGACGCAGGCGAAAGTGCATATTCACCCCGAACCAACTCTGCCGTCGGCATCCAAAGCATGGCCGTGGAGTCTGCGTGCGCAGATGACGAGAAGAGCCTTGACAAGGACAAGGACGCAATGATGCCGATGTGGGTGTTGCCAACGAGTCTGCAAGGTGATCGCGGCGCGTCCCGTTGTCCTCCGTTTGACGAACTCGACGACGACGAAGTGGCGGAGCAAGGCCGTTTGCTGATGTCTTGGCACGATGCGGACGCGGCACGGCGCTCTGCGCTGTCCGCTGTGATTTGGAAGCAGAGTTTCAATGCTCGGGAATGCAAAGTCATACAAAGCGCATGTCTCCGGAGCGAGCTTGCGCTGAAAGCTGTGGTCGAAGCCTGGCTTTCGGAGAGAGATGGGCGTGTTCTGAAGCGGCTGGCGTGTGGTAATTACTCTCTACAGACGGTGCTCAGGGCGGCCCCTGCGACGCTCGCGAGAGAGCTGGCTCTTAGACTGACAGAATCCGCCCTAGTTCTGGCCCGCAACGCCAAGGGATGCCGAGTGCTGCAACGCTGTTTGGAGAGACCCGATCTCTCGCAAGTTGCTGCTATGTTTCTGGATATTTTCATCCAGAACGATCTATGGGAGTTATCGAAGCACCATGTCGGAAATTATGTCGTGCAGACGTTGTTGATGAGAAGAGACGATGCGACCAGAGACAGAGTCCTCCACAGCATTGTGACACCGGAGTCGGTGGAGTGTCGAATTGTGGCCGCCAGTATCGCCGCCGACGAGCAGGGAGCAGAAATGAATTTGTCCGCCCTGTCTTTGGGCAGCGCTCAGCACCGATCCTGTTACCTCACCTTGAGACGACTGGTAGAGAGCTCGCTCGAAAATTGTGAGGCGCTACGGCTCCGTCTGCGGGCAGTTGGAGCAACCGACGAATACGTACAGTGGCTTTGTCGCCAGCGTTAACGGCAGATAATGGAGCGAAGCCGTGAAAAAATGCCGCCGTTGCTGTTTTAGTCCGCGGAATGATGTAGGCAGCATCATTGCCCGGCGCAGCTGTTTTGCAAGCTCGAAACATCATCGCCATCCCTCCTCTCATCATTGCGCCTGTCGCGCCCCGCCTGCCCGAGATGCCTGAGAAGGAGCAGCTGGACCGCGAGCTCGACGCGTACATGGGCAGGTCAGCGGGAGAAGGAGGAGAGCCGGACAAACGGGGAAGTGGCAAGGATGGCGCAACAAAGTGCAGGCGCCGCCGCCACAGCCATCGTGATGATGCCGTTTGCCGCCGCAAGCGCCGGAGCTTGGACCATGACCTCCTGGCGCACATGGGCAAGTCCAAGGATGGGATTGAAGAAGCCAAAGGGGAAGAAGAAGCCCCTCCTCCGGCGAAGCGCCGCCGCCATCATTGCGATCACCACCGATGCGATCGGCGTCGCGGACATCGCAGACTCGTTTCCGAGAAGAAGCAAAAGGAGAAGAACCGCGACGGGCAGGTCGAGCTTCGGTGCCCAGTGTGCTGGAAGAGCAAGAAGGTGCAGAAGGGCGACGTCCGACGCGAGCTAGCGAAGCACATGTTCGAGAGCCACCGAGACGTGATAGTCCAAGGTCGGTAGGTAGCGCGACGGTCGATCGAAGCAGATGTGTGCGCGAGAGAAAAAGGGGGGGGGCTCATCATATATGGCAGCGCGCGTCTCGCTCGTTGTGCTAGTTCTTGCATATCTTTGGCTAATGGTCACCCCTTTCCAAAGCCTCCCGCAGCCGTTCTAGGGCTCGACGACTGCGGACGTAGGATCGCGGTGCCACGAGAGGCTCGGCCTCGTGGCAAAAGGCTTCGGCCAACAGCAGGTGCTTGGCCAGGCAGTCTGGGCACACTTTGGATTCTTCGCTGCAGTGGTCTTGTCTCCCAGGCTGGGTGCTTGTGGTCGGGTTCCCGGCTGGCTTGTTTCCCACTTCCTTTCATGTGTCTCCCAGTTCTTTTCATTTGTCTCCCAGGCCACTTCCTTTCGTTTGTCTCCCACTTCTTTTCATTTGTTTCCCACTTCTTTTCATTGTCTCCCAGGCTGGGTGCTTGTGGTCGGGTTCCCGGCTGGCTTGTCTCCCACTTCTTTTCATTTGTCTCTTAGGCTTTTCATTTGTCGTCTATTTTGAAACAAGAGCGACACCCATCATCAGCCATGATCAAGATGGCACACGGTATATATACATATATATATATATACACATATTTTTGCGTGAGACACAACCTGCGGCTCAATGAGCCGCGTGTTTTTATTTGTACAGGAGCAACATCCATCATGAATCAGCCATGACCATGACAAGACGGCATGCGGCTCAGTGAGCTGCGTGATGAACATGCGATCGGAGCATGAACTCGATTTCAAGTTTAAGAATCAAAGTGCAAAAAGACACGATTTAATCAGTTTTTGTATAAATGTTAAAACTTGAACTTTGATATCTCAAAAAAGTTAAGTTCCCTAAGTTAGTTATAACTTATTTTTGACTAATTTTTGATAATCTAGATATAGAACTTAGAAATTTCAATCTTTTGCTAACTAACTTGCAAGTGCCACATCTTAACATAAAAACTTGTGCTAGTTACAGAACTTGTAACCCCTTCGTAACTAAGTTACCAACCACTTACAAGATACTTACAAGTTCCCTAGCCAAAACGGAACCACCAAGTAGGATCCACGCACGCATCCGCCCGCAGCCTATATTTAACAGCATCTCAAATCTGCCTATTTCGGCGCCATGTTTGTGTTGCGTAAGGCGCTTGCCGAGGCAAAGCGAGATGCCTGCATCGCATTGGTGAAAGAGGCTGACGGCGCGTGCGAGAAGAACAGCGACAAGATGTGGCGCGTTTCGAAACACTATGCCGCCCTCCAAAAGAGGATGTTGGAGACCCGTGCCGCAGGATACGGTTCGTCAGGTGCAGATGGTTTGAGCGAGATCGCATTGGAGCAAATGCTATTGCAGCGCGAGTTGGAGGCCGTGGACAGATATCTGTTAGAAGCAGGCAGGGGCGCTTTGGTTCAGGCAAATATGCAGAAGAGCGTACTGGAGGCTCAGCTGCAGGTGCTGAGGCAGTGGCCAAGTGGCTGGCCTCGCGAGTCCAATGCCGCGGTTGCCGCTCCTCGGCCTCGCGAGTCCAATGCCGCGGTTGCCGCTCCTCCTGTTACCATTGCCGTCCGCAAAACGGCTACTCCTCCCGCAATAATCGCCACTGCTCCTCCTCTGGCAATTGTCACATCTGCAAATCATTGTCGAAAGAGGACGGCCGTACCAGCTCCACACGTTTCCACCAAAAGAGCGCTGCAAAGAGAGCCGCGCCCAGCGCCGCGTTTAATCGGCCCCCTGGGATGCGACACTCGCGCGGGCGTGCTGGGCTTCGTCGACGCAAGGACGAAGGTCGGCATGTTGCGGTGTAGCCGCAACATGCATCGACTCTTGAAGGAGAACAGCCCGGCCTGGGATCCGTTGGTCCTGAACCGATCGATGGCGAAGAAGCTGTTGCCGGCAGCGTGGGCTCGCACCGTGGGTCTGACACTGATGACACCGTCTTCAAGGGCGTCGACCAGCGAGGCCACCGCGGTGGCGCGCGCCAGACGGTATCGCACCGCGGTCGCATGGCTGCGGGTGCGGCAGATGACGTTGGAGTTGCCCGCCCCCGAGAAGTACGCGCGTCCGGCACATAGCGACACCGAAGAGGAAGATGTGACGCCAAGGGGGGCATCCGCGGGGTGCCTGCGTGAATCCGCTGGCGAACCTCCTGGCTTGCAAGTTCACGAGCCTGCAACGCGGGGCGCCGCATCCCATCGAGAATTGCTACATCCTGGCTCCGTGCTCTGAGCTGACGGTGAAGAACTTGGACGACTTTTGGGCTCGGCGCGTGTTTGCGGAGTTCCGGTGCAACCACCTGCTTCGACACGGATTTGTGCGCCTGCACTACTCGGGGAATCGCAAGTACCGGTTGGAGGCATCGGCATCGCAGCCGCGAGGGGAAGAAACCCGGGAACTTATGCGGGCTAGTTACTATATTCAGATTCCAAAGCGATACGAGAGGAACCACCGCGCATCGATCAGAACATGCAATATCATCTTCAGATGGAGCAAATTGAAGATTAGAAAACGAAACGTCCACCGCCTGTATTTTCTCGGTTTCCCTCGATTTAGATGAGCTAATTCTTTGCGTCGTCGACAGCAGCCACACATTCGCTCAAAGCTATAGTTCAAAGCTCTGTAGACGGGCGTAATGACCATGAGCGTGCGCAAGAGTCAGCTGAAGGTGAAGACGCTCAGCGGCTCGAAGACGGCAGTTCTCCAGGCCCGAGTGTCTGTTGTATGTGCGTTTTTGTGGCGTGCAGAAGTGTTTGCGCGTGTTTTTGCAAAGCATGTTTGGTGAATATCTCGGTTTTTTTTCATTGTGATCGCCAAGGTGCACTCGGGAGAGACCGCAGGTGCCGTGGCCGAAAAGGCGTCTGCCGCGTTGGATCTGAGGGGGCGATCTCCGTCGTCTCTGACTACGGAAGAACTTTTGACGTTCATGCAGAAACAGCTGGATGGCAATGCACTCGTCGACGACGGCAACGAAGCGTTCGCGTGGCCGTCCGTTCCCATGCCCTCTGAACGATCGCGACTTCGTCTTGGAAGAAGCGCTCGATGAAGAAGGGCGGCAGAGCGAGGAAGCGACGACCGTCGTGCTTCAGCCCGGCACGCACTTGGACCCTTTGTTGATAGAATGTTACCGGGGGTTTCAACGCAGCAAGGCAAAGCTCGGGCTTTGAAACGGAGATGAGATGCCGTAAAAACGAAGGCGTGCATGCCGAGAGTATGATTTTATTATGTCAACAGGACGCAGTAGAATAATATGACAGTCACTAGTGGTTACGCAGATGCCTGCAGCGCTACACTTCTGCCGCTGTTCTTATAGGCTCGAATTCCACGCATTCGCTCAAAGCTAGTTCAAAGCTCTGTAGACGGGCGTAATGACCATGAGCGTGCGCAAGAGTCAGCTGAAGGTGAAGACGCTCAGCGGCTCGAAGACGGCGGTTCTCCATGCAGGCTCGAGTGTCCGTTGTATGTGCGTTTTTGTGGCGTGCAGAAGTGTTTGCACGTGTTTTTGCAAAGCATGTTTGGTGAATATCTCGGGTTTTTTTCATTGTGATCGCCAAGGTGCACTCGGGAGAGACCGCAGGTGCCGTGGCCGAAAAGGCGTCTGCCGCGTTGGATCTGAGGGGGCGATCTCCGTCGTCTCTGACTACGGAAGAACTTTTGACGTTCATGCAGAAACAGCTGGATGGCAATGCGCTCGTCGACGACGGCAACGAAGCGTTCGCGTGGCCGTCCGTTCCCAAGCTCCTGTTGCCGGGAAGGGCGGTGCCTCTGAACGATCGCGACTTCGTCTTGGATACACTATTCCAATGCAAATCTGTCTACCTATCCATTTGTCTGTCTATATCTATTTATCTATCTCTCGATCTATCTATCTTTCTATCTTTCTTTCTATCTTTATTTCTTTCCTATCTATCTATCTGCACTTCAACATCCACAAAGTCCTTCACCTGCCACGAAATCGAAATCGGCACTTCAAGGCCCGCAAAGCACTGCACCTGCCACGAAATCTGCACTTCAAGGTCTACAAAGTCCTGCGCCTGCCACGAAATCTGCGCTCCAAGTCCCACAAAGTCCTGCACCTGCCACCAAATCTGCACTTCAACATCCACAAAGTCCTGCACCTGCCACGAAATCCGCACTTCAACATCGACAAAGTCCTGCGCCTGCCACGAAATGTGAATTTCAAGGTCCACAAAGTACTGCACCTGCCACGACATGTGCATTGCAAGGTCTACAAAGTCCTGCGCCTGCAACGAAATCTGCACTCCAAGTCCCACAAAGTCCTGCACCTGCCACCAAATCTGCACTTCAACATCCACAAAGTCCTGCGCCTGCCACGAAATCCGCACTTCAACATCGACAAAGTCCTGCGCCTGCCACGAAATGTGAATTTCAAGGTCCACAAAGTACTGCACCTGCCACGACATGTGCATTGCAAGGTCTACAAAGTCCTGCGCCTGCAACGAAATCTGCACTCCAAGTCCCACAAAGTCCTGCACCTGCCACCAAATCTGCACTTCAACATCCACAAAGTCCTGCGCCTGCCACGAAATCCGCACTTCAACATCGACAAAGTCCTGCGCCTGCCACGAAATGTGCATTGCAAGGTCCACAAAGTAGCAGTTCAAGGTCCACAAAGTACTGCACCTGCCACGAAACACGAAAAACAAAAAAATCACAACAAAAAACAAACAAATCCTAGATTAAATCGGAGCCCTTTTTCCAGCCACTCACAGAACATGTTCGACAAGTACCGCAACGTCGTGGGGATCTTCATCAACCAGATCTTCCATGGACAACCCTTGATGCTTGGCAAAGCGACCGGGTGGTAGTCTCTATGGAGCTATTGCAGTCATGAACACTTTGATTTTGCTAGCTGGAGATGCTGGAGTCACGAACGTTGAAAGGCAGCATGGATTAGCCAGGTTTGCAGGGCAACAACTTGTGTTTTGGCACATCACTCACTTCCCCCATCTCTTCCAGAACTCTCTCAGTCTGCGCTTTGATCCATCGTTGGACGTCCGCGTTCCCCTGATTCGACTCTTTCTTTCCGTTTCTCCGGAACCATTCCGAACTGTTTCACTCATATTTGGACTCCCCATTTGCCTCAACGAACGCAGCAAGAGCCTTCAAAGCCCATCCCCCACCCGTCTTCAAAAGAGCCGGTGCCTGCGTTTTCGGTGCCTGCACGACACTCCCGGCGACCGTGGGCATCGACGACGCCACCGTTACATCGACAAGCACCGTCTTAGGACGATCTTCGGGAGCGGTGAGCAGTTGCGCGCCTTCAGTTACATCGACGACGTGGCGCCCATCTTGGCGCGGGGACCGCTGCAGCACCGCGCGCGCAACGAGATCTTCAACGTGGGTGCGGATGTGGCCTACAGCGTCGCTCGGCTCGGTGTGTGACCGGTTGGTGAGTGGGATGGTGTGGAGGGGTTCCAAGAAGGTCGAAGTAGAAGGGATTGGAAGTGCAGTGGCTGGGAAGTTGTGCATGGTGGGGTGGCAGGATGGGGTGGGTGGATTGACTTGGGGAGAACCGAGGGGATAAGGCAGGTTCTGAGAGTTTCTGTTCAGTTTGAGCCAGTCATGATGTTTGTCGAAGTTTTCTGTTCGCTTTGGGCTCTTGGTGTTTCTTCTGAAGGTTCTGGGAGGTTTCGTTCAAGATCGTTCAAGTGTTCACCAGATTTCTGGGTTGTGCCAATAGCTTGATTTTTTGCCTTTGATCTTTAGTGCCTTCAAGGGTGTAGTGTAGGCCATTGATTGCAAAGTCTTGTTGGATGGATTCCTACTCAATTTTATCAATCATCTATCACTGGGCCGGCATTTGTAAGTTTGTTTCTTGCGATTCCAGGAGGACATCTACGGTAGTCCAGGGCCGTGACAGCTTGTTTCTCATTTAAAGAGTCTTTTTGCCGCAGATTAACAAAGACAGTGGACACATGGTTGGTGTAAGGCATAGATCTCAGTGCTTTTCATCTCTTGAAAGAGATCTTGCAGTCTCAGCAAAGCACACTGCTTGACGTAGCCTACATTGACAGCTGCTTGCACACGACACTGGCGGTGGCTCGTGAGAGAACCCCAAATTTGCCACCCACGCGGAACGACTCTTGACGCGCGGAACGACTCTTGAATCATTCAGTGAACACCTTTCCAACGTGTCTTCCACGAACCCAACTTCTGCAGCGTCCGAAGCCCTCCCGGCGAAAGCGGCGCGCGACCTGCGACGCGTCGGTCCCCGAGGTCAACGAGTTGGCGCACGCCGTGAGCGAGGCCGCGGGCGCCCCGGGACATCCTCGGAGCATCCAACCGGCGAGGTTGGAGGTGGAAGTGGCTGTGTCCAATCACGACAAGGCGCCCGGAAGCGGCGCGGCGCCGGGGGTGGGTTCTTTTTCCTTGACGCGGTGCAAAACACGGGGACTTGGTCGTGCGCGGTTCTTTCTTTTTAGGTGTTAGTCTCTAGACTCTAGACTTTTTTTGGGGGGCAGGTGGGGATCACTCGAAGGCCATTTTTTGGTTGGCCATGGACATGTGACATCCACTTGGATAGGTTCTAAACTGGAGTGTGCCCTAAATGTGTTTGGGAAGATATCAAACCCTCCACATTGCAAGTTTGGCCTAGGGCCTAGAGAAACGTGATCATGGCAAGTCTGGAACTGGTGACTTGCTTGAAATGCTTAAAATGACAGTACCTTAGACTACTATGCACCGAACCCGGATGATTCTTTGGTGGAGTGGTCTGGAGGGAGCGTAGCACTTCCAGTCTTTGAAAAGTGAAACACTTCAGACTCAGATAACATTCTTTCCAGGAGCTCAAGTGGCATGTCTGAAAGGACGGTCCAAGGTACAAACTGGAAGGTTCCTGTCATGGGAAAAAGTCGATCGAAGAGCACCGATCCAGTGCCGTACGGTGTGCCGAGGTCAAAGAATACTTTGGCGTGACGTCCACCGTGGGTCTGAAGGAAGGACTGGAAAGGACTGGCGGTTCGAGAGCTTCTGGATCCTTTGTCAAGCTGTTGGCAAGGTTGGATAGCTTTGGATAGCTTTGGCCTGCCCAACAATGGTTCTTGAAGCATTTGCATCACATGATCTTCACGCATGAGTCTTCCTCCCATGCAGCATGGCGTATGAATTGGCAAGACCTTCGGGTCCTGCGCGGGAAAGGAATAGACACCGGCACCTGCAGCTTGGTGGCTTGATGTTGACAAAGTCGGCGCCTTCAGAAACCTCTCATTCTGGACCTTCCACTCAAAGACCTTGCTTGGGGCTCAATGTGGGCATGAATGAAACATTTTCTCTGCCCATCTTCCTTATTCGGTAGCTTTACTGGCTTCAACTCACTCCCACAGGTCCATCCGCTCCCACGCGGTCCCGACCTCTCCCAAACCGCCCGCTCGACACTCCACGCCGCGAGCACGCGACAAGCGCGAGGACGGTGAGGTGGTACCGACAGCAGGGCTACCTCTTTCGACCGGTGGAGTTTCAGTCCGTAGAGGCCACCGGTGCGGAGCGCCGTGGCGGAGCGCATTAGGTGCGCCTGGCGGCGCGGTGCAGGGGGTTCAGTGGCGGTGCCAGGGCAAGAAAGGGCCGTTTTAACAGCAGCCTGTTCATTTTCTTGCCGAGATCTTCCTGTCAAGGGATCTCTTCTTGTAAAGTTCAGCACCCATACCACTTGATTCACAAGAAGGCCCATACAGCCGCCGTGTCTGAAGGGGCCCCTTCTTGGATCTATGTCTCAATGTCGAATTGGATCCTCCTCAGGGAGCAGGGACTGGCTGGCTCCACCGATGCTCGCACCAGCTTCTTTCTCGCCCCAAAGAGGGCTCGTTTTAGGGCCCGGAGCGGGTGGATTTTCCTGGATTTGTTTGAATCACCTGGTGATTTTGAGCATGGCCCAGGGGCCCAGCCACCTGTCCATGACTTCGCCGTGTCGTTCAACGCATTTGCTTCGTCTCTGTGGGAGGTGATGGAGCGCTTGCCACCGGCATGGCAGCGGGAGGACCTCGAGGTGACGGCTTTGGGCAGGGCGCTGCGATCATCAGTGCGATGACTAGCTGAAGAGATTTATGGCACGTTTTCATAGGTTTTCTACCTTTATTTTTCCAGTGTTCCTTGGAGTAAAAGAAGTCGATTGCCAATCCATTGGCTCAGAACCTCTCCGTTTCCATATGGCAGTGGGTCCAAACCCCCGCCAAACAATGGAAGGTTGACATCCCTGATAGGAAAAAAACACAAAAAACAGTTCCTTTTCAGTGGTCCACCGGTCGACGCCAGGAGCGTGCTGTCTGTCACGGCAGTCGTGTGTCGAGAGCGTCGAGTCACGACGGCGAGCTCTGAGAGAAAAGACGCGCGGAGCATGTCACGACGAGTGGTGGAAGGGGTGGTGGCTCCGGACTCTGTTGGGCTGCTGGGTAAGTTTTAAACTCTAGTGAACTCTAGTAAACTCTTTCAAAGAATTACTTGCTCAGTGCTTTTTTGTTTAATGTGGGGGGCTGTTTTTGGGACTGGATCTTGATGCACTAGGATATGGCTTTTGAAGTCATTCTAGCCCTCCTTCTACCCAGTTCACAAAGATTGTTTGATTCTTGCAGACCTTGCCAACCAGTTTATCCTCGAATCGAATTCACGAATTGTCCGTGATTTTTGGTTCTCCTGGAAGAACCGCAGTGGAAGGAGGAACCGCAGGTCAGCGCATTCCCGACAAGCACGTTTTGGCGGTTTGGCTGACACAGGATCATATGGGGATGGATCAAAGGGCAGGAAGGTCAGGTCAGCCAGTCTCTTTCTGACTCTTGCTGATACCGCGGCATTAAAAATACCTGGAGCCCTGGTCCACCATGTAGCTTAACCTTCCAGTAGGTCGTCCAAGGTCGACCCTGAAAAACTACATCTGCAGTCCATTTGAGTGTTCCTTCTCTGAAAGATATGCTTCGCCAAAGCTCCACCACCGGCGCTTCGTCTTTTTTCGTTGGTGAAGGGGTTTTGGACATCTCGAAGATGGATAGACCTGTAAGGACAAGACTATCGTCAAGTCCATCAACAGAAATTCCCCTCCATCACAGGAGGGGTTTCTAGTATGTGACTCCATGTATTCCCAAACACCGAACTGCTCCCACAGGTCTTCCACTCCGAAACCGCCACGAGGCCCCCGGAGTCGCCGGTGCCCTTGCGCGGCCTCATCTGGGTCCTAAGGCGTCCGCGGATCGGGTCGGAAGGCGTCCGTCGGCCGGAGCGGAGTTGGAGCTCGTTTGGGGTGGTTGTTTTTGGGGCCAGGTTTTGAAGGCGGAGGTGTTCCGGTTGGGTGCTTGGTTGGGTGCTGTGGTTGGATCAAGTGGTGCAAAACAAAAGGTCTTAGGGGTACAAGGATTAATTTGAAAGAACTATTTCATTTTGGTGCCGGAGCTATTTAGTGTTAGCTGTTTGTCGTGGTAGGAGGGCGTTTGCCGTACAATATCAGCATGCGATTCATTCAACCGAACCCCACGCATGAGAATCCGTCCCAACATGCCAAGTCTTGACCAGTTTCTTGGGCCACATGTGTAGAGGCCGGAGTATACCTCTGATTGTTCCACTACTCAAAATGAAAGACGTTTGTCTTGTGGCTTGTTCACCACCGGACAATGCGATTCTGCAGGTTCCTCTTTCCCTAAGAGTCAGAAGAGGAGACCTGTCTAGTTATTCTTTCTCCTGAGATCGTTTTATGGACAATCTCGTAACAATCCTCACGGTTGACACCGGGGACACCGGCGAACGATGCCTGGTGTGTGTCAGTTAGCACCTTTCCTTTGAGTCCGAACTCCACTGGCAAAGCGCGGCAGAGTTTGAATCTCTTTTGTCCCAAAATCGTGGTGTGCTGCTTCGCTGGTGTGTGCTCATTCGTGTTTTTCTTCCCAAATTCTCTGAGAAGTCTTCAGGTCGGTTCTTGAGTCTTCACCCAGGTCGATGCCGAGATCAGCCCGCCCCGGTCTGCTTCGCGTCACAACGGCCATACCAGGCCATACTTCATTGATTGGCTCCAGCGTCGACAACGGTGCCACGGCTGAGAAAGGGAATGACACAGCAAGGCCCAGCAAGGCCCAGCAAGGCCCAGCAAGGCCTCAAGAATTACAGTAAATCAAACTAGAGTCGGGCCCGAACAATAATCAGCAAAAGGCATCATTGTTTCTGGCGGAAGAAGCCCTCCTAGGCTTTCGAAAAGAACCCTCTTGGAACCCTCTTAGTGGCCATATCGCCATTTCAGTCGTTACAGATTTGGTGTTATTTGGTTGGAGGCCATCGCTGCTAGGTTGGAGGGCCATTACTATTAGGTTCCAACAAGGGCAGATGTGATAGGGACACAGCAACCACACTGAGATCTACGCGCGCCGAGGCTGCGGCTCTTTACGCAGCTCTTGGTGGCACTGCCCGACTCTGCGCCAGAGACCGAACCGTCTTCGCAGCTGGAAGTCTTTTTCTTCAAAGCTGGAAGTCAGTGGGGGTTCCAGAATGGCAGTTAGTATAGATGTTAGTAGAGATGGCGACTGGAGGAGAGATGATCATAGATTCTTGCGCCAGAAGTCTTTTCAAAGGGATCTGTCATGGGTTGGCTGGCTCCAAGGTTTAAGCGCTTCACTCCGCAGGGTGCTGAAGCACCGCTGCAGGTGGGGGAGAGTCTTTGACATTGACAAGGTCATTCTGGTTTCTGAGATGAGAGTTTCGGCCAGGATCACTGTGGCACATTTCTGGGGCAGCTGGGGGCTTTGACCGTCACCCCAAAACATGGTCCTGACATACTATGACCTATCAAGTAAGATTCCCTCTAGATCAGTCCGCCTGCGTACACCGACTTTGAGATCTTTGAGCTCTTTTGACATCAATCGCATGTACTCAACGGGGAGTGGTCAGGAAACTTGTGTCACGTGCACAGCGTCGTAGAGAAACAACGTCACTGGGCACACTTTCGAAGTACACCACAGTGGTCGTGTCCATGAGGGTTCGGCCCCCTGCCGATGAATGTCATGTGCCCCGTGAGACAGGCACTCATGGACTTGACTGAACGAGATCTCTTGGTGGTCGCGCCCTCGGAAGAGTGGAGGTGTGGAGAGAAGACGCCAAGCAATCGAAGACCATGTGGAGGAAGATTTTGCTGGTGGACATGACAGCTGAGGCTATGTTTTCTCACCTCGTTCATGTTCTTACATGATGGGTACTGGATCATAGATCTTGACAATAGACTATCCAAAGATGATTTGGTTTGTATCAAACAGGTGCGAGCTTAGATTGCTCTAGCTTGAGGTTGTTGGTGGATGGATCGACCTAGGGTTTTCCTCATCAAGCTGCCGGGAACACTCACAAAAGGACACCTCCTCATCTGTGAGACGAACACGCGATCAGATGGGATACACTCCCTGGAATAGCCATGGGCAAACGTGGATGGCATGGCCCCTTGCCTCTAGCCGTCCTCTACAAACAGGTGGTCTTCCACGTCCATGATCATGTCAAAAAAAACTACGTAGCGAACGCTTCGACCGTTGTCCAAATACATCCGCTGCGAACGCTTCGCCGGTTTCGACCACTTGGGACCTCACGTTTGGTTCCCAGTCGTCGCAGCCACCGGTCGAAATCCACCGAACGAAGCGGCGCCTCGCGTTTGGGTCACTTGCATAGCCTAAGAATTGCCTTGGTCCGAGAGACATAGACCAAGGCAACTGATGAAATCACTTGACCTGGTGACTTCTGGAAAAGCCTTCCGAGACAAAAGTGCGAACGGAGCAATCACTGAGCATGTTCCACAATGTGCCAACCTTTGGAAGCAAGAATGGCAGTGAATCAATCGGATCAAGAATGAATGACCGAGATGAACAACCAGACCCACATAGAAAAGCTACGTCTCCCTTTTCTCAAGGCCTTTATAGGCCTTTTCCAAAGGGTATATTGATATATGAATAAGATAACAATCCCATACTCCTCACTAGAACACCCCGTGTTCACTTTCTCTTTGATGCTTGCTAAATCGACATCCGACAGTCTCAGCGGTCTCGCCCGAGGCCACCTTGGTATCCACGCCCGTCGAGCAGCGATCTCGACTCTATGTGCGTCAGCTCAGTCGAGCGTGTTTTATCGGCACCTGCAGAGGCTTTGTCGCCTCGCGCCACACGCGTGTGGCACCTGCGGCGGCTTCCGGGAAAGGAGCGATGGAGCTCTGTCTGAGTTTGCTCTTTGGGTCCCTCAATTTTCTGACCATTTTGGAGCATCACCTGACTGGTTCTTGCGCCCATGGATTCTTCACGTGCACCTTCTGGCACGCACCCGCACGCACCGTCACTCCACTCAGTTCTTGTTTTCGAGGATGTTCAGCGACAAAGGTGCATTGAGTCAAGACTTCTAATGTGCAACATTTCAGTGTGGAAAGCATGTCGTCCCACCAAGCAGGGATTTAGACAACGGCCCACCTGCTCCGTGCAGAGAACTCAAGGCAGTTTTCCATGCAAAGAAGTCTCCAAAGTGTCAGTCCTGCTGTCGTGGTCAGGTGTGAAGTTTGCCCCAAACCCTGCCAAAACAGAGCGGGAAAGATACACATCAGGGAAGAATACCGCGGGGTTCCCTTGGGTAGCTCATGTGGGGGTGTGTTAAAATGAGGGGACTCCACCAAAGACCTTCCCAAGAATTCTAGTGCCCACACCTCTCTCTAGAAGAACACCACAGATTTGTCAACCTGATTTCTCTTTCTTTCCATTTTTGGAGGTGTTCAACAATTCAGCAAACTGTTTATATGACTTTTAGCAAATTCTGCGCCTACCAAGGCCCTAAATGAGACACACAGGAGACATGAACATTTCCTAAGATCCTCACAAGAGACAGGGAACACATGTGCCATGTGCTCACCAAGGCATGCGCGGCTGAGAACGAGCTCCCACTGCCGTTGGCTTTCTCCGGACTGAGGCTGACCTCAAAGGAAATGACATGAAAGGAACATAGTAGTAAGAATGCTCCTAGTAGCGATGCCAGGAGCCCCTAGTAGTGTCCCTGCTCCTAGTAGACACCCTTCCGCCTCCTCAGACCAGTTATGTAGAACATTGACAATTAAGCAGACCAGTTCTGCTCAGTTTCCAGGATTGTGTGAGCGAAGTCTTCTTCTTCATCTTATGGTTGTTGACATATATGCTTCTCTTGCAGCGTGTAGCCCACTACCAAATGACCTGAACTTGGGAATCTGATGGCGGCAGTGAACTCGGTTCTGCAGTGTTGCACCTGCGGCAGTTGGTCCTTGACGTAAATTGACCGCCACATTCATGTCCGGAACAAAGTGGACCACTGCAAAATCAAAGTTCCTGACCGGTGAGACAGACACCATTCCGCGACTTGGTGAGCCCTTCAGCTTGAAACCAGCTCACAGATTGTTGAGTTTGGCAGGTGCCCATGTCCGCTGGAGGAACAGGCGCCGCGGAAAGAGATGGCGCCGTCCGTTGTTTTTTGTAGTCCCGAACCGGTACAGATGCAAGGTCTATAGATCGTTTTGGCGTGGCCCTGTTCGAAATCTGTAAGAACCACCGCAGTGGATGCGTTTGTTATTGGGGGTCAAGATGAAAGATTTTGTATAGATTACAAGTATAGTGAACCTCATTTCTTTGATGCTTTCCTCCTAAAAAGAACCCACAATATCCCTGATTTGTGTGGATTCTTCAGCAAGCCCCCGTGAGTTGTACACACTTGTCGAATAAACATATATGTCATAATCTCACTGCCGTATTCACCCCCGAAGAAAATCAGTGCGGCATCCAGTTCTTGAAGATTTGCATCTGAAGATAGATCAGTTCCACGGGCTGAAGTGAGTTCCACGGGCTCCAGGTGGAGGGCGACTTCATGATCTCTCAAGGTGGGACATGGAGCTGCAGAAGGAGGGCGGGCCTGGCAGAAGGGCCTGTGGCGGCGTGGGTGATACCAAGGTGACACGGAGCAATGCTGAGCAATACCATTCGGCATGACCGTTTACAAGCAAGAGATTTCATTTAGTCGTGGCGTAATCATAACATTACCCCTGGAGTCCAAGACTATTTTAGTACATCTTTAGATGACCCGAAAAGGACGTTCCTTTACTTGTGCCAAGTATAGTCTTTGGACTTCGGACTAGTCTATTTGATTGGTCTACCCATTTTGGTGTTTTTTGCAACACGTGACCCCGGATTGAGTGGCAACTCGCCAGGAGCACGTCCCGTGCCAGAGCAAGACCCTGCTATCCCTTCCCCTTTTTTTGGTCCCCCTCTCCATCTCCAACACTCAACTGCACTCGGGAGCCTGAAAAGAACCTTCTCCATCTCCCAGCCGACACCTTCGAGACAACTCAACACGGAACGGAGCACCTCCCGCTCCGTTTGAAACCGCGCCGAAGCGCCCCGCTGTTGCCGAACCTCGGTTTGGGGCGCCAGTTGATCGTGGCGTGACGGTGCATTGGGAAGCCTTCGAGGCCGACCGATGACCGGCACCGCGTTGCGTTCACTCCCAAAACGGCCGACCAAAGGGCGGGAGAACGGTCGCGACGTTCGGTGTTTTGGATCAGGTGTTGGTTTCCGGGATGGACTTGTCCGGTGTTTCAAAGGGATTCATGGGGATTCAGCTTTCTCAGCTTTGAGTTTCGAGGTGTTGGGGTGCAAGGAGGTTGTCAAGATCAGAGGTGTCTCGGGCCATCTCCGATGGGCTGTCAAGCAGGAGGCCTCACACTGGAAAGACGACCCCGCTCAAAAAAAAGACGGATCATGTTGCACGGTTAGTAGCCGAACATGTTTGTGCTGGTTTCTCCACTGCTATGACCGTCTTCAAATGGTTTTAGCCATGCGGGTCACAAGTCCAGTACAACGCAGCAACGGCGGTTTTCGGAGTCCGTTGGGCAAGCGCCACACCGCTGATCTGGTGGAAGAAGCATTGATGCAAATCTTGCTGCGTACACACCCTGGCATCCAACGTTTGCAGTGGCTTTTCACGCTTGTGACCCAACACAGCTCTTCCACTTCCATTCGTCGCGAGAAATTGAACTCATTGAAACGCCCCGCTTTCCAGCTTGGCGTTCCACCCAGTGGAGTGACACAGGCGCTCTTAGCGCTGCCGGGTGATCGTCCTGCGCTGCTCTCCTTGGGCGCCCAGGGCTGCTCCCAGGCGGAGTGTCGCTGCAGAGCCAAAACAATATTGTTTCAGCTGGAAAGATGGTAGGTTTTTCGCGATCCATCGGTTGGAACACCAACAAAAACCTGATACTTTGAAAGCTTTCTCTCAAGAGCTCTGACAAAGCAACTTCCGCCCTCTCCTCCGCACTCCCTTGCCTATGGAGGCTGGAAAGTCGACCTTGCTCAAGGAGCTACTGGGCCTAGATGCTGCGGTTGTGGAGGCGGAACTGAGGAGATTTCCGGTAATGCTTGGGTGGATTTCTGGCGGATTGTGGTGGTTGGGTTGAAGCATTTGAAGCAACCAAGCCAGAGTTCATACAGACATTCTTCCAGCGGAGGCTGGGGGTAGAATCAAAAGCAAACACCCATAGATGCCATAGTAATTATGGATATTTGCACGCGGGTCCTGCATTTTTCACCCTCGAAGCCCGATCAGAAACTGTTGGACGTGGCGCTCCATGCACGAACATTTACATTTCTCACCTGGTTCGTGTAGGACCTTTGGTTCCTTCCTGTTGCTCCACAACCCATTTGTTCGTGCGTTTCCACAAGTCGAGAAGTGAACCATCAGAGTTCATGAACACTTGCCTACATGGCAACACGGTTTGGCTCAAGAAAAAGGTCGGCAGCGTTTTGCCACATGGGTTATGAGCCGAAAGACCACCCTTGATTAGGAGCCTGGCCGCCATGGCCGATCTGCGCCGCAGATGACAGCTGATGAAAGCTGGACGCCTTGCTGGAGGAGGAGCAGCTGAAGAGAGATCCTCCAAAGAGGACTCAGAGTCTTGAGCCGAACACCAGGCTGACTCCATCGTTGAGGAGGACGAGCCGAACTCCAGTGGCGAATACTCCAGCTGCTGCAGAACCCGCTGGTCCGGGGCCACCCACAGTGCTTTTTCCTCCAGTACCTCCGCTGCCGGCTGGGACTATATGCTTCCACTACCTCCAGTACCAGGTGATGCTGTTCAACAACAAGAAGGTGGGAACGGCTTCACGGGACTACTTCAACATGTTCGTGATGGAGTTTTGGGGCCGTGGGGCTTTATGGGGAGCCCCTACCCGAACTATGGGGGCCATGGAGCTGGAGGGGTTGATGCTACCCAGATGCCCATTCCACCAGTATCAGGAGGACCACAACAAGCTCAGGACACTGCGCCAGGAGGGTGTGGACTACACGGTGGACAAGTACAAGGACCCGAACGTCGACAAGGTCATGGGCAAGATCAGGGTGGAACTACATCACTGGAAAAGGGAATGGTCACTGCCGCAGGGATCCCTACGTCTGGGGCACCACAATGGTATGCTGGGATGAGTGGGCCGTGTTTCCCGGCCTTCCTCCTCCGGGTTTGATGCCCTGGCCAATGCGAACTGGAATGGGTGCACCTCCTAAGGGAGGGGGACCGACTACGTTTGGGACCAACATCATTGGAGGCGACGAGACCGCGAATGAGACTATGCGGAATGTCGAACTTCCTATGCTGGCAGCAGACGCTAATTCGTTGACCCCCGGGGATTGGTCAGCAACAGTGGAACCGTTGGTCGCTGATGTCAGCCAATCTGCTGGAGAGTGGTGGAATTTGACGCTGAGGGGGGGTTGGAAAAGAGCTTCGTGTACTGTCTTCCTGTTTTGACTCTTTTCGTCTACCTTAGGTGCTTCATGTGCGGCAGCTACCGGTGGACATCACGGCTGAACAACTTCAGCAGGACTTTGGCGCGATTGGCACCGTGACATCTGCGGAGGCACACGTTCGTCGGTTTTTTCTCTTTTCTTGTTGTTTTGTTTGTGTTCTTCTCCTTCGAGACAGGTCCTGCAGGGAGGTCCGGCGTATGCAGTTGCCACCGTCAAGTACGCGTCAGGGTGAGAGGCCCAGAGCGCAATATTGCGGTGGAACGGCACTCGGTACCGTGGGCAGTATGTGACCATTCAGTGGTCACGCAGGGGATGAATACGACTAGGAGGATGCTATAAGTCTTTCGGATGTCTCAGGAAGGACGACCGTTGTTGCAAGCATGCGACACCACTTGGCTTTCTATGTCACTAGGCCCTAGACACACTATGTCGTCGGTTTTTGAACACCCTGTGAGTACTCCCATCTGGCACCGAGCCGCCAGTCATCGGGCGCAGCGAAATTGTACGGGGTATATAATTCGATTTTGGGGCAGGCGCAGGGTTTGATGCCACAAGTGCAGATTTCGTGGCGCGGGCGCAGCCCCCCCCACGCAGCAAGAATACGATACTCCAAAAAGAAACGACCTCGTACCAGGAGCGGGGGTTGCTGCAGGAAGCGACGGCGAGCTTGTCAAACAATTCTGAATTCATGGCGGCGCAGGGTTTGCTTCGATAAGTGCAGATTTCGTGGGGCGAGGGCGGGGGCCGAGAATACAGAGTGCGGTTCCATGCTACATCGGAAGCTTCGCGGTAGGCAGTGAGCGCCTGTAACATTTTTGACGGGCGGAACTTTGGAAACCAAAACACTCCTTCGTCATGCAATGCTGCGTTGCAACTCGTCTCAGCACGCGTTTCACGTTTCGCATCAAATTGGATGATAGGTCGATAGGTTATCAATCGAACCACGGCATCGGTGACAACCTGGGGTTCCGTTGCCATCCATATAATGAGTAGCGCATCCTCCACTCCCCATGGAGCTATGGTGGAGGTCACTATGCAGGTGTGCTCCGCAATTACCAGTGGCTGCGCTGATGGATGAGAACTTCGATGCGATCCAGGAGTTGATCAACGAGGAGGCGACCATGTATCCTCCGAGACGATCGAAGGATGTGTGGGACTACTTGTCGCTGACTTGTGGCAGGTGGCTCACACGCACACACGCACCAAGGGTACAGCGCTTCCACCCTGAGCATCGAAGCCGCCCGGAGGAGCTCTCCAACCTTGTGTTCGATCATGCGGGTGACGGTGGCATTTCGTGAGTCCACCCCGGCTCGCACGATCTTGATCGATGCTGACTGGCGTTGTGAAGAGGTCCCGGGAACTGGACAGTGGACTGGGTTCACTTTCTTTCTGGTGAAGGGACCTGGGGCGTAAAGATCGTCCATTGCCTCCAGAAAGGCTGGAGGGGGGAGTGCGTTTCCATTTGAGCGCACAAATCGAGAAGTGAACCATCAGAGTTCATGAACACTTGCCTACATGGCAACACGGTTTGGCTCAAGAAAAAGGTCGGCAGCGTTTTGCCACATGGTTCGAAACCGGTTTCCTGCGATATCCCGCCCACCAGGCGCAGCCATCCCGCCCACCTTGCAGGCAGGACCATGGTAGAGGCATTGCACTCCTTCCTGGCTAACCGCCTGTTAGCCGGAGAAGCTGAGTGAAGTCTCATTATGTTTGGTCAGGAGATACCCGCTAGCCGCAGCCTGGTTTGCTGACCATTCTCTCAAAAGTGTCCAACGTCAGCACTACAGGTTTCATGCGCCTCGTCAATGCAAGCACGTAAAGCAGAGAGGAACACACACAACCAACAGCTCTTTTGATGCCATGCGCTTTGGATGTTATGGACCTTTTAGTTTAATTTCCTTTCAACTCAAGCTCTTGAGGGTCGATTCAACCATCAGGTCGCCGGCGCACAACCCCGGAGTTGACCTTTTGCGAAGTCGCGTCGGGAGACTTGCATTGGGCGACGGCATGTGGGTTGCGGATGTAGAGCCATGGGAAGAAAAACATCTTGGACACCACTTGGTTTTTCGTCTTCTTTTGTGGTGATTTCTGAGGCTTGTTAGTGGGTTTGGAAACTGCTTTGCTTGTAGGAAGTCCTATACTTAAGAGAGGTCATTTGAAATTCGATCGTACTACTGTGCTATGCAAGGACCTAACCCTTCGCGAAACCGGTGTAGCAAGGTCAGGTAGTGACTATCTTTGTTCAGATCCATGCCAGCTCGAGCGAGCGCGGTTGGTCAAGTACTTTCAGAGTAGCCGGTCATCGTTCTCTGAGGACCGGGCGTGAGTAATGAGTTTTTTCTCAGGTGAGAAACGCTACTAGGGATTCCTGGCATCGTTACAAGGAACAAGAAGCTACTAGGGGCTCCTGGCATTACTACTAGGAGCAAAGACGCTACTAGGGGTTCCTCTTGCTTGGCTGATCGGGCCCACCAAAAAGCTAACTTGATTCACTTGGTTTTCCCTGTTGGGAGACCCCAGGCACCTCTGGGCTGGACGGTGGATGTCCATGGCTGCTCTTTGGGGGATCCGACTTGGATGGTCGGGCAGCCCCAGCGGTGTGCAGGCGGATGCAGGTGGGAGATGAGTGTAGGTCCACGCTTCAGTGACTCCCTGAATGCATGCTTTTCCAATCCATTTAATCGAGGAAAGACCTTCTTTTTGGATCTACCAGGAGTTTAAGGTTCACTCACATTCTGAAAGTGAGAACTTTGCCATCTCATGTTGACAGAAGAGCGCATGAGCAGGAGGTGTTTGTTTTGTTGTCCCTATGAGCGTGACTGAGCAAAGTGGTTCTAGGGTCAGAGAGACAAAGAACAGAGTCGATGGGAATGTTGAATTCTCTTCCTATTGGCATAGCCGCGTAGCCATTGGTTCCTTGCTGTCGTGCTGAACTCCCCTTTCAGTTGCTCTTTTGGTTTTCCGGTTCCAGTGAAACTGGGAAAGCTGGTCTTCCGAGAGCACCACACCATGATCGATTCTCACACCACGCTGGATTTTGGTGTGCCGCTTCGCTCATGGTCATGTCCTGTGAAAGGCTTCGTATCTCTCCTGCAGCCACTGTCCACTGTACAGATGGTAGGCGCACGGAATGACCGATTTGCAAAATCTCTGTCCACAACACTTGCGCACCTGAAAGGGGCGCAGTGTCTTTATTGCTTTTTTCGTAGACCACTCAGCTGCTCCAGCACATGAGTCAACAGGCCTGTTGGAAGTGTTGGCCTCCCAATCATGGGATCGAACATCTGGGGTTGGCACTCTAAAGCAACAGCAACTAGCAGCTGGAACAGATGAAATAGCGCCACTATCTAGCGGTTCAAATCGTTGGTAAGATCTCGCTAGCTGGAGCACCCTCAAATCCTTGGGGAGAGATCTGTACCTCGATGATTTTCAGCCCACGAGTTCCCGTTCCCTTTGGCAGTGTTGCCGTCGCTCCGCCGTCGCCGAGGCCTTGATCGCCACCTTTGCCGCCAGCAGCGCGTTGATTCTGCTGCACGTCTCCCCGGAGGATTTCGCCGCCGGGGGCCTGAGGCGCTGGGAGGTAGGAGAGAGAGGAGAGTGAAGGAGGCGGAGAGACTTGAAGATGGAAGCTTTCGAAATGGATTTAGCCACCGAAGGCCAATCACTTTACACCTCGATTGATATCAGACATCCCAGAAGTCGGGCGTTGCTGAGGTCCCCGACGAGGACAAGCCGCAGTGCCTCAGCTGGCATGGGGTTCCTTCGGTACCAAAAGGAAGGAAGTTGCAGAGATTTGGTGGCTGATCCTGGAAAGACGGTAGGTTTTGGTACATGCATCACACATTCATTCGTTCAGGTCTTTTCTTTAGCGCAGGGACCGAGTCAGCGTTTCCATCGGACGGAGCGCGTCCGGACCATCCCGGCCGAGGCCCAAGATGAAGCCGGACGTCCGCATCCCTGCGAGCCGCCGTGTGAGCACCAGCGGGGCTTCCGCCGGGCACTGAGGATGGATATGGCCACTGTGCGTCAACCTGTTTTGGCCGCGGACGCGACCCTCGATGGATCCCTCGTTGGACTCTCCACCTCAGAGGGGCCCTTCCTCTCTTCGGATCGCGAGGTCTCCTCGACCTCTTCCAACTCGTGGGGAAGCTCAGATGCCTCTCAGTGCACCTTTTTTTTGCGGATGTGGGGGTGGAGTCGAGGTGTAGAGTTTTGTTCACGTGGACATTTCGGATGCCCCGAACATTTTGGGCACCGTGGATGAAGTGGCTCTAAAGCAAGATAGACACCCAGCACTGCTGTTGGGTCTTTTTTTTCTTCATTTTAAAGGTGCTTCTGCTGACTGGTGGGTCACATGAGCTACACATTTAGCAAGACTGGATCTCACCAGGGCTTCAGCACGCATCGTGACAATTGCTCCATGTCAGACCCCCAAAGACTTGCGGATTGGTAGATTGCTCATAGGAAAGGAAGACTTTGATGGCATTTATTCCTGGTCAACACCCCCAGGTACCGTTTCACTTTCAAGCAGTAAAATGATGCCTTCCTCACTTTTGTAGCACTCCCCCCCCCAAATCCAGTGACCCTTCCGAATCCACCCCAAACAGCAGGGGCAAGATCACCGCGAAAGCCGAGCTGATGGCACTGCCGGGGCCCTCTTCAGGGATGGAAGGACAAGGGTGGACGGATCTGACTCGACGACGGATCGCTCGGTTCGGTTCGGTTCGGTCTTGCTTGGCTACTTCAGGGGCTACCGAAAGGGGCAGAGAGCACTCGGTTTGGGGAAATGCACTGGTTTCGACGAAAGAATTGACCGGCATCTTGGTGGAGACGAACGCATGTACACCATGTGCAGCGGGGTGCGGTCGTGAGCATGGTGCTGGAGGTGGTGCGATCCAGATGTCCTCATTCACTATGACATAAGGTCAGTGGGGCAACATTCGTTCCACCGAACTGACTTGCCCTACTTTGCCACGAACGAACAGCGACGAACATGCCAGGCTGAAGCTGATCACCGATGCCAAGTTTTCGGAGGCATGAAACGCGGCCTGTTTGGGACGCCTGTGATAAAGCAAGGAGCCTGGACACTTCTTCCGATCTTTGCACAAGGTTGCTCAACTCCGTACGGATCCCATAGATCCTATTTGTCTCCATTCAAAACAGTGCCCATGACCCCCCCCCTTGTTGCAGACGGGACCTCGTCGGCGGATCTTGGTGCTGCTGCGGGACGTTGGGCAGCCTAGGTGCGAATCTGGGAAGCACTTCTGAAGTGGCACTTCTGCACAACAATCTATAGAAATTGGCAAACTACTATGTCACTATGACAAAACTGGCAAGATTCAAGGCTGGGACTTTGCCAACAAACAATGGTAGCACACTGTTGGAGGGGAATGCACTGTTCACTATCTGTTCACTATTCCCATTTGTTCCCTACCCTACCCGGTTTTGACAGTGTCCAGTCCAACCAACTTCCCAGTCGAACCATCGCTGTACTTCCTGTACTTCGTGCTTCCAAAAACATGCTTCCACCGAAATCCCAAACCAATCCACAGACAGACCACTTATGAGTTTACACGGATTCTTTTGGTGTTGACTGGTATATGCTTGTTCTATGAACTCATCCATGTCTTGATTGACTGCTTCAAGGCCTGCCAAGGCAACAACGAGCTCTGACTTGGCGTCGGCTTCGCTCGACGACCCACATCTCGACCGGGACCGAGCCACTCCGTCGACGCCAAGGTCACCAGCACGGCCACGCAGACGGCGATCCAATCCTACTTGGAGGCCGGACGAGGGGCCGACGGAAAAGACGGCGCTCGCGTCGTGACCCGCCTTTTTCATGTCCCAGGTGACCCGTTTCTTTCGTCTTTATTTTTTCTCAGGAGAGGGGGTGTGCCCCTTCTGGGTTTCTGATGTTGAACTGAAGTTGAAGAACCCACTCGAGTGTTCGAAGCGACGGTATTTTGACCCTTCAGAAGATGTTCCCATGGGAATGTAACGGGAGTTCATGAAATGGAACTTTGGTTGATTTGACAGACACTTTGTTTTGTTTGGGGGCCTCAAGCCTGGCAAAGCTAGGGTTTCTTTGGGTTTACAGGAGTCCTGCTCTGCGCGGCCTGTGTGAGTTCCCCCATCGCTCGAGGCGATGGGCAGCTTCTCCGTTCTGCCCTTGGAGCCCTTGCAACACTTAGCCGCTCCGGCGCGGCAGCGCAGTTTGCCGGGAGCCTGAAGACTGGTTGAGATAGGTTGATTGGATGGGGACCAGTGCTTCAGAAGCTCCAAACATCTATCGCTGTCCAAACTCCGCAATGGAAGAAGGGCTACAGGAAGATCCTTTTTTTGACCCATGCCAGAAAGGTTGAATCAGAGAGTGAGGTCCACGTTTGTTCCCAGTCGGACTTGTTCAATGAACCCAAAACCAATCTTTTCTTGATGATGTTTTTCTGAGTCAGGTGGTTGTGGGCATCAGTTACGAATTCTGTGAAGCACCAGGTGCTGTGAAATGGTGAGATGCAAAAGATGCTGCCAAGGGATGCCATCGCTATATGAAGCACAGCTTGTAGTTCTATACAATTCTTATTCACAGCACTTTGTAGTTGCACTACTTAAGCCATTGGTAGCCTCTGATCCTTGAAAAAGAATGCTTTTGTGCTTTCCGTTCAATTATCTGCTTTGGCCGGTCCGAACACTGAAGGGGTGAACCTTTGAGATTAGAAACACATATGGTAGACGAACACTCTCATCTGTTCAACAAAGGGCCCCCCCCGAGGCAACTGCCCAGGTGCTCGAGTTGGTTTCACCCCTGAGGCGTCGCTTGAGGGAGAGACTTCAACAAGAGCTCTATCTCTTGGGCGAGGTGCAGACAGGGTGCAAGGACGCTACTAGTAGCTCCTGGCACTACTAGGAAAAAAAACGCCACTAGTACCAAAGGGCATCGCTACTAGTAACTGGGCATCGAGGTCTCGAAGAAACACATGGGTCTTTCTCCACTGCACTCCTCAAAGACCCCTGAAAAGGTTGGAACAGGTTGCTGACGAACGCGTCGACCGAAGGGACTTCCGATATGACATGATCTAGAAAGAATGGTTACTAAGAAGAATGAGGAGCTTCAAGTTTTGATCAGTAAGTTCTTACCATTGGAAAGCAATCAACCTTGATAATCAGGGCTACTGTCGCACTAGCATTAGGTTAGGTTCTATGAAACCTTTCATTGGCCAAGCTTAGCTATATTCCTATCTGAAGCTGCTTGACAGCTCTGGTGTTCTTGAAGTTGCGCAACCTGCAGCTATCTCAGATCGATCTTTTTCCGAGCGAAGATGAGCTCAGAGCAGCCGACCCAGACAAACCACTTGGAGGCAGCTTCCGTATGCACTCAATACCCATCCTACCTGCCATGCCGCCCAAACTGGAAAGATTCACCTCTCCTAATACTGCGACGTACAAGAAATGAAACACATATTTTCTTGCTCTGGGCCATGTTTGGGACCCACAACTGGCATTTGCCCTCACTGGTTTCGGAACACGTCACCAAGCCCCCTTCAGGAGTCAACCGACAACCAGCCACCGAAGCGACTTAAACACAGCTTCGACCCCGCACACCTTTGTGGTGCCAATTTTGCGATGAGAGACCCCTAAGATGGCGGAGTCCGAAGCCATTGTTGTCCATGAGGAGAGGGATGAGAAAAGCAGGGTGAGAGGGGGGGATCGTGGCTTGCGGGTCTCGTGGCTTGCTCCGGTTCTGAGTCTACGACACAAGATGAATGACTCATTGACAGCGTCTCCGCAAGAATCGTGCTAGTTTTCCTATCGGATCATGCCCTCGTTTTTCATCCTCAGCTCTGCCCAAACCGCACGAAGTGGAGGACGCGCTGGATGCGCAATGCCAAGTGGCGAGCCGCTCTATCGACCAATTGATCTGGCAGGCGCCCCATGAAGTCGCGAAGGCGGTGACGCTCTTTGGGCCAGGTGTCGTGGTCCTGCCGATGATGGGGAGTCTTGGGTGGCATAGAAGAGGTGGAGGTGGTCATGGGGAAGGATCTTGCGAAAGGCCGCAAATGGCAAGCTAGCCACCTTGGAAGAACTTCAAGATAGACACGGACATTTGGTGGAAACAGATCTCTTGCAGCATGAGTGGTTGCAAACCTTCCAGCGCTCATGGTGGGCATGAGAGAATTGACGATGATGTGACAGCATCATTCACACCCAAAGATATTCTGGTGGTGACATGACACCACCTCACCACACACAATCTCCAGGATTTCTGCATGATGGATCACTCACTGGTGATATGAACTGGAGCAACACACCTTGGAATGCTTCTCATTAAAGCCACCACACAGCTTTTTTCGACCCATCCACCACCCTTCCCAGCCCACCCGTCCGCACCGAGGAGGGTCTCCGGACTGGAGCCCCAAGCGGCGCTCGAGTACTCGGCGCACCCGTCGCGCGCCTCCGGTGGCTTGATGGACCGGCTGGACTTGGAGCTCAAGCGCCTCGGGCTTGGGCACATCTGGACGAAGGAAGGGAGGGGGAAAAAGGTGTGAGGAAAGCAGAGCGAAAAGCGAAGCGAAAAGCGAAGCGAAAAGCGAAGCGAAAAGCGAAGCGAAAAGCGAAGCGAAAAGCGAAGCGAAAAGCGAAGGGAAGTCAGCGCTTGAGCTGTGTGTTTATCTTTTTTCTTTTTTCGGACTTGGGGTCACCGATTTGGGCCACTCCAGACCGAATCAGCAGTGGTTAAGTAGCGGTAGACCGTGGTAGTGGCACTGGTGTAAATTTGTTTAGCAGGCTTAGAGTTGATGCGGAGTCGATCCTGTATTGGGCACACGAAGCAGGTGTACATATCAGGAAAAGAACAAGTAAAGAACACCAGAAGGGACATCTATCTTGAACTGGGTGTCTTCTAAATAGCAAGTG
>CAXAMN010013725.1:136062-158654 GCA_963970005.1 Durusdinium trenchii
CACTTGCTATTTGGAAGACACCCGGTTCAAGCTAGACGTCCCTCAGAATATACATCGAAGTTGAAAAGAGTCTGGCTGATCATTTTCCACCGGAAACTCGGGGGTTTGTTCCACCAAGCGTTTGTTGGTGCATTTTCTTCGACCTCGCCGGGGGCCCGTGAGGCGCCGGGCGCCGGGGGCATCCGTGCACGGTCCAACCGATCGCTGAGGTTTGGACCGTTGGATCCCAGTCGTTTGATCAAGGAGCTGAGCAGCAGTAAGGAGGCTTTGGAGAAGCGCTTGGAAGGCTTAGCGAACCAAGAGCTCCAAGAGGAGAGGGGCAGATGGACGGTGGATGGGGCTCGTGTGCTTAGGAGAACTTATGAGTGTTTGGGCACTGAAGCTCAAGTCGGGAGTTCAAAAACCGGGCTCGCGTGAGCCTAGGATGGAGTTGTTTTGAGAGTTGATCAAGCGAGCTGAGCCCGGTTTCGCCCTCGTCCGGTAAGCATGGCGATGCCACTATTGCTTTCCATATGTTGAGGATTTTCCAGCATCACTTTAAGTACGTGGGAAGAAACACGTCTCGCAATTGCCTTGAGTCGACAATTGCCTGAGACTTAAGAAATCAATCATTTTTCAATCCCGAGAAACCACGACCAACTTGGCACGGGACCATCGTGCAGGAAGTCTTGGCTCTTCAAGACTGGCGAGAGAAGGCGGACATTTGCTGGAATGGGCCAAGTCTAATCTGGTGCAAGTCGAATCTGGAGTGGCACTCCTTCCTTCTTCGAATAGCATTGCTATCATTTCGAGTCCAAGCAGCCGAACATCGCACTCCTTCAGTTTTGCTCTTTGGTACACAACTCATCTCCCTGACCATTTCTTTTCATCCCTAAAGCCCACACACCGGCCACCGTTTGGGGTGTTCCAGGCCATGGGCCGTCTCAAAACCCTCGAGAAGCGTGCAGCCTGGGCCTTTCTGGGTGTCGCCGGCGAAGGCGTCGCCAGCCAGGCGCGCGTGGGGGTGTCTGGGTTTGGTGTTCTGATGTGTTCGGTGTGTGTTTGGGATATTTTTTGTATATATTATGCACTGTACACTTGTGGGGCCCCAATTCATGAAGTGACAGTCCAGAAACCATGGTGGTTTAAGCTCAAGGATGGTTTTGATCCGAGGGCGCCGACCAAGTTGGAAGGTCGAAGATCCGCTGCTTTCGGATCAACCCCTTCACCAGCACGTCACCACCGGTTCCCCCCCACCGGTCCCCCGGTCGAGCCACGAGTTCGAAGTCCGTGGGCTCGGAAAGGCGGAGATCAAGAAGGCCTTCAAGCGGAGGGCTCTGGAGCTGCATCCCGACAAAGGCGGCGATGCGGATCGTTTCCGACTGCTCCAGGACGGAGTTGAGGGTCGATGTCTTGTGCCTCGGTCTGGGAGAGGGATCAACGGTGCTTTCTTGGCTGCTTTCTTGGGTGGTTTGATGTGATCAAGAACTGGGAAAGCTTGAAAAACTCCATCTGGTGGCGCTCCAAAGTGAGGTTGCAAGGATGGGTCCACAAGTACTTCTTTGGACAACTCTTGAGAGACAGATGCTCATGGTCTTAGAGATTGCCAAAATCGCGACACGATCTGTACAACACATGTACGATCTCAGCTAGGTTGTTTCCCAACCAATGCAAGTGGATGAGCACCAATACATTTTCTGTTTTCGTGGATTTTTGGATCTTTGTGGGGCTCCGCCGGGCTCAGTTTGCTTCGATTAAAACAACTGTGATCTATACCTCAATACAAATAGACTGTCGATGAAGAGTGAGATAGTACAGACTTTTTTTATGACTCGTGAAAGCTTGGAATGTTTCTTCACAGAATTCTGGTGACCTTAGGAGATGAGGGACTTGTTGGTCGAGCCCAAAAGCCACGCCTTGGAAGGCGGCAAGGTGCGGAGTGGTTTCAAGGGTTCGGGCGAGGAGGGGAGGAACGGAGAGGATCGGAGTGGTGACGCAATTCTTGGCTTCCCACCTTGCAGAAGAGTGCTTCAGCTAGTATTGTCAGTATTGTTTATACAACTGGTGGGCCACCTTTCGGGCAATCAGGGGAGGGTTGCTTCGCCAAAGACCGATCAAGCAGTGACAGAAGAGCATTGTCAGTTCAATACAATCTGGTAGGGCCTGGTAGGGTGCGCTAGTGGAAGAAGTTTTTCTATCATCGACTCATGGTCGAGATAACGATGCGAAGGATGAGGAAGCTGATCGAGTTTCCACTCGCAGCAGACGGACCTGCAAGGAGGCCAGAAAGGATAAAGAAGGAAAGAAGGATGAGAAGAAGGACAATGAGGACGAGGAGGCAGATGAGGAGGAAGAGGAGTTCTCAGATGACAGCTGGGATGCGGATGAAGAGTTCCGGAAGATGTTTCCGAAGCGGAAGCGGCTTGGCGAAGCCTTTAAACCAAGAGCTCTGGCATGCTGGACATCCAGTAGACATCAGAATAGCATGTGCCAAGAGAATACCTCAACTCATCAGATACAAACATGAGAGTGAGCACAGAATAAATTCCTTGTTTCACACTGTGACTTCTTGTAGTTTGGGAGCAGATGCAAGTTATTTTTTTTCCCACATCTTCCTTCAATCGGGAAGATGTTGTTAGACACTGGATCCCTCAGGGCTTGATAAAGCCCTCAAGCCCAGAGGTCGTCTCTGAGGTGGTAAGCTCAGATGGCCTTCCGAAGGCCCTGAACAGAGCTGAGCTGAGCTCCAGCAAATCTTCAAGTGGACAATCTTCAGGATGTAGATTGAGCTTAGGAAGAAGAAGAAACAGCCCGAAGAGGCGGAGGCCGAAGTGTTGAAGGAACAGGACTGAAGGTGTTCTTCTGGGCGGTGTTGGGTGTGGTGAAGAGAGCACCTTGGGTGCGGTTTCAGGTTCAGAGCCCTTTCAAAAAGCTGGTGTTGAAGTGGCGCAAGCTTGTCCTTCACTTGAATTTCTGACTGGCAAAACCATGAAATCCAACCAGTTTCTATGGGTTTGCCTTAAGGGACGGGATGATGGCTTTTTTTGGGCGAATCTCCTCCCTGAGAAATTGGTACTCGCCATGGGCGTTCCCCCCCGAACAAGCAGATGCCGAGGACTTCCACCGAGGGAAGTTTGAGGCGCAAAGGCGCAAGCTCCAGCGTCAGTTGCGGGAGATGTGGATCCTTAGCCGCACAAACTAGAGAAAATTGGGCCGGAAGAGAGTTGATTTGGGGAGAGCTCATCACTTGACCACGTTTTTCTACGTTTTTCGAGGTGGTTGAAATATGACTGTTTTTGTTGTTCTTGCAATCTTGCCTCGTTTGTATGTCGGATGGCCATACTTAGCGAACTAGCAAATGCCAAACTTAGCAAGACTCACAAGAATCCTCCTTTGAATGCATCTCTTTTGTTGGATTTCGTGCCTTCATTTGGGGCGGTGAGACCTTTCCATTCGAAGATCGAGCTCAGGATGCGGGCCTGCCGACTCTCCGAGGAAATCCAAAGGCTCCGACTCGAAGCGGTAGGATGGGTCGTTCCACCTGGTAGGTCAATTCGTCGACCAAAATTGGTGTGATATGGTGGGATGACCCACAGTCTTAGCTAATTACATCATGCTACATCTGCGAGTTGGTGTTCCACAGAAAGCTCCCCAAGTCGGTCTCTTCGAGGATTTTTCCATGCGTTTGAGGTCAGGAAAACGACCGTTCAGTCTCTTTGGCCTTTCGGTGCCTGGTGACCCTCACCGAAAACCCACCGCTCTCTCCGCTCGAACCGCTGAGCCCCCACTGCCACCGGCAGGAGCCAAACGCAGAGCGGCGCGGGCGACGCCCTGCGGCAGCTGCGGAAGTTCGTCGACCGCTTCGCCGTGACGGAGGTGCAAAAGCTGCGCACGGACGACCCCAAGAAGGCCACCGGTGGTGAACGGAAGCGGAGCGGAAGAAGAAGCGGGGTGTGGAAGAAGATGTGGAAGAAGATGTGGAGAAAAGGCCGGTCAAAAGAGAGTGGATGAATCCTGGTGCATTTCTGCAAATTTCTGCTAGGCTCCTAGTTAATTGGCGCCCCATGATGTTGGTTTGAGCTGAAACAAACAGTTTGGAGCTGGAAATTCCAAGCTTCGAAGCGATTCGAAGCCCCATTCTCTCATCACTGACCCATCCCGTGAGCTCATCACCTCCTCATCCACTCCATCCTCTCCACCCCGCGGGAAAGCCACCCCTTCTCACATCTTCCACCTTGCGCGCTCCGTTGCACACGCTCCGGTGCCCAGGCGCAACGAATCTTCCGGCGCTTCTTGGAGCAGGGCGCGGAGGTCCTCTGCGCCGCCGGCGCCTTGGACCCCGCGGCCGCCGTGTCCGTGGTCGCCATGCAGGCCGTCCCGGTGCGGTTCGCGAGTCGACGTGGCGGTGGCGGGGGGGCAGGTTTGTGTTTTATGTTTTACTTTTTTGTTTCTCAATTTTGGAACATTGGAATTCGACGGATGAGATGGGTGATTCGGACTTAATGAAGGATGAATTCGAGGCCGGGCTCCGCGAGGAAGAGGGATGAGACGGGTAGGCCTCTAAATCGTCGGTCCTGGTAGTGGACCTGTTCGGCCTCGTCAACATGTAATGACTTCGGCAAGCAGAATCACCTTGGAGTTCAGGGAATCGATGGTGTCGGGAACTACTCCGGAGCACTTCAACAACTGACCCAGTTGGCAGTACGGATGACACGTCTTTGGTGACGACCTACAGGACCTATACAGTCTATAGGGTCTATATATTGCTAGAGCTTATAGCAAACGCAGCTCATACAAAAGGAGGCAAGCCTTGCAGGGTCCCCCGATTCTATGTCTGACGATCCTCACTCGGTCAGCCAGGTGAACTGCCCACTATTGCAGGCTACCGAAGAGGATGGTGTGCTACAGAGGAAGTGCCAAGCACTACTGGAGGCGATCCAGGAACTTCCATCCATTGGAGAGCAGGTGGGGTCAGGGGTCCGGCGAACTTTCGGCCGACAACGCCGGCGACGAGTGAAGGACCGGTTCTGAACTTACAACGAGGTCGCGACAAGCATTGCACCTGTTCCTAGTAGCTTCTTGTTTCTAATAGCTTCTTGTTACTACTAGTAAGGCACCTGTTACTAGTAGCGATGCACTTGTTCCTATATATATATATTGTCATAGATGTGTGACTTCTGGGACATCCTGGTGCTTTTTGGGTTGGTGAAGAATTTGGCTCAGGGGGTTCAAAACGAAAGGCCTTCGACTCAGGAGCAATGGTAAGCTGGACAGCAATGAAAGCCCGTTTCCTCAAGTAATAATAGGGCATCTTCCAGTTCAATGCGACAGAATTGGTGATGTTGCTCTTGCTGTGAGATACATGGGCAAGCTTTCATTCAAGAAACTCTCAGATGTCCGTATGCCCCATCAGCTCTGGTGCGAATAATTACCTACTGAACCCTCAGATCTTGGGATTTGTTCCGTGCGTCAACTTGACGAATTCTCGACTAGACCCCTCTTCCGTCCTCTTTTTTCCACCCGTCCCATCTGTCCCCTCATCTGTCCCATCAATTCCGTCCAGGTGGGGTCGATTCCCACCGACGAGGGCCTGGCCTTCGAGCTCCTCCTCCCCGACGACGACGCGGTCGGACGCGACGCGGGGCAGCGCACCGCGCGGCGGGTGCTGCTGCAGCTGCCGACGGACGCCACACTGGGGTGCCTCAGAGCGGCGGCCCAGCACTGCGGAGGTGCAGTTGGACCTGACATGGGGCATTGAAGTACATACACCTTACATCAACTCAATACACCGACACAAAGGTATCAATCGCATCCTTTGTGTGGCCTTGTTGCAGAGTCCAAAAGCACCGAGCAACTGGGCGCGAGATCGGCTGTGATCACAAAGCCACGGCCAGGTTTCGACCGCGTGCCACGGCTCTTCGCGAAGGGTCGCTTCGTGGCGGGCGCGGACAGCGTGCCGCTGAGCGCTTTGCAGTTGGGCTCCTTGCAGTGCCTCCCGAGCAACCTCACTCGACGGTCGCAGGTGCGGCGCATATCGCGCGGCGCATATCGCGCGGGGCTGCATGGAAGGGAGGACCCGTCGAATGCGGAGGTGGGTTGTGGGGACATGTTGGGTGAGTATGGGGTTAGAATCAAAAGAGGGACCTTGGTTGTTGCACTGTAGTTTTGGGTTCTCATGGCCACGAAGAACGTACTTGTCTTGAGCCAAGAGAGACAAAGAAACCACTGATTGGTGATAGAGTTTCCATTGGGCTTCCGCCATTTCCCACCGAGCAGCTTGCATCACTTTTGGTCTAGGCCACGAGCCCAGGCGCCCAAACCGAAGCCAACAGCACCAGCACCCACGGTGCCAGCAAGTGCAGCCACCCCGGTGGCGCCGGTGGCACCGGTGGCGGTGTCAGTGGAGACGCTGAAGCGCGTGGAGCCGATGGTGGCGAGGGATGAGCAAGCAGAGCCGGCGGAGCAGCCAATCGCAGGTGCTTTTGGGATGTTTTGGGAAGATTTGGAATTGTTGGGTGTTGGATTGCGTGAAATAGGATGAAATGTGTCGAGTCCTCATTCTAACTTTCAAATCTTGTTTTGTGTTTCACTAGAACGGCTGTGGAGCAAGAAGCTTCAGGGAGTGGAGAGTTCAGCAGATTGGTGTTTCGAGAAGATAAACATAGATAAGCCATGAACAGGATCTAGCCATCTAGTCTAGATGAGTCCAGATGAGTCCAGATGAGCCTAGATGGATGCCTTTGAAAGGGAGAGGTCGGATCCTTTCGATGACCCAGTTCGACCGGTTCCACAGAACGTGGGCCTCTGCTCCGTATACGGGGTCTCAGAGATGCAGAGAAGCAAGAATTGGTGGATGCGAATCACCTCAATGACTCGAACTTTGTCAGGCAAGCCTGTTGAGCCTGAGAATGACGAAAACAAGGAGAACGACGACGCCTGGTTCGACGACTTCTTCGCGGAGAAGAAAGAGAAGCGCGAAGCCCATCAAAAGGCGCAGGAACAGGGCAAGAACGCCATGCAAGCGCGATTGAAGGCCCGTGGGAGACTGGAGGATTTTTATGCAAGCATTAGGGAATTAGGGAGGGTCTTCTTTGGAGGTAGTGGATTGGCAAAAGCTGGTCCAGGAATTGCGTTTGTTCACCACTGCTACCGCTCTGCCAGTACCATCAAGTGTACTGTAGATGTACAGCATGAACTCTTCAGGAGAGGATTGATTGGGTGGCTGTAAACTCTTTGACACCCTGAGTCATTAGAGTTGGACACAGCATCATTTCATGCTTCCAACTGTTTGGTCTTTTCAAAGAAGGGCACGGGACCTGGTTGGGAAACAAAAAAACACTCCTAACTCCTAACTCCTAACAATGCCGGTGGACCTCCAGCTTGTGGCACACCTCCATATGACTTCTGGAACGCAGTGCCACACACACACACACTTTTCTCAGGCGGCCAAGCCATTGGTGCCCTGATCTTGGGTTTGTTTGCTTGCTCATGTGGGTAGGTACGGGTAGGTAGGCCTCTATCCATGTATTCTCAAGAGCGAGTACTTCAAAAGAAGAGGGTTTGGTTCCAAAACAGAGTACCCTACCCAAACTCTTGTAGAGTTTTCCTAGCTCTTCCCTTGATCGTGGCAGGCCCAACTGATGGTCCAAAAACGGATTCAACCAGATCTTCCGGTTGATCACCAATTGGGAAGGTTCCTTTCCTGACCAAAGATCGGCCGGACGTCACCCACCATGTTCACCCGACGGTCGTCCACCAGTTGCCGCGTGGTTGAGCGACCCGTGGTTTGGACATGTTTGGACCCACAGGAGACCCACAGCCATCTCATCTGAAAAATCTTTTAAAGCTTAAGCCCTTGGTTGTTGTTGTTAGTTGAGCCGTCTCTTCCCTACAGCCATCTCATCTCGTGTCGGAATTGCTGAACTGTCTCGGCTTCGCGTTGCCTCGCGTTGCCTCGCGTTGCTTCGCGTTGCTTCGCGTTGCTTCGCGTGTCGGACCCTTCGCCAGGCGCAGAAGCAGGCGCTCGAGGCCAAGAAGCGCCAAGACGCCGAGCGCCACGGCTCTCGGCCCAAAGCCGTGACGCCGAGTCCCAAAGCCGTGACGCCGAGTGCCAGACCGGAGGCGAAAAAGCCAGAGCCAGAGACACGAGGCGAGGAGTCGCACAGTTCGTTGGTGAATCTTTTGGGTGTTCCTTTTTGGAACAGAAACAAAGTCATTACTGTAGTTCTATCGGGGGTAATAACGCTCGGTCGGTAGAAGGCGGATGATCTTCGCGTCGTGTCTACGTAACTTGAAGACATCGTGTAGTTGATGCACTTTATCAAAGTGCGCGATGGGCTGGGGTAATGTAACGCTCGTATCTAATGTCTTCCCCTAGAAGTCCAAAGACTATATTTTGACCGGCTGAAGTAAAGGAAGTTCCCTTTCAGGTCCCCTAAAGACCATTCTTTTTGTAGTCTTTGACTCCCAGGGCTTCTGTTGTTAGAAGATGTTAGAAGACAGATGATCTTCGCGTCGTGTTTACGTATACGATGAACAAACGGTAAACACTCGTATTGCTACATGAGAACAGTGTTTATGTTTTAGTGTAAAATTTAGAGGAGAAAAGGGAAGTTATAAGTGGTGTGAGCCTAGTAGTTATAGGTGACGCGAGCTTGGTGTTTACAGTAAAGTAAGCCTCTTAGCATACGACAAACCAATTAGTTTGGTCAGACATCAAAACAATCAACATCTTCGCTTCACGCAGGTTCTGCGGCCGAAGACACTAAACTAGCCACTAAACTAGCCTGTGGCACTGTGACCAAGTAGTGAGAAATCTTGACAAGAAATGCTTTTCTTCAACTCTTTTGAAGGTTTTTTGTGTTTCTTTTTCTCGAGGGGGGGCTGGGAGCTGTCTTGGTTAGATGTTTTGCTAGACGATTGGTGCCTGATCCGCGCAGGCCCGCGAAAGGAGACAAATGTTCAGCTGTTCAAGTGACCAGACACTTTCTTTTGGTCTCTTTTTCCGGGTTCCACCAGGTCGAGGCACGTTTTCGTGACTTGTAAACCACTCCAATGGCTTCCGGAGCTTGCCCTTCCGGAGCTTCCCAGCTCTTGAGGTCAATCCGAGCCCGACGAACGGAAGGAGAGCAGAGCCCTGGTGGTGTCGCAGCATGGCTGACCTCATGTGTGCAGGTCGAGCTGACACTGCCATCAACCAACTAAGTAGAAGCCAAGAAACAAAGAAACTAGAAGCTACTAGGAGGCCATCGCTACTAGTCACAATAAAGCTTTGTAACTAAATATGTGTGTGTTTGTGGACACCGACCCTGCCAGCTCTCTTTTCCGAATGTGACGCTTTTCAGCTTCCCGAGGGTTCGTTGACTATCCAGTCGAAGTCTTGAAACTGAGTGAAGATCGTCAGTGCTGACTCAGGTTGGAGTCCTCAAGGATTGCTGGGATATTCATCAGTTTCGATCTCCTTTCCTTTACTGGCATATTGTTTCCAGGTATCCAACCAAGTTTTGCATGCAATTCCAGTCAGCCAGATGTCCAGAGGTGTTTACAAAGCAAACTTCGTCGCTTCCAAGTGACACCCCTGAGTTTCCGGACAAATCGGTCGCTTTTGGCTTTCGGAACTTTCCATAGACTTACTGTGGATAGACTTACCGCCCAATCGAAAGCGGGAAAGCGCTGTCCGGCTGTCCGCAACCCTGAAAAGCACCTGAGCTGATCTGAATCCAGACGGTTCAAAGCCATTCTTCTCCCCGACGGACATGACAACTCATCCCTTGAGCTCAACAGATGGCAGCAGATCAGCAGATTTAACTTCTTTTTGGTGTTTTTCTTGTCTGCTCAGGAAGGACGAGCCCTGCTTGAAGCTGCAAAAGTCCCGAGACTCCTGGGAAGACTCTTGGAGCCATCCCTGTGCTGGAGCATCTCGGCGTCAAGAAGTGCCGCTCGGAACGCGCTCGGAACGCGAGAAGAATCCCATAAGAATCCTAGAAACCGCAGTAGTTTACTTATTGTTTGAATATCCCTTCGAAGAAAGATCGAAGTGGATTCGGCCTTGAAAGGATGAATACCAACATCCGAATACGTGAACTCCACTAACCGGTGTTCGATGTCGCTCCCGTGTTTCCAGTCGCCGATTTCTTTTTCGACCGATCTGCCGCGGTTTTCGAGCTTCGAGCCTCACCGATCAGCGCGGTGCTCTCCATCCCCAATTTGCGAGATCTTTCGATCGAAAGAAAAGCAAACGGACACTGAGATTGACAGATGTTTTGTGGAATTTCACTCCACATCATAGTAACAAATGCATGGCTAATCACTAGTTACCTCGTAGCTGGCATTCGTTCAGTGGACCACCTCGGATGACCAAACAACGCTTTCCGTTGCGAAGACGGGCGTCTTCGCTTCGGCGTCCCCGAACACGGTCTTCTGCGCTTAGGCGAAGCGCAGCGATGGGAGCGCCATCTTCTGCGGGCCTTGCGATGGGTGGATCACCTTAGGACGCTTTTCGAGTTCGTTTGGTGTATCTGGAGGTCTAGGAGGGAACGTTTGACCAACTCTCAGAAGTTACGGAAGGAAGGTCCTGATTAAGCAGTGGAGACGTTTCTATGTGCAAATTCGTGGGCGGTGCCGTTCGTGCAAGTAACAGGAAGCAGGTTGGAGGCCATCGCTCTTAGGTTGGAAGCAATTGGGAACAGGAAGCTGCGAGACCCGGGCCATCGCTCCCAGTCATCCGGGATCGGTGTGTGACATATTATGTACTGTGCATATCAGTACATCCATCAGAGAGGGCGAAGTCATCAGAGCTCGCATTTTTTTTGGAGCGTTGAAGTCAAGAATCGTTCGAGTTAGTTAGACAGTGTTAGGCAGAGGTTCAACAGCTGGTAGAGACTGCTTGATTGCTTTGCCACTGAACCGCTGGTCTTTGTGACTCCATCACCGATCTTTGGTCTTGTGCTGAGCGGCAAGGAAGTCGCTTCGAGCATGAGGATTTCGAGATGCACTGTGACCTGCTTGGAAGTCCAAACAACGACAACCTAGAAACAACTTGCCTGTACCTCTCCATTTCAGGTTGTTCGTAGTCTGTGCAAAACACAACCAGCTTGCCTGAATAGCTTCTTGCCAGTGGTGGTTTTGGGGAATCGTTAGGGGTTGATGGTAGAGACTGTGAATGTTATGCAATAGATCTCAGCTTGGGGATTGGTGGGGAAAGAGCTGAGCAATCAGATCTGATGATCAGTGTATTATATCGTATTTTGTAAGGACTGCTTTTTGGCAACGAGTGCTAGTGTCCGCAGAAAAAAAAAAACCTCGTCCATTACAAGAGTCTTTCATCTCAAATCCCTCAGATGACCATGAGAAAACCGAAGATGACCCATGTCCTCGTCGTCTTTTGACTGATCACTGAGGTGAGAAGGTGGGTCACTTCGGTTGGATCGACTGATGCGGACCCCGCCGGACCCCGCCACCCGATGCTATCGGACCGTGGTCTCTTCTGCGACAAAAAGAGACGAGTGGGACTGAGCCGACCGGGGGATCCTGGTTAAACTCCAGGTGCGTCTTCTTCGGGTGGTCAGAGTGGAGTCTCCTTTTCGTCATTTTGCAAGTCTTTTTTGGAAGCTATCGGTTGCAGGAAGTTCAATCGTTGTTGTACCAGAGCAGTCATGATGTCAACATTTCAGGCCTCAAGAGTGCTATCTTTTGGATTCCTCATCTCTGGACATGTAGAATTTTCTCCGGCGTTCAATTGCAAAGGACATCCTTTCGGTACTTAAACCCCAAGCCGCCGAGTCGAGTTCGGTGGTTCTTCAGCTGCTTCACAGCTTCGCAATGCAAGGGTGCCGAGCAGATGCCCTGCGTGGACACCTTGAAGCAGATCTTTAGGTGTGCCGATGGGAACCGCGGACAGCTGGTGCGGATGGGTCTCTGATGGTGAGTGGGTTGGTTGATTGGTAGGGCATGAGTCCTTCCGGAGTTCCGGAGAAGGAGGGGGAAGGGCAAAACCAACCTGTGCAGTGTCGTTCGGACTTCGCCCAGGATGTTTTGGAGTCCATACCTGTTCAAACACATATCGCTTGAGGAGCTATCAATTTCAGCTTTTGGTTGACCTTTCAGAAGCCAATTCGAAGAAAGCATAGGACGCTTGAAAAGGGTCTAAGGAGCAGTAGTGATGCTGATGAAGGCGACCAAGTGTTGAGTTTTGTAAGGGAAGGGCGGGAGAGCTTACACAGAGCTGAAGTGACCCACCATTTGTTCACTCTTTCCGAAAGATCGGAGAAGTCTTCAGCCGATTCAGCTGGTCTGATTCCCCAACCCTGAAGGCCCTGAGGCTCATTCCCATGCCTCATCCTTGACCTCAACTCCCAGTTGTGCAGAGCATACCTGTTCAGTGGACAAACTTGTTACAACAACTCTACACAGTTCCACCCGGATGCAGAGCACGACTTCGTCACGAGCCGGCGCTTCGACGCAGCGATCCAGAAGTCTTCGCACCGATCCACAAGACACCGGAAGGGGCCGCAACTGCCGCTACATGGAGTTGAAATCATGGGGTTCCGGTGGAGTTCTAAAGCACCGACCCAACAGGTCGGTACGATTTCATGGATGTCGAACCGATTTCGCATGGAGTTCCTCTCCCAGGACACCTCTCTATCCACAGTCCCATTGCGTCGAGCTTCGCCTACGCTCGTCTCCAAGTCCTCGGGGCTTCCCGCTCGTCAGTTTGGCCTACGATCGCCTCACCCTGGCGGGCGAGAGGCCGGAGCCGAGACCGGAACCAGCCACGGGGGGGGAGGACCAAGATGTGTGGGAAGCGGTTTGAAGTGGTACTGTAACAGGTTTTTTCTCACTTTAAATCCGTTGACTCACACATCTCACACACGAAACAAAGCATATTTGCTTCAAACAAGACCCAAGCGTTTGTCTAGTGCCCGACTTTCTTGGACTCAAATCACCGATCTGTGGTGAACTGGGCGGGGTTGTGCCAGTGCCTCTGCTCCAGAGCGAAGCAGACGATATCTTTCGTTTTGTTCTCCCCGAAGTCTGGCTTTCATGGGCCGCAGTTGCAGGGAGCTTTTGAGTTGATTGATCGGGTGCACTTCGAGCATCGTTTCAAGCAGGGTTTCAGCATCCCTGAGGTGAAACGGCTAAAGCGATTGTGAAGACAAACAACATGACCAAGGTCAGAACTGACAAAAGGTTCAAAGCTGGCACTCATCGCTGAAGCCTGGGATGAGGATTCTAACAAGCCAGTGTGTCAGATGCTGTGGTTCCAGAAACATTTACATGTTTTTTTTTTCCAGCTCTTCCTGTAGCACCAATCAATGAAGGACCGTTTGCCACCATTTGCCACCGATTTCTCATCAAACATCACGACTCCGGCCGACAACGTTAGCGGCTACCGTTAGCGGTGTGTCTAGCCATTTTATGCTGCTCAAGAAGCGAAACGCGCTGAACACGCACGCCGTAGCGCGTTGCGACCCATCATGGTGTTGGATGCTCAAAGGTTCAAGGACCCCAATGTGACCAATGTAACCAAGTGACCAGTCGTGATGTAGACGAGGATCCTCAAATGTTTGCTGATTGCAACTTGCTGTTTGAATTGCATGGTCAAGTTGGCATTCGATTCAGACATTATCCTGACATATCCTGACTGTCAATATAGTATATTTATATGCCTAAAGCCATCGGGCTGTCCTGGTGCAAAGCTTGAGTGGCGACCTTTCTTAGACTGTGTGGCTTCCGCCCGAGCACACAGGTACATCGAACAAGCCTCTAAGAACAAATGCACATAGCCGGACCCTCAATCCTGGCTTCCAGAACCACCAAGCAAAACCGGAGATGCTGGTAGATTCGTAGGGTTTTGGTCGTCTCTAGATGACCGACAGACCAGGCAAAGATCTGGACAGCAATTGAAAGAAAGCTGAAGACTCCATTCATTGCCCCTTTGATCATGAACCGAGACATGGAAAGCGAACATATTGTAGAAGAATGGTCTTGAGAAGGTGTATGTTCCATGTCTATGCCAAATGATATGACCAGTAGCGCAACTGGTCTTCTGGAAGAAATCTTGATTGAATCCTTCTTCTTTCATGAAACCACTAGTAGGAATGCCTCCAATTCTGCGCGAGGATCATTGCTTGATCATTGTGGGCGTTGGCGGCAAGGCCGATGAGATCTTGGCCAAGCGGCGCTTGGCCGCGGGCGGGCGCCTGGCGCACTTCATGACTCAGGGCCCGATGGATGTGAGGGTGACTCAGCAGTCTGTGGAGGACCGCGGGAAGAAGTCGAGGTGATGGAACTGGGGGATGTAGCTGCGAAAGACCCATGAGCTGACCAAATCGGTTTGGGTTGGCCGGTGATTCTCTAGACATGATCCAAGTCTTGTACTTCTAGATGTCCAGATGACTGAGACAAAAAACAGTGGCAGAGATTTCGTCCCCCTTGGTGATGAGATATTTCGTCCCTCTTGAGATTCCGTGACAGATTCAGCCCCTATGGTTTGCCGCCTGTTCGTTTGCGAGCGTGGAGGATGGGAGCGAGTTTGACTTCTTCACTTGGCAGCCTGGTTTTCGATGTGAAGAGACTGGATGGGGGTTCGGAAGTAAGAACGCTCCGAGTAGCGATGCCAGGAGCCCCGAACGTAGCGTCCTCTTGTTCCTAGTAGGTTCGGAAGTTGGAGGTTCGATGTTGAAGGGTCTCAAAGGTTCGCCTGGATATATAAACTCTCGGCCAAAAAAGACATGCGCAGGGGTAGGTTTGCAGGCACCTTCTCGAAAGAAAGACGGGGCGCCCCATCCATCGGAGAAAAGCACACCAAGAATCATTGAGGAGAAGTGTTTTGCACATGCCCTGGGGAGATTGGGTGGGATGCTCCATGCCAAATCACCCATCATATTTGCATCTCAGGAGGTGTCCCGGAAGCATCTGCCGTCCCCAGGCAGCCACCGCCCGCCAGCATGGGCATCTCCAAGTTTGCGCAGAAGCTCCAGGGAAAGCCCCGGACCTATTGGACGAAGAATGGCTGCTCGACGGGGAACGGCGCGGGTTTCAGAGCGTCCGTCGTGAACTCCACACAAAGGATGCGTACTTCCCGAGGTTTCACATCTACGGAACCTCGGAGCGACCGGACGCTACGAACGGGGCTCCTGGCCTTACTACGAACGGAGCGATCGAACGCTACGAACGGAGCCGAACTCTGGAAACGGAACCTCGGAGCCGAACTCTCTCCGTGGCAGACTCCAAGTGTTCGTGGCACTGGACTCGTCTTTCATAGGGAGTGGAACTTGTTGGTTGATCCGGAACTTGTCGTCTTGGGCTGTAGACATCCAGTCTACAAGTGGTTGGTGGTTGTCCAATGTGTTGGATTAGTGGATGACTTTCCTCTCCCCATCTGCCCCATCTCTCGCCCGTTGATTCATCAAACCCATTTTACTTCCGATGTCTTTTGTTCGAACAGGTTCCAAGGCACTGGCGGATCGGAACGTTCTACAGATTGTACAGACCCAGGGAAGAAAGAGCCTTCGGATCGGGATCTGCACAAAGCAACCGCGTGTGCCATCCCAAGTTCACAGTGTTTACCTTGGTTCGCTGGGTTCACAATCATGGACCATGGGGCAGCGAGGTCCAGATGGCATCATGCTTCAAGATGATCATCGCTTGAACCTCCTCACCGGCGTGGACGGGAAACTTCGACATTTAACCCTGACGAATGATGAGGGCGTTGTCTTGGTGGAGATGTCCGGCGAGATTGTGGTGGACGTCGACCCTCGGACCATTCCATTCCGGCGCCGCCTTTTCGCATCGCCGTCAGCACGAGTGGCTGTCAATTTGATCTAACGAACAAATAGGAGAGCTGCACTGAGCATAGGGTCACCAGAGTGGGCAAACCTGTCTCCAAGGATAGGTTTTCTTATGTTTTCTTGACTGTGGCTACCACTTGTTACATGATCGTCAAATATGGACAATTTGCAGGCCACGCCATTTGCCAAGATGGTCCCGTACATTGGACTTTCTGCTTTGCCTAGTGGATGCTACCAACCTTGATTCAACAAACGGCAAACTCTAGCGAAACACATAGCAACCTCCATCGAAACCGCCGTAGAGGTGTTTCAAAAGATTCTCGCGGCCTCAAGTCCACACGACTTTGGGCTTTCCGTGCTCCAAGAGAGAACTACATGCCCGCAGATGCCTCCCTGTCCACATCCAAATGTGGGAGGCGGTAAACATCCACATCGGATCCGAATCCATCCCTTGAGACCGCTGTTCCGTTCCAGGTGTCCTCAGGTGACCCAGGTGCTCTGCTGTCTTTGACCGGTCCAGGTGTTCACTCTCTTTTTTTAACAGGGTGTCCGGTCGCCAAAGCTTCAGGATGAGCATACGGCGAAGGTCTTTGAGGTCGACGTGCAAAACCCGGAGATCAATTCCTTCGGAAGCCTCTTGGACCGATCGACTCCGCGCAGGATCCGCGTTCGCTGGGTCCGCAGCAGGTCTGTTCGGTTGCGAGGTCTTGACTGCACGCGCCAACTAGCGGTTAGGGATGCTATAGGGTTAGGCCTGGTGAGGCATGTTGAACACACGGGTTACAGATGATTTTGGTTCTTCTTGACTGTGGAAAGATAGACCGCAAAGTATACAACGGGGGCCATGGCATGTTCCTTTAGGGATTCCATTTGATCGATGCGACCAGAAGCGGAATGGAGCCGAAGCTAGGCTCCCGCGCCTGGCCGAAAACCGATGGTCAAAGACAGGTCATGACCTGCACCGAAGACAAAGGCGAACAAAAGGCCTACTGGTTGGTACCTGAAATCTGTTCTTCTTCCTCTTCATGTTGTCCTTGTCCCGTCCTCCACTTCTTCGCCAACCGTTTCTATCCTTCACGCTTCTTCTGCCCCCCCCCAAAACGTCGGCCATTCCACCTCAACCTCCAGTTCCGCGTGTCGCGCTGCGCCGCACGTCGCGCCGAACGCCGTGCTTGGCCGAGGCTTTTCGTGGCGCTTCGTTCGCCTCGCCTTGGCAATCCAACTGCTGTGGCAGGTGTCGGGCGGGGCGCGTCTTCCGGTCGGACCTGAGTCGACGCGTCACAGACGGGACGTGACAGCTCTCCCCGTGCAACAGCTCTCCGCGTTACCATCGTTAACGGCGCGCAAACCCGGCATGGAGAGCCGGTGACGCTGCATATACCGGGGTGAACCAGTCGGTTTTGTGCCCTCCCCTTTTTTGATTTTGCGCCAACAGTGCCAACTCCTTGGGGGAGAGTTGAGCAATGCCCGAGAGGTTGTGACAAAGTGCAACATAACGTTTCACTCTTAGAGCAGGTTCGGACAACAAGCTTGGCAAGTCGATTCTTTCAGATGACACGGTCTGGAAGCTGCCATAGCCCTGCCCAGTGTTGCTGTGAACTACACCTCCCGAACGTGCCCTGACGTGCGCGGTCTCCTCGCAAGTTGCGAGACCATCTCAGCAATTTTTTCGGTGAAGTTCGTTCTGATAGACTTCTTAGACATGCACCAACTAGTTGCTTCTTTTTCAACGAACCACACCTGCACCCCAAAGTAAGACCAACACCAGAACCGGAGACTCCCCTTCCTCTTTCGGACCGCTTCGGACGGCTCCGGATCGATCATCGTTAGGTGGCAAAGCTGTCCTTATCCATCTCCTTTGAGCAAGACGCGGTGCTGGGGAAGATCCCGTGGTACCGCAACCTCTTGTCGGCCCTGAACTGGACCCTCACAGGCGCGATTGTTCGTGCCGCGGAGGGGATCTGTCGGGGATTCGACGGGGCGGACGAAAGAAGGGAGAAAAGCAGCAGGCAGAAAGGAACGTCGAAGAAGCGGGTCTATGACATAGGAGATCATAGGAGTCATAAGATGTCATAAGGTTCAATTTACAATAGTAACCCCCCCTCCCCCCTTTGATCTATTTTTTGGAGGTCAAACATCTCAATCTCAATCGTACATTTCCAGGCCATGTGCTTTCATTTTGCTTTCATTTGCTTTCATTCTGCTTTCATGTGCTTTCATTTTGCTTTCATTGTGCTTTCATTTGCTTTCAGGGGGTTGATTATTGTGGTTTGTTTGCAGGAGGTGGAGATTTTCCTTTAGGACTGCCAGAGATTTCTGACACAATTAAAAGAGGAAGCATTCTGAAGGCAAATTAATTGGGATCTGAGAGAAAAAAGCTGACGATTATTGTCTCATGTTTACAATTGACACGCCAAAATTTATATCCATTCTGGGGTCTGGATGTTGGCGCAATTAAAAGTATATTGCAAAATCTTGGCAGGCCAAAAAAGCTGTTTATTATTGACTCATGGTTTATGACGGTAAATTCAACATTACAGGAGTTGAACTCTGAAGGCTTTCTCTGCACAACTTCACCACTTCGGAACCTTCACCTGGATCTCGAGAACAGATCGGGAGTTGATTTTGGACTTCGCAAAATGGCTGTAGATACACTGGGTTCCATGTCATTGTTATCACAAAAAGGACAATATAGAAAACACACCATTTGAGCAGGTGTTTGGAACATTCTTTTGGACAAATATCACCCACTATAACACAACATACATAATACACGCACTATATTTTTGAAGATCTTTTGGAACGAACTTCAGTCCCAAGATGGAGCCCCTGGCAGGACAACTCGTGTGTACTGAGATGTGGTCCTACAGCCTCACGGGCGAGCCCGCTTCGGGACAGACCCACGTGGTGGCGAACTTGTCGGCCACCGTGGGGATCATGGCGGTGACCTATTTCCAGTTCTCGGACGCTGGGAGCGACCGTGCGTTCGGAGGTGTCGCGATGGGAGAAGACGCAGTGCCGTGGGGCGGGACTGATTTGGGAAGACACGTCGACTGCGACACGTTCTGCGAATGATCGCCGGCAAACAAAAACGTTTGTGCAGGACACCATTAGCATCCATTAGCTATTGACGCACGAATGCCGTGGCCGCTAAACTATTTTGAGCACATCAGGGGGGGGTTGTGGATAAATCGGATGAACTTCTCTACTTCGAGCCCAACACCGGAAGCACATGGAGTGGTCCCTCGTGGGGGGGCTTCTCATCCTCGAGAAAAGAGGCGAACGTGCCAGAGAACGAAATCGATTCATCAAGGGCCCACTCATCATTGGTTTGCGAGTTTCTTTAGGCATCTCACCAGTGGCATCCAGTGGGGGCGGGGCGCCAAACCACTTGATGTGCTCAGGAGTTCGTCCTTTGCCTAGTTGGAGTGGCTTGGAGTTGGACCGGTGACGAAGAGACCCTGATGGGCCTCACGAAGCTCGGGTGGGCTGGGGATGTCGCGAATTGCAGATGCAGGAACCAAATCTCGATTTCGAGATCTTAAAGTTTTTGATTTGATTAGGGAGGATTTTTGCGTCACAGAAAAAACCCACAGAGGGTGATCATCCCCTTGACACGACCCAAAGAATTGATTCTTGGCGTCACCGTCCGGTGACCCGTCTCTCGCCGTCCGGTGACCCGAGATGAGATAACATGAGCCACCCTGAAAACTTGGGGTCAAGCCGGTCAAGCTGTGATTTGGGAGAGACTGCGGATGTGGCAATCATCCCCCCCTGAAAACATCAGCGTTGGGGTGATAACACCGAAGAACTTAGGAACGGCAAGCTGCACAAATGAGCGGTACTTGAGTTGTGTGAGTTTGGTCATCCGAAGTGATTCGCACCTCATCAACTTACCTCACCAACTCCGGCGAATTATGACAAGCTGGATCATCGACAAAGGATGTGCGGTCCAGACAGATCAGACTACAGCTTCCCCATCATAGAAACCTTCTCCTAGGCCATCTTTGCATTGGTGGCGCCGCTTCTCCAGTACTACAACACCATGGACAGCCATCCAGATCGACGCATGTTCCCTCACGCCGCCTGGACCTTCGCACAGTTTTGCGGCACCTGCGGATGCGCCTCGGCAGGAACCGCGGATGGTTGGAGGACCAAACTCCTGAACACCCAACAGGAGGGACGGATGGTTCCAAGAGAACCGCGCCCGTCCCCGAAATGGGAGCCTTTTTCATTGATGTTGCGAGAAACCGGGCCTTGGAGACCACAGTTTCATGTTGAATTAGATAAGCAACCGCACAACCTATGAGAGCTGCACATCGGGAAGATGACTCTGCTGGAACTGGACGGGATTCTCTCGTCGCCTGAAAAGGACGTCCACTTTGACTCGGTTTTGAGTACCCTCTCTTGACTCGGTTCATGGTTGAGTTGAGTGGAGCGAGTGAACACCACCTGAAACAGGTCTTCGAAAAACTCATGGTCCTCCCAAACTCGGGACCATCCACTAAGGAAGAATTCAGACTGAGCCTGTGAGTATCGTTACAATCTGTATCAATCTATGATCTCTACAATCTGCAAGTATCCTTTCCTTTCGGAGAATAGCTTGAACATGATCCAGGTTGGAATAGAAGCACATCATTCTCAAGCTGCACATGCATCTTCATTGAACAGACGCCTTAACGGGCCTGATGCAATGCCCTAACGCCCCATGTCCAAACAAATCTCCAGTTCTCCCCTAGCTGGGCCAAGCTACATCAGATGCTAGGCTTTACCATCTTCGGCATCATCGGACAAGTCTATTCCCTCCTTTTGGAGAGTGGGCAGACGACGGCCGCATCCTTCTTACTTCCTTGTGGGACAGCCCTCGGAGAGACGGGCATGGTGATTTTCACCCGCGGCCGGGCAGCAGGGTCATCGGCGCTGGCGTCAAACTGAGTCGAAAGAAGTGATGAGGGTCTCGGGGTAGCGAGTAGGCACGTGGAACTTCGGGGAAGCTCCAAAAGCATCATGCCTCCTCCGCCACTTCGAGAGTGTCCCTAATTAATTTCAAAACTTTCTAGATGTTATAGATGCCCCTCTTTGGGTTATAGTGAACCTGTACCAGATGGAAGACCAAACTGGAAGACCATGAAAACACTTTACTCCCCGACACTGGGGAAGTCTTGTAGGCGATCGCCTGCGCCGGGAATGGCCTCTGGGGAAGGCCATTGATGGCCGGCAGATCCTTTGAACGTGGAGTGGCACGGGTTCTGCTAGTAAGGCACTTGTTACTAGTAGCGATGCACTCGTTACTACTAGTGTGGCACTTGTTACTAATTGCTTCTTGTTACTACTAGCGTGGCACTTTGTTCCTAGTAGCTTCTTGCTCCTAGCTCTTCATTTGTGGCTTTCACATTTGACCACATTTGACCACATCCGATTTACACCTGAGTGATTCTGATCGCCATTTTTCCACCTTTGGGTGCGCATGGTGACCCAAAAGGCTTCGGTGGAGGTGTGGACGGGCGGAGGGTTTGGTTTGACTCGCTCAGCCGAGGAGTGGCCTACAACTGGCTGGTCCACACCAAGCCACTCAAAATCGAAGACGTGCGCTCAAGAAACGCGTTCTTCGTGCGGTGTTGAAGACCCATTGGTTGCGGCGAGCGAGGTCTCGAAGACGGTTGGCGGTTTTCCTGATACATAGCCATGTTTGAATGATGTCCATGTGGCAGACAGAGAAGTTCATGGAACAACCAGCAGATAGGTTCCGATATTGATATTCTCTGGCTGGGAAGACTCTAGCGCCCCCCCCTCGCTGTTCTTGTGCTTCTTGCCGTTCGACATTGGCCCTCCTCAGGGGCGATCCTTTCCCGCCTTCCTCCGTCCGCAATTGAGGAAAGTGGATGGCCAGGGCCCTTTGGCGGGTGATCAGATTTACGTGGCGGCGCCCTGCTTGATCATGTCCGCGCATGGCTTCGCCGAAGCTTGCCGCTTGGCCGCCACCCTGGCGGGCGCCATCAACAGCGGCGGCTTTGCATGGGTGCCCACGACCTGCTTGGGAGTGACTGGGTCGACCAATAAAGCACCTTAAGGAACCTTAAGGAACCTAAGAGCGATGGCCTCCAACCTAATAAGAGGAATGGCCTCCACCCTAGTAGAAATTGGATTCCAACCTACTAGCGTTGTACACGTTTACGTGCATTCGTGTCAATTCCTTTGACAATTTTACTTTTTGAATTCCCACTATTGAAGCATGGCAATAACTTGAATGCGCCCCCGACTGCAGCCATAAAGATGTACCTTTTTTGGTAGAGGTCCCTACTCATCATCATCCCCACTGCATTATTCTGTTCTTTGATTCTGCTGGTTGGAGATGTAGTAGGGCCCTTCTTGAAGCCATACCCCACCCTCGGAAGGCAAAACACGGTAAATCCACATAGAGATCTGCAATAAACAGAGTGAAGCCCTGAGCTTCTGCCTCAAGTGAGGAGATTGGCAAGCCGATCAAATCTGTTCCCCAAAGTCAGCGCATACAACTACATACTCTGGTACAACGTGATTTCCCCGCAGAGTAATGGTGTCACGTTGACTGGCAGTCCGTGTGGTCGTTTCTCCGGCAAATCCCAACATAGAACAAATAGAACACTGGAACAGTTGGTGCGCGCCAACAAAAAGCACAAGTGCAGAGGGGGTTCCACACCACCCCAAAAAAAGCTGTTCAGAAAGGCAAACTCCACAGTGCCAACAAAAACAACAAACAAGTGCAACAACAAAATGAGACCAAAAGCTGCCCAGAAAAAACACGGTGCCAACAAAAAACACATAAAAACACCATGGTTTGTG
>CAXAMN010013736.1:4161-33497 GCA_963970005.1 Durusdinium trenchii
GCATGATCCGAGCATGATCCGAGAATGATCCGAGACCGTCTCGCACCCGTCGTTCCGCAGACCTTGACTTGCCAGCTTCGGAGCCACCGGTTCCATTGAAAGATGCAGCATTTCGTGCGTTCGCTATCTCTCCACAACGCATTTTGTATTGCGCCTGCCACGACATCTGCGCATGGAGGCGCACAAAGTGCTGTGCCTGCCACGAAATCTGCGCATGGAGGTTCACAAAGTGCTGCGCCTGCCACGAAATCTGCGCATGGAGGTTCGCAAAGTGCTGCGCCTGCCACGCAATCTGCACCTGGAGCTGGAGTTGCCTGGAGCTTGAGCAGTTGAAACCAGAGCTGGTGTATGAGCGGTGTATGATGAGTGGTGTATGATGAGTGGTGTATGATGAGTGGTGTATGATGAGTGGTGTGTGATCAGTGGTGTGTGATGAGTGGTGTATAATGAGTGGTGTATGATGAGTGGTGTGTGATCAGTGGTGTGTGATGAGTGGTGTATGATGAGTGGTGTATGATGAGTGGTGTATGATGAGTAGTGTATGATGAGTGGTGTGTGATGAGTAGTGTATGATGACTGGTGTGTGATGAGTGGTGTATGATGAGTGGTGTATGATGAGTGGTGGTTGAACAGCTGTTGAATGTCCGTAACACGGAAGTTTTGCGCACTAAACTTCCTTTGACAAGAGTATGACAGGCTCAACGAGTTTGAAAACAGTGCTGGCACAGCTCCCCCATCTTGGAGAAAGCAGCACACTCGGTAGTGAGCTACAATTCGTTCATAAGGACACCCGCAAAGTGTTGGTGGACCCCATTTGGAACACTCTGGGGGACAATAACTGCTTCAATGTAATTGTCCGCCAGTGCTTTGTGGAAGCGGAACACAAAGGGCAACTCGGGAGTGAAGCGAAAGCCATTCGAGTCCCATCCCGCACTACTGATAGGATACTGCCGCAAGCCTTTTCGTACTACATGGAAGCAAGGAACCAGGAATCCGTATTGTGGGCGAGGCTGCTTGGCGGAGCTGTCAACGACTACAAGTGGTCCACTTGCCCAGCACAGTTGTCTGCCTACAGCATGGAGTGTTCCGCCGATGTTACTCACTCCGAACCGTGTTGGCCCCGGGATGCAAGCAATTCGGGATTGCGGTGTTTGAGGCACGCTGCTCTTTAATGCAACTCCGGGCAACTAATCACACAACAAACCAGTTGGCCCCGCAAGCACAACTCCAGCCTCGAGCCTTTGAGAAATGCACGGCTTTGCGCCACCTCATTTTGGACCTTACGGAATATGACCCCACTAACCCGAACAGATGTTTGCCTGAGTGTTGTTTCTTGGAAGCCAGAATTGTCTCGCTCTCCCTGCCGCTAGACTTCACTTGGGTCGGGCCTGCAGCCTGTGAGCGTTGTCAACAGCTTCAAATAGTTGACCTGTCCCGAACGGATCTTCTCGAGATACTCGGATCCACCTTTGCACACTGCTCGCATCTACAACAGCTTAGCTTATCGAGCAAGTTGCGCAGAACAGAACAAGAAGCATTCCTCCAGTGTACCTCACTACGAGAGGTCTGCATTCCACCCACTTTGCATGACGGGCGTTTGCTGGCTGTATGCAACTTCGCACATTTTGCAAAACTGGGAAAAGCACGACTTGGAGGGGGACATACGCTCGGGTCAATGCCTTCGAGAAATGTGAGCAATTAGATAAACCAAAGTGGCTTCGTTTCTTGCCGTCAAATGCCAAGGACAAATGAGTAGATGAATTCCGCACTGAAATGCGCAGGGGAATAGAAATGTTAAGCTGAGCCGGTAGCGCAGACTGGGAGGGAAGGCCTCACTGAAACCAGCGCTCGGCCTTACAGTAGCGTAGTCAACTGTGCTCCATGCCTTGACTTGCGCCCAAGTGCTGGTCCCAATAGCTCTTTGTGCCAGCTTTTCGAGGGTGTACTACATTACTGAGCGGCTAGGCAGTGCCCAGGCCACCACCCGAGTGGTGGTCCTGGATGAGTACAGACAGTACAGACTTGTACAGTGAACAGACCTAGGATAACGGCGTCTCACCCTGTTTCACTTAGTTCACGGGGCTTGCGCGTTTATGCATTCTCAAGACGGAACATGCCTGCGCAATCAAGGCGCCTTTTTGACCGTAGCACATGCCGGTGTGCCGCATGAAACCTACAAAGCTCCTTGAGAGCCCTTAGGCATACCCGATTTCCAGTGTCTCTCACTGTCTCTCATTGTCTTTATATGACTTTGGTGGCAACGCTGTTCTCGAGTCATCGTTGCAATTTGATAGTGGGCTCTCCCTCCCCCCTCCGGGGGGGAGGGGGTTTTGACCTGCAGTACGCCACAGGCTACTTCTTTCACTGATCAGTACAAGGTCGGTGTGGCTCCACTGTCCAAGCTTTCGAAGATTTGCAGTCCTCGATGGCTGACACAGTTGTTTTCCCTGAGCCGAGCCTGCTCCCCTCACATGCGATGTGCGCGTATTGCTGGAAGTTAGGGACTAATGCGCAATTTGCAGTCATTGGACTGTCACTTGATTAGCAGTCGCGCTAGCCATTCACGCCTGCCTTTTTGGAAAGGTTTCGTCAACCTTGGGATTGCAGGGCACACGGCCATGAAACCTGCCTGGTTTTGCGTCTACACCCACATGAATTCGAGCACTGGGTGCAAGGCAGCAAAGAAAACAAAACAAACAAAGAAAACAGGAAAAGACATGAAAAGACAGGAAGGTCAAGTACTGAGTGCCAAGGTTGAATTCATCGCCCCACGTTTCACTCTGTCTCACTGCTCTTTGGCTGTCTCAGCCGCTTTGGGGTACGAACCTTGCCTTTCTTTCTGGTTGGGCTTTGTTTGGGGGTTGGTTGGTTTGTTTCCTGTTTGCCGCTTGGTTCGTATCTCTCTCTCTAACCAGCTTAAGGTGACTTGTGCGTAACCTGCACACACAGCGCCTCGACTCGTGCAAAAAAATAGGTTTTGGGGAAATGGTAGAGGGACAAAACCAACTACAAGCAGTGGGGCCCCTGGCCTGTAGTCAGCTTCCAATGGTAGAAGAATGTTGTGGCCTCAGCCGCTGCATTCCAGTTCTTTTTGTAGTGATGTGCCGATGCATGGCCCAACATACGATAGTTTTCCAGGCTCAAGCGAGCGACGCCGCCGTGACGCACCTCCAGCAGCAAACTGCGCAGCCGGATTGCAATGAGCCTTACGCCATTGTGTTGGCTACGCTTGCGGGCAATGAATACCACATGCCGGCAAACTTACCGCACAACGAACACCTTTCACAACTGGAAGACGACATAGTCAGTTTCTTGCCAACAGTTTCCGATGTCGAAGTGTTTGGATGCGAAGTTGATCTAATCCACCTTGAAGAAGCAGAACAGGCTTCAGGTGATTGTCAAACCGTGCATGGAGGAAGGACACTCTGTTTGGCAGTTTCAAGATGGCAATCAGGAGGGATATCCCAAGGCAGTCCGTGTTCCAACTAATGCTGGAAAGGAGGCGCCGGACAGGGCCTTTTACTCCGCACCCATGCTTCGTCATGTTGAGGTAGCCCAAGAAATCACCCAAATTGGATCGGCAGCATGGCAAAGCTGTCATCAGCTGCAGATTGTTAAGCTGCCGCCGCCCTCTGTCGTCTGTCTCCAAGATGGATGCTGCGCGCTTCGACAAATTGCAGCTTCTAGGTGTGTCCAGTTTGGTCGGAGGGTCTTTGCAGAATGCTGCTCGCTCAGTAAGATAGGTTTGGGCAAGGAAGCCACCAATGCATTGGCTCCAGGGGCGCAAATTGCGCCATTCGCCTTTGAGAGCTGCCTGGCGCTTGCGTCAGTTACTTTTGCCATGGCCAATAATAATAAGTCACGGGCCCTCCCAGATGGCAGCTTCTGTGGAGCTTTTTTTTCCACGAGTGCGGACGCCATGTGGGCGGTGTGCCCAGGTCATCGTAGAAGGATTGGAAACTCTGCATATTGGTGGGGGAGGCAACCCAAACGCAAAAACCGACACAAAACAACAAACAAAAAACGACCCCAAAACAAAAAAACAAGGGCCCCAACGACCAATGTGGGCAGAGTTTCTTCTGTACTAAGGTGAAACATGTCAAGAGTGAGAGACTCTAACTACCTAAGGGCCTGAATTCTCGACGAAGATATTGCCAACCCTGGACGTAGGCGGTTGTCCACGCAGGCCAATCAAAAGAGGCAAGGTAAATGTCATCCTTGCCGGCCTCGGTCACAGGCACTTAAGCTGGTGCAAAAGTTGCAGCACAAAGGATGACGATTGCCAAAGGTCATCAGTTGCAATGCTTTGCTGGCCTTGGAAAACAACCTCTCAGAGGCACAACCCCTATAAAAGACTGGGGGAGGCACAACACACCACCCAATTGGCTCCCGGGAATGGTCAAGGGGAGCCTGGTGGGGCGCTCACTCTTCCAATGAGACGGATAGTTCGATTGACATCCCTATCCTCCAACGTGCAAGGCCCGGGTGAAACTGGTGAAACTGCGACCTATCCTAGCATGGTACATATGCCATCTTTGTACAAGATTGGCTGAGTCCCGACTCCCACAGACAAAGAACTGAGGTTCTCACCTGGGCGCCTACCAAAGGCCAAGAGCTGAGGCTCCCAGCCAGGTAGGCTCGCTAACAGCAGGAGCTATGGCAGGTGTTACCTTGGGCTGATCGGTATTGGAGATCTCCTCTGTTCTGCGAGGTAGGGTTCGTGCACGACCAGTCTTGAGGGACAGTGCATTCGAAGTCACTCGTGAGTATGAGTGAAGGGACTAGGCTAATCCCGACACAAAACCTGGGTCAGGGACCATGTGCAACCACGGTGGCCATCGCGTGGCAGGGCAAATGGCAAAAGCATTTTCTTCTGCATAAGTCCCCCGCCATTTGTGCCGGCCTGGGAGTTTTGTTAGCCTACAAAGTGCAGTGCAATCAAGGAAGGCCCTACTGGCGATATAGTGCAGTGACGGCGGTAGCGCAAGTTCTGGCAACGCAGCGCAGTTCATGAAGGCTTTAACTCGTATGGTATGCAATGTGTATGGCAGTCTGACCTCGCAAAGGCTGGTACAGTGCACAGAGGTGAATTCCTGGATTTCCTCGATGTTTGTGTTCGAGATGTCTACCTGCTTCAATAACTTGCAGTTATCACAGGCATGTGCACCCAGCACTTGGAAATCCCGCGTTAGCTCCAGTGTAGTGATTCCAGTGGAGCTAAGACACTCTTGCGGCAGTTCTATGGCCTCAGCTCGGGCTTGTGGCTCCTGTTGGAAATTAGCCTCCTGCAGGCCAAAGGTAGCTAAATTTATGCAGTCTCGAAAGAGGTATTGTCCAAATCTTGTTGCACTTCCGAACTGATTCACCCCTCCCCCGTTGGCGTAGACCCACTGTAGGGAGCAACAGTCCGCAAATGCCTTATATCCAAACTCCACGCAGCCGGGTGCTGTAACGCAGTTAAGCAGTTGGCACCCTCGGAAGGTATTGTCCGCAATTCGCGCAACCGAACTGGGCATCCTGACCGCCCGAAGATGTCGGCAACACTGCCATGGCGAAGGGCAAAACGCCCGTGCCCTTGTGGGACGACGTAAGTGGGGTCTGCAGCAGCATCCTTTTCCTCTGTTGACCCTTCCTCCGACTGTGCCTGGACATCGGCTCCTCCTACTGGCACTGGTTGCGCATACATGGGCGAGGGTTCCCTTGTGCCTGTGATACCTGAGTCAGCATCCGACTCTCCTAGGTGAGTGTCCGACGGGGGATACCTGGCCTCACTGAGATCAGTCCAGAGAGGGACTTCCAAGCAAAGTTTCAACTGGGGAAAGGATGGGAACGACATGGACTGACCCAGAGACGGGTCGAGTGCCCTCGATGCATAGGCCCTCTCCGTCCACGGCATGTCAGGCATTTGTGGATCGTTATTATAGGTCATCTCCTTCCAATAGGCACCTGCTACTAGGAAAGGATTGTCCTCTGCTCCTCCCTTGCTTGTGCGATATCCCCAGCCACTCTTCAGCTCTGCTGGTTGAAACTGGTGGTCAAGAATTGACTGGACCAGGGCGGGGAGAAGCTGGACTGGGAGGTATACAAAAAGGTCATTAATGGGAAGTGTTTGTTCTCCATGCGTCATTCCTCTCACGAAGGACATGATGACCGTTTGCACGAAGGTGAGCGCATCAACTGCATCCTCATTGGCGTCCTGTTGTTTGGCAGGGTCCGTTTTAGCTTCGGTTGCTCGTTTGAGTAGTTCAATGTTGGAAGCACAGCACCCTGAGACGAATGCTAGGAGACCGTACTGCCAAAACAGAGGATTTGCATAGAGGGCTAATTGCTCCGTCGGAATGAATGCACACGACGGATGGCCCTGTCCAACGAAGGCAAACAGCTCTGCGAGTGGCGCAGCAAAAGCATTGCTGACCAGTAGCAGGTCCCCTACAAGATCTTGGTGCAGTTCTAGTGGGATGCGGCCAAAATAGGTACCATGCAACCCTTTCTCAGCGACCCGCCTCCAAAAAGCTGTGCAGACATATCGATTGACTTGCTTGTATGAAATACACAGCCTTGCCATCGGCCACTCGCGAGGCAGGTCACTGTATATCTGTATTGATGGTTGCGCTATGCCTTTCCTTCTTGGGGTTGTTGCTTCTTGGGCAGCTACTTGGTAGCTATATAAAGCATGCATTGCCCCTTGTTCTGCAGCAAGTCTTAGGTCGGAGCTGCCGTGCCCCCTTGTTCCCCTTCTGCATGTTCAGTAGCCAAGTCAATTTCCGTAGTGATGACCTCTTGCTCCTGTGCTTCAAAGGGACGGTAGGATGGAGTGTCAGGGTCACTGCTGACTGGTGTCCCCTGCATGGGATCTGATATGTTTGCCAAGTCTTCCAGTGTGGCAGTATGCTGTACTTCATAGTGCCGGCAACCCAACTCACACACGTCTGCTAAAGGAACCAAGGCGATCTCTTTGGGCATAGCCGGGGCCAGGTTACCCCAAGTGGTGTACTGGGCACACAGAACCTCCTCTCCAGTGTAGTCTACTGTCTTCAACCTGAAGAAGTCATGCCAGTTGGTTTCCTCAAAGCGCTCTTCCCACGAGGAAACGACTTGCGACTGTGAACGAAAAAACTCCAAAACCCTTCTCTGGTGAACGGTCGGGGGGAAAGGATTCTCAAGTTCGAGTCCATACATGGTGCATCCCTATGCTAGAACAAGACTTGTTTCACGTAGATGGGCAACCACTTCTGAACGGACTTTTCGGAGTCCCCAAAGGAGAAGAGGAGGAAGGCATACCCATTCACCGCCTAATCATGGACCTCCGACCGTGCAATAAGGTGGTTAGAGGTATAGAAGGAGACGTAGCCACGCTACCCAGTTGGGCAGCGATGGCACCACTGCAATTGATGCCCAGTGAGGACCTCGTGATTTCTTCAGAGGATGTGAGGTGTTTCTTTTATATTTTCAAAGTGCCTCGTGAATGGTCCGCCTTCTTAGCCTTCAATCGACCTATCCCCCCAGAACTATGTCCTGATGATCAAGGGACCTACTATTTGGCATCCCAAGTCCTCCCTATGGGATTCAAGAACAGTGTCAGCCTGGCACAACATGTGCACCGGGTAATGGTGCGCAGAGCTGGTGGTAACACTGGTGAAGGCTTGCAGTCACATCAGGAGATTCGGAAGGACCGTCCGTTCACGGTTCACCGGGAGCTCCATCGTGTGTACTTGGATAACTTTGACCTGCTGGAAAGAGTGGACAAACGCACGACAGCACTCCTACAAGGGGAGTTGAGTGAAAGTGTTCTGGCCTTGCGTCATGAGTACGAGAGGTGGGGAGTTCCTCGCCACCCGAAGAAGTCCACGATTCGAGCAAGCAAAGCTGAAGTCCAGGGAGCTATAATTGATGGAGTTGCCGGACGAGCTTATCCGAAGCCAGCCAAGAGCCTCAAGTACGCCCAGCTGGCCAGTCTCCTTGTAGGGGAGAAGCGATGCTCAGTGAAGCAGGCTCAGGTGGTGGCAGGAGGACTCGTGTACATGAGCATGTTTCGCCGACCGCTTTTGGGTTCGCTCAATGCCCTGTGGAAGTTCATCGAGTCGTTCAAAGGCTACCCTCCTGTCATCCACTTAGAGATTCCCAGTGAGGTCAAGTTGGAGGTGGCTCGCTTCGTGTGCCTGATACCCCTGGCCCAGATGGACTTCAGATTGGACATCAGCCGCGAGGTCACGGCTAGCGATGCCCCCACCACGGGGGGAGGACTCACAGCAAGCACGGGGTTAACCGGCTTCGGTCAGGCCGCTGCCGTGGCGTCCATCCGAGGAGATCTACCTGAACCCTCATGATGTCTGTGCTGTTCTCACGGTGGGTCTCTTTGATGGCATAGGAGCCCTCCGAGTAGCCGCGGACGCATGCCAACTGCCGGTCCTAGGACATATCAGTGTGGAGGTCAAGAAGGAGGCCAGTCGAGCCCTTGAGAGCAAGTTTCCCTCCACCGTGTTCGTCGAAGCCGGAGTTGAGGCAGTGGATGACGAGATGGTTAGAGGTTGGGCATGCCGCTTCTCCCAGGCAGCAGTTGTGCTCCTAGGAGCCGGCCCGCCTTGCCAAAGTGTCAGTGGCTTGAACAGTGAAAGGAGGGGGCGTTGAGAGATCATCGAAGTTGCTTATTCAGCCACGTTCGACGCATCAAAGAGCTCCTGAAGAAACACTTCGTCTGGGCACAGGTGAGGTATCTAACTGAGAATGTTTCCTCGATGGATGAGTCCGATCACTCCGTCATGACAGAGGACTTCGGGGATTGCCCTTCAATGATTGATGCTGCAGGAGTATCGTTGGCTCGACGACCAAGGCTGTATTGGTTCGATTGGGACCTCCTACCAGGGGAGGGGGTGCGCATCTGGCCATGCAAAGGAAAAGGGGCCAGTGCTTTTCGCGAAGTAGAGCTCAGCAGTGAACTGGATCCGAAGGAGTACTTACAACAAGGTAGCACGAAGGCTAGCTCAGAGCCTTTTCCTACTTTTACGACGTCAAGGCCCAGGACTCACCCAGGTAGGAGGCCAGCAGGGCTAGAGCGGCTCACGCCAGAGGAGCGGCAGGACTGGGAGGATGATGCATATCGGTTCCCGCCTTATCAATATCAGAGGAAATTGTCCGTCATCGACTCGAATGGGCAACATCGCCTTCCCAATATCCGAGAACGGGAGACCATCATGGGGTTTCCAAAGGACTATACCCTCCAATGCATGAGCAAACAGTTCCATGGGCAGCCGAAGCACGAGGACGAGCGGAAGAGCCTCATAGGTAACTCGTGGAACGTCACAGTGGTGACATGGCTGCTCGCCCAGTTGGGCCACCAACTGGGTCTTTGTCCTCTCCTTACACCACAGCAAGCAGTTCGAGCTACAGCTCCAGGGCGGTCAGCAGCTCTCAGTGGCCTCCTACAACGTCAAGCCATGAAGAAGATGCCCAAAGGACCTGTGCAAGGGGAGTATGACCTTGTGTCGAAACTCCTGAATTTGGTCAGCCTAAAAGGTGAAGATATCATGGTTCAGGCACCTACGGAGGAGACACTTCGCTATCATCGTCTTCGAGCAAGCCTCCCGGCATCATTGTGGACCTGGAAGACTGTCATGGGCTGGCCCTGGCGAGGCAGTCCGGAACACATCAACGTTCTAGAGTTGCGAGCTGTACTTACCTCTTTGAGATGGCGCATCGTCAAGAAGCATGCTATCCGATCGAAATTTGTGCACATGATCGATAGTTTGGTGTGCCTACACTCGCTCTCTCGCGGCCGAAGCAGCAGCCGCAAACTTCGTCGTACTATGAGTCGCGTGAACGCTTTGCTCCTGGCCAGTGGATCCCATGCCGTATGGGCATATGTCCATACGGGGGACAACCCCGCGGACCGGCCCTCCCGGCGGCCGGTGAAGAAGAAATGGTAGGACGCAAAACTGCCCATCTTGAGGGCAGGGACAAAGCCACGCGACAACAACAACGACGAATGCTCGGCCCTTTGAGGAATCTCACCGTACAACCAGCCACTCGTGAACGTTATGACCGTGCGCTTGAAAAGTTCCGACAGTTTCTGAAAGAAGAAAACCGCCAATTTCCTCGTGATCCAGGTCCCCTCATTGGTTGAGCCAGTACATCGAAGTCCTCTGGGAGGGAGGAGAGGGCCGTGCTCTGGCGGCAGATACTATTGCCTCAGTACAAGACCATCTTCCAGCGGTTAAAGGTAAATTAGCGGCATCTTGGAGATTGATGAAAACTTGGGCAACCAACGAGATACCGAATAGGGCTCCGCCGCTTCCACTCGAAGCTTTGGAAATGATGATAGGCCAGAGCTTGTTCCAGAAGGATGATCTTTTTGCCCTTTCGCTCACGCTCGCCTTTCATGGACTCCTAAGAACAGGGGAGTTGCTGGGGGTTCACAAAGCTCATTGCCAACAATCGGGTCCACGTAGTGTCGCAGTCCTGTCCCTGGGGTTAACAAAAGGGGGCAAAAGGCAAGGAGCAGCGGAGAGCATCACAATCCGAGAGGAAGACACTCTTCGTAGACTGTGGCAGTGGAAAAACACACCTCACTCCCGTAGCATGCTGTGTGAAGCCCCACACTCTTGGCGTCAGAAGTTTGCCGCTTGCCTGGAAGCATGCGGCCTTGGTGACCACCAGTTCCGCCCCTACAGTTTAAGACGAGGGGGCGCCGCCTGTTATTTTTCAAGATACGGCTCACTAGACCGCTTACTCCTCCTGGGAGAGGTGGCAGGCTGCAAAGACGGCCAGGGTGTACATAAACGAAGGACTTGCCACTTTGGCAGAATTGCGACTAAGCACCAACTCTCAAGCACAGGCGTACAAGCGCCAGTACACAAGGTCCAAGAACTTAGAGCTCCAACCCCTTGAGCGTGCCCGGAAGGGCAGGCCAGGGGAAGATGGAAAGAGAAAGAAGTCTCGACGGAAGAAGGGCAAGAAATAGCCCGTTTTTTAACCGAATTTGAACCGCCGGCGGTATAAAAATGCACAAGATCAGGGATGAGCAGGGTAGTGGCCTGGACGTACCCCGGTCTGGCGGGCCCAGGACTACCCTAGGCTCTTTGGCTCACAATTACTGGAGGGAGCCGGGCCATGGGGGCCCTTCACAGAAAGAATTTTAACTCCAGTTGATTGCTTATCTTGACAAACTAGGTCTGCACTGCAAAAAAGAAGACGAGGAACCGGAGTGAGTCTTTGATCCCACGTCCTCGTAGGTTAAGACGAACTAGGGGTATTGTCTTCTTTCGTAGGGTTTGGGCTCACAACCCCACAGCCTCCCGCCCTGCTGCGCGCCAGGAAGAGAAAGAAGTCCCGACGGAAGAAGGGCAAGAAATAGCCCGTTTTTTAACCGAATTTGAACCGCCGGCGGTATAAAAATGCACAAGATCAGGGATGAGCAGGGTAGTGGCCTGGACGTACCCCGGTCTGGCGGGGCCCAGGACTACCCTAGGCTCTTTGGCTCACAATTACATCGGTTTGGCGAGGAATTGTGGGGGGAGCCGGGCCATGGGGGCCCTTCACAGAAAGATTTTTAACTCCAGTTGATTGTTTATCTTGACAAACTAGGTCTGCACTGCAAAAAAGAAGAGGAGGAACCGGAGTGAGTCTTTATATATATATATATATTGTGGAACTTCGATGCGTATACCGTATTTTGCAGTGTTTTTTTGCCCTGTGAGGCAGAATCCACTGCAAATAGCGATGTTTTTGAGCTTGGCCCAACACACTGCTATCTACACTGTTTTGAACCTGCTGTCAAAAAGCACCGCAAGTTGCGACGTTTTCAACAACATGGTCGCCAAAAACACTGCAAAGACGTCACAAACAGCTCCGAAATCACAAAATCTGGCCTCCCGCCTCCCGACAAGACACATGGGAAAAATATGCGTCTCAAAACCGAAAATCGGAGACCACAAGTCAAAAACACATGTTTTTTTTTCACTTTTCTCTTGCCGGTTCCGGGCGGGCGGGTGCACGAACTAGTCCATTCCGTGCTGTACAAAAACAGTGTTTTTTTGAAGTCCGCCGTCGCGACCTATCAAAAACATGGTTTTCCAGGTAAACCTGTACCTTACAGTTGTTTATGCCATCCGGATGATCACGCCCTGAGCACCTTCGGTGCGGGCGGATTTCTTGGTTAGTGTTGGTCAGATTTTGGATTTATTTTCTACAGAAATGCGGGTTTGCACAAACATTTATACAGCGCTTCAGTCTTTACCATAATATTTTTTTCATAATCATTGTTCTTGCCTTCTCAAACCTGCGACATGTGCTCTTGTGATTTGCACTGAGAACAACAATGTCCTTCATCTCAAAGGCTCACAGGGTGCCGCCTTTCGAGTCTGGGTTGCGCCGGAAGTTTTGGGTCCAGTGGGTTCGTTTCCCGTTGTCGGTGCCACAGCTCTCATTCTGTGATTCTAGAGTACAAATTGTTCTTTTAGCAGAGAGTATTGCATCCATCATGTGCATATTGTTCTCAGGTCTGGTCACAATGCCGCCGACTGATAGATTTGAGGCCGTGCTGTGCTGCACCAAAACCCTCTTGACCCCAACAAATTGTTGAAACATAACACTGTTTCGGTAGATTTCGGGAAGGCTCCTGTCAAACAAAAGGTGCTTGCGTTCACCGTTCACCATTTTTGTATGTTCAGAATTACTGTGATGCCTTGGAGGCCTTTCTCCTCTCAATGCACCCTTGGAGGTTCAGCGGGCTTTCGGCAACTGATTTTTTTCCTTGTCTGAACTTCACTAATTTATGTTTGCTGTACAGCACATAAATGCCACCGATGACAATATATACTTCATTTTGCATGCACTGCGGAGTGGTTGGGCACTAGCTGCGCTTTGGGAAGTGGACTAGATGTGAGACACTGTGAAGCATGACAGCAACAAAGATGACTGAAAGCTGACTTGAAATTCAAGAAGACACAGTCACCGGCCAGGCCCAGAAATGCTAGATCTAAGACCACCAACAAGAAATTATGTTTACTGACCAGAGACAGAAGTTCGGCACGAGAACGAACGGTCAGACCTTGGCACCATAATCGCCAACAATTTGAATGGTTGTGCAGCATCGCAAGTGGGGTTGGATGTTGGAACATATTCATACATTCATTCACATGAACTGATTGTTGTACAGCAACCAGCTCTAGTTTTTTGGGCTGCTTTGTTGGTGATTGCATCAGGCATTCCATCATCAAACTAAAAGCAACAGTCCCAGGAGGAATTGAGGAGGTTTGGAGGATTCCTTCCAAAGCCCGGTGCAGGCGGCAGCCAGAGGATGCGCTTCAAGCCATGCACCTTGCCTGTGCTTCAAGCCTTGCCTAAACACGTTTGCTACCTTTTGAGGCTTTTAGGAACATGGCCAGAAGTGTTTCACTGTGATAGAATATGTATATATATATACTTTATTTGTATATATGTATAGATAGATCTCACACTGGGTGAGTCATGTACTCATCCTTCTACATCCAACTTGCGTGGTCTTGGCGTGTGAAGGACTAGTCAATTGACTATCCCAGACCTTTGTGCCACAGCTCCACCCCGGCACTTGCTCAGGGCGGAGACATTGAAGCTTCCTTCCGGACAGGCCCATTTGCTGCACTAATGAAACTTCGAACATTTGATGAGGTGCCCTCAATGTTGAACATGTTTGACGGTATATAATCATTTCGCATCATAGGTGGAAGGGGAAAGTACAGACCACAAAGTACTGTAAGTGTTTGTTTCTTGCTAAGATCATTCCAGTCAGGCCTGACGCATTCTGCAGAGTTCGTTGATCATTGAGTTGATCATGCCTTTTGTAAACTTGTCTAATCACGATGAACTTAATCCTTGGATTGAGACATCGTCTTTTCTCCCTTTGTGCCATGCTTGCTGAGGTGTGACTTCCAAAGTAAAAGTGGGAAAATGCAGCTAACATGACTTGCTTGCTAAGTTTGGCAGATGGCATCAACCCACAGTTTGGGGAGCCCTCAGGGCAAAAGCGATGCTGGAATCATGCATGCTCGAACAAGACCAATTCATTTGTGAAACGGTACCACGCTACATTCGCAGTAGCAACTTCAACAGGCGAGTCATTTGCGTTCAGGTCAACAAGGCTCAGCCAAAGGAAGGTCTTTGGAAAGAGGTGGATGAGAAGCTTACCAAAGAGGCAGCTTGCTTTGGTGGCGGTGGCGGTCCAGGATACCATAGTGGAAGCTGATTGCAGGCTGAAACAAGGGCAGGTGGCGATCTCTCGGTCAATCAGTCTCCATCTCTTTACTCCAGTGGACAGACCCGCTTCTCCAGCAATGACAATGATTTGGACGCAATCTGAAGCCAGAGTAAGTGGAATCAGCATCAATCGCAAATTCAATTTTCTGGTCTATGTGTGGCAAACAGTACGGATGGAGTAGCTACTTGAGTTCTTTTGCTCTTGGAGGCACCGGAAGAAGCGCTAGCCTTGGCTGAGGCAGAACTGGGCAAGGCCAAGCAGGCGTGCTCTTCATTGCTCCAATATATCTGAATAGTATATATCATATATCCAATTAAAACCCTCCCCTGCCAGGCCATGATTCTTTTTTCAGTCTGCAGCAACAACATCTGGCTTCAATGTTGGTGGAGCAGGGACTCAGTAGGAAGAAGTGGTTTCACCGTTTCACCGCAGACATACAGACGCTTAAAATCTGAGACTACCGTGAAAATTAGTCACCATTGCAAGCATGAGGCAGCCGAACTTACTTTTTCTCGCATGTCGAAGACCAACTTGAGAGTTTTGTTCCTTGACAAACCGTGAACACCTTGGTTTGTGTGCTCATCATGGCGGGACTCCGTGCGCGGCCTGCAGTCTGATCCTGAGCTGGGGGTAGGTACACACATGCATATATATATATATATATGCATACACGTACATTTCATTTATAAAGCAATGTGCTAAACTGGGACATACCCCCATGATCTACGAACAGCTGCTTTCTGTGGGCTTGTCCACTATCTTTTGCACCTATCAGAAATCAGTGCCCCTCGTTAGCTGACAGCCAACTACAAAGGCATTTTCAAACAGTCCTAAAGGCCTGCGTTCTTATATACTGTAAGGATTTTCAATAACACAGCTATTGACACATGCTAAAGACCTACTATCTTTGGCAATTTCTTTTACCAAACACCAAGAAACCAAAAACCAAAAGACCAAAACCAATAAACAACAAAATATGGGAAATCTGGGTCCAGGCTCTATCTTTTTTGAATTCTTTTTGGCTTCGTGACTCTTGACTTTCTTTTTTAGCGATTTTGAGCCAAAAGCCAAAAACACAACAACAAACTAGAAAACCAAAAAAGAGCCAGGACCCAGATTTCCATGTTTTTTGGTTTGTCTGTTTTGTCTTTTCGCGTCATCGGTTTTCATTCTTCATTTTATTTTGAGGGCCGCTTCGTGTCGACAATTGCCTGCACCAGTGAGAGAGGGTAAAAGAAGTCTCTAGAATCATTCTCTTTTTGGACCCTTTGACAAATTGCTTAGTTATGTCTTACTTGCAGTTTGCAAACATGTGAAAGCTCACCGAAGGTGCTTGCGCATTATTCTTGAAGACGTTGGCTCAGGGAGGGAGTGGTGGGTCCTGTCTTAATGACGGCGCTCATTGCTAAGGGGGTTTGACCGGTAGATTTCGGCGCGGGGTAGCTGGTAGATTTAAGTTGCAATGGATGCTGATGAGTCTGGATGCGATTCTGGTGTTGAAAGCTTGAATACAGGCAAGCTGTTTTTCCTCCGGATCCCCCAGATTTTCCGATTGAGCAGCATGTTGTCGATCCGATGCCATGTCCATTGATGGGCCATGAGTTTGAAGAGATCGTGAGTGCAGCTGCTGTTGATACAAAGCCAACATCATTTGATTTGAAACAACCATGGGAGCGTGGGTTGATGAAATTTGTCTTTGGACAAGATAGCTTCAACATTGCCGGAAGTGCAGGTCCATCCAATGCCTTGTCAGGACCCAATGCCATCGACCTCTTCGAGCTCTGGCCAGGTTCAGCCCGACGCTCGTGAACGCAGAGTGGACTCAGCATTTTTGAGATGTGTTAAGAAGATCACCGATGTTGATTACTGGACAATGCAGGAGTCATTGAAAAAGGCAGCAATCAAAAAAAATCCAATACGATTGCTATGAATCCCGCTGCTATTGGGCAAGCTGAATCTTCTTTTATTGATTTCAATGAGAACTTGTCAGAGAACCGGTGGAAGTCAGCTGCAACACTGAAAAAGAGAGCAAACGCATTGTTCCTTCTTGTGCAAGCTGCCATTGACCGTGATAAGGCCCCTCTTCCTATCCTGGAGTCCGAGGTTGCGCACTATTTCTTCCAGCTGAGAAGGTCAGGGACCTTCACGTCTCGTGCATCTTCGTTGTCGTGCATCTTCGTTGAGGGACTCGAAGGAGAACTGGAAGCGTGTGCCAGTGGGAGAGTGAAAGGGGCCTCTGATTCAATGCTTGCAGAAAAGAAGACCTGGAGCCCCGCAGATCCTTTCCGTGTTGAGGAGGCGAAGACTTTTCATCATCTGTTGCGCGACCTTACTGTAGCAGTTTTCGACCGGTTGGCTGCAGGCACAGTTCTGGCTATGATCTACGGCAGGCGCAGGGCTTGAGATCTGAATGCAATAGATACAGTCTCTGAAGACCTTGACGACACAGGTGGTTACTTGGAGCTTGGTACAACGACCCACAAAACTGCAAAGAAAGCCCACCTCAAGACGAAGCTGTTGCCTATTGTCATACAGGAGATTGCTGGGCGAAGAAGTTCAAGGATATGCGCGTGGCAAGATTGAAAGGTCGTGCGCCAAGAGCCCCTTTGACCCCGACTCCAACGATGACAAAAGCAGGCGCAGTCGATTGGCCGAGAAGGCCACTGGACTCAGGCGAGATCACCGACTTCATTTGTGAGGTGCGGGAAAGACAGTGGGAGGAAGTTGTCCTATCATTCTTGCAAAGCAACAGCTCTTTCTTGGATGGCCAAATTTGGCACGCTGCGTGAGGACAGAGATGTATTGGGCCGTCATGTCACTTCACTTGAAGGAGCCGGTCCTCTGTATTCCCAAGACCTGATCTTGGCCCCGCTACGAAAACTGACATGGTGATTCGGATGATCAGGACAGGCCGTTTCAAGCGTGACGATGGTCAGTCGGGCATGATCGCGACAGACAAAGCCGAAGATCCTCAGCTGATCGTGAGCAGCGATGAGGAGAACCCATCCAAGCGGTTGAAGACCGAGCTGGAGGCCGAAGAAGCTGACCCCGATTGGCAGTTGGGACCGGGAAGAGCTCTCAAACAGCTCAAGTCCAGACTGTGAAGAGTCCTCCGGAGATGAAAATGAAGCCATTGCCCTGAATGCAGCCTCCAAGTCTTTAGTTAAAGAAGGAGTAGAGGTTTATTGGCAAAGTTAGTGCTTGCCTGTGAAGCCGAGTTGTATCATGGTCTATAGATTACTGCTACACAAGCTGCGGCAGGATGATTTCGGAAAACTTCGAGAAGATGGGCAATTGTCCGGAGAGATGCAGGACGTGCTCTCACTGCTTTAGGCGCAAGAGCTAGTTCCCGTGAAGGGAGCAAAGAACGCCGCAGCCCCAGTAGAAAAAGAGCCATGAGAGCGTTCTTCTTGGACGTCTGGTTATTAATCGAATCCTTAATCCTTTGGTTCTTGAAATGCAAGGCTCTATTCTTTTTGAGCGAGTTTTTTGACCAAATGCGAATGTCGAATGTTTAGACTGTGCGGTGCCATCGATGTAGAGTTCATGAAAAAGAAAAGACCCTTTGCGCGGTCTGTAAAAGATTTGCATTTGGGTTTGAAGTGCTCATGAAGAGCTCAGGACAGACCATGAAGCTCATACGCGCCTGAAGTGCATCTTCTGAACAATTTGGCCTCCTGACTAAGCGTCTGGTCCTGACGGCGTGTAGAGCAATGAAACCATTCAGCAGTGTTTCTTCTGTTTTGAATGACAAAGGTAGCTTGTGTCCTTCCCCTTGCGTTCTTGACTGCCCATGTTTTCCTTTGTTCACTTTTTGTGAAACTTCGGGAGAGCATATGTTTGCGTTTTGTTTCTGCCAGGATCTCACATGTTGTCACTGGAAGGTCATCATCAGCTTCTCCTAGAACTTCTGGCGAAAGCTGTGTCACTGCTCATCGACTCAAAGGCCCAATTTGAGACAAGGGCCGGAGAAGTTGGGCGATGGAGACCACTGTTCGACGCACTGGAGTAGACACTTTGTCGAAGCTTGCGTACTGGATACGACAGGTTTGACCGTCAGCCATCGAAAGGAGACTTGGCGTCGCTCAAGAGGCTTCTGTTCGAGGCGCAGGCGTTGACGATCCAGTCTTTGTTGAACGCAGTTGAAGCCCCAGGGACAGAGAGCTTTCCAAAGCGTATTCTTTTGGCAGAACAAGCCGTCAGGACAAGAATCACAGGGCTTGATCATCGAAGGTGTGAATGAGGCAGCCATAAGTTTTTTTGAGCAAGCGCAGCACCAGTATGAACAGAAGGCCATCAAATACCTGCCCCCTGGCCTGAGACATATCCTTCCAGGGAGTTCGAGATAGTTCAGATGAAGCCAGTAAAGCAATTAGTTGTGCGTGGCGGCAGTGTTGTCGTAGGTGAGACGATGGCAATGCCAGACACAACAGTGAACTCGTCTCTTCATGTTCAGCAGGCTCTCATTCGTCATGCCTTGGCGTATGAGTTTTTGGGCCTGATCAGTTTCCATGTATCGCAAAGGTACATTGACACCCTCTTTAGGCATATGACTCGTGAGGCTCCGTCAGGGTATCGACAGGTGACCTTGCGTCAGGTGTTTTGGCAAAGTTGGCAGAGCTCGGATCTCAGATCAGACAAACCACCCGGAAACAGGCCAGATCATGGCGCATTCTACTTGTTCCCGCTTGCAACCCCAGAGAAGCCATTCAAGCAATGGAAAGAGTCTCCAATATTAATAGGGAACTTCCGACAGAAAGGTGACAGGAGGCAAAGGGAAAGGAAAAGGTAAGCGGAAGGAGAAAGGGAAGAGGCAAGAACATCTTGCCACATGGATGCCACCGGCCTGAAGGGTGGCAAGCCCGTCCACAAAGAGGGGAAGCCGATATGTTTCAATAACGATTTGAACAATTGTACAGCCGCGGAGCCAGGTCGAGAGTCTCAAGATCAAGTTCACTGACAGGTCTTTTAGTAAACTTTATATCGATCCCAAAGGAGGATTCTAGGCCATAACAAGTCACTCCAGCGAAACCTGAAATTATCTCAATTACAAGCGCGTCACTCAATGGCTTTCCATGTGCCGCAAGTCAGTTGGCCTTCCCTAGCTCTGCAAATCGATGCGCCTCAAAGCACTTGCAACATATGCGGCGTCCTCGCGAACACGCCTCAAGGCGCAGCTCTGTTGATGCAGTTCTTGACGGGCCCAAGAGTTGCGGGGGTCTGGAATGTGGCGCCAGCTCGAGGGCTAGGGAGATCGACAACGGAGCCCTCCGCTGCGTTCAGGTTCTTGGCCTGACGGGCTAGGTCTTGGGGACCGCGCGCGCGTGTTTTCGGCAAACAAGGTTTATGCATTGACAGCGCAGGTGGCCGTTTTTCGCCAAGACAATGGGCGGTTCTTTGTCGTCGAAAAACTGGCCAGGAGAATTATTTTCTGATCGACTTTTTGACCACACCAATCCAATCCATGAGATGCCTTTCGAATTTGTACTTTCAATGTCACGTTGCAAGTGCATATGGTAGTAAGAGGCTTGCGTTTAAGCATGAAGCGTTAACAGGACAGCGCGTCCATGCACGATGGGGCAAGCAGATGTTAAACAATCGGGTAGTCTTTGCCACCCACGAAGAACGGGAATATCCTCCAGGCTTTTGCTCTGCAATAGCTCAGGTGATTTTGCAGATCTGCCAGGAAAATGGACTCACGCTGCCACCTTCATCCATGGAGGTCGCAGCGCAAGAGCAACATCAGTTGGTGCAGCAAGCCAAGGTCTTGTCGCACGCTTTCGTTCGCACTAATTGCCTTCTTTAGTGTCAGAATATGCTCAAGTGATCTCGGCGTGGCGTGCGCCGACTTGACAGTGCCTTTCAGGCAGTACACCCAGATTGAAATTTTTGCTAAAGATGACAAGAAATCTTGACATCCAAATCCTTCCATTTGCACGACTCTTGCAGCGCCCTTTGCTTAAAGGGGGTGGCTCTGGTGAACCCGATGTGTGGGGGGGTGCATTGGTCAGAAGATGAGAGTTCACGTCTGAGGCTTTAAACTGAGCCTGATGTGTGTGTCGAACCAAGCCAGGAGCCTATGGACGAGCCGATCGACCCAGAAGATGAGGAGGACAACCCTTTGGACTCCATTTTCTTGCAGAGGCGGTTTGTAGACAAGCCAAGATGATGTCAACCGAAAGAAAACTGGAGATGTTGACCCCGAAGAGCTTGATCATGCTTTGCAAAGATTCGGAGGTGCCAGAGCGCATGGTAAAGCTTTGTGTTCTGTCAAAACAGACTGTGCCCCGGATGATGACTGGGAGCCAAGAGGGGCCTTACAACATGAAGCCTCTCGTTGTGTTGATGAAAGTGTTATGCAGACCTGGTCAAGGCTATCTTAGACTTGACCAGACGGCGCACTGTTTGGTCACGAGCGGATGTCATACTTGTCCAGCTCAAGGGGTTTCACCCTGCAAGGCTGTGTTGGCGACAAGCAAGGGGTCACGCGGGTGCAGACCACTGTTCAAACCAAGAAGACACAAAGTCTTCCAGTGGTATGCTGTTGGCGCTTGCTTGTTTACTGAAGCACTTCCGGCGCAAGAGCTGTTGAGACCTTGTTTAAGAGAGAAGCCGAGCTAGTTTCTTACCAAGACAACAACCAAGGCAACCGGGCTGTGATTCAAATCACTACAGCAGGATATAGCCCGAAACTTCGTCGCGCGAACAAGACCTTTCGCGTAGACCTAGGTCCTAGTTCAAAGAGTGTGAACTTGCCAAACTTTTGTGCATCAAGACTGCATTGCAGCGCGCTGACCTGTTCACCAAGGCACTGCCTGTTGCAAAGTGGATGGAAGCTCTGAAACAGATGAACATCCATATCGGCCGAAAGCAAGGCGCCCAGAACGAATCTTCCTGAGGTTGCCTTTCGGCCACCATGCCTTTGAAACAATGCAGGTGTTCGACACCGAAAGGGGGAGAAGATTCCCAGGTTTCACCAACCTTCCCCTATGCCTCTAAAGAGGAAGCTAGAAATTGCCGCCGTCCAGAGGCCCCGAGGGTTCAAAACCCAAAATCGAGTTTTACATCCTTGCCCTTGCCGTCACTGTGTTCATTTTGCTGACATGAGCGAACTGGCAACTTTGGCTCAAACGTGTTAAAAAAGGGCGCTTGCCTGCAGGTGGTCTTAGAGCGGGCTGGAACCAATTTCGTTTGCTGACCTCGATAAAGTTGAGGCAGGGCTACTTAGCAAGTGCGGCAGAAAACGGTGCGAGGCATATACAGGTACATTTTTTTAAGCACAGTGTGGATTTGCCAGATCCTTGAGCTGCAGCTTGCATTCTAGAACTTGGGCTTGCATGGGGTGAGGCGGCTTGTTGGTTTGTCAATGGCTTTGGGACTGATGAACTCAAAAAGTGCAAAGTGTCATGTTCAACACAGTGGCGACTTGTCTTTTGAGGTGCTGCTCTTGGCCAGCACCATCTACTTTGTATTGCAAGGAGCGTGTCCTGGATTGCAAGCGCTTGCCATGTGAGAGAGTCCCCCACTGTGGCGCCCAGCAACAGATGGCCCCAGTGGATCTCTCACGGAAAGCGCGTGGCCACTGAATCAAGGCAAAGAAGGTTAGGACAAACGCAAAATAGATTTAACTCTGACAGGAAAAATAACGCAGAAACAAGACGAAGGAACACCTGGACAACCACGGACCTACAAACCTGCGACAGAAAAAGAACCAGGAAACAAAAACATTGGGACTATCCAGGAAAAAACTGTTTAACGTAGTCGAAGAACACGTCGTGAATCAAGTAGGTACCATAGCAGGTGCCCAATGCAAATGCCACCCGAACTCATGCGAGTTCAAACTTCTCCACTCGACTCCAGGATCAGATGACAAGTCTGCGGCTTTTTCCAATGTTGCTGAGTTCAGGGTTCGACAGCTCAGTGTGCAGGTGTGCACGGAAGACAATGACCTGTGTTCTTTTGAACGTTGGTTCTTTGTTGAGGACATCGCCAATCGTGTGAACGGTACTTGGACGTGCGTGGTAACGGTAACTGCCATCATTGTTCAGTTTGAGGATGAGAGACACTCAGTTTTCGGGTCAACTCAGGATGAGAAGAAACTCACCGGCAGAAGAGAGCTTTGGCAAATCAATCACTTGCACGTGCACAACATGCATATTTCCAAGAAAGCTTGAGGAAAAGTATTCATTGGAACAAATTTAGTTGGCACGACCCGTATCTCACTCATCACCTGCCTACATACCTGATGACTTAGCGGTCTCTCTCAGCAGCTCATTTTTGACCGCACCCAACAAGCATGTGGTCAACTCACCATAATGTTGAGTTTGTTCCTGTACGTGATCAGCCCGGACAAAGGGAACACAAGTGCACCAGCAAAATTTAATGCTAAGTAAACCAAGAGTAACTGGGATTATGTGGGCTTTTCCGATGTGGCACTAAGTATTTTCCCTGCCAGATCTGCTGGATGTTTCGGGATTCTACAATTGTTTTGCATATTCTTGAGAATGTCGGGCAAGGCTTGACACGGCTGTGGGAAAGCAATCCTTCCTTCCCTCTGGGTACCACCACCTTTGGCTTCAATTCTACTTACTCCTTCCTTATTGAAGATTTGAAGCGTGAGCTGTGAATATCATCGACTTAGCTAGCTCAAGGCCGATGTCTGAGTCAGGGACGCCCACTCAAGAAAGACTACCAAGTCCTATCGTATTGTAGTATGAGCAGGAGGAACTAGGACCTAGGAACCTTAAGTTTCCCTAAAAATCTAGGAACCAAATCATCAGCACGAGCGCTTCTTCAAGGAAGCTTCCCCCGCCGCCTGACAGGGCGGCGGGTAGTTTCCTTGGAGAAGCGCGAGCTATCCTGCGTCCTGTCGGTAACTACTTAAGCTACTAGCTACCTACCCACCTCCACTCGCGGCCCACCCCCCCCCGGGCTTAAAAGAAAACAGTATGGTGCTAGATTCGAGTTTGTCTGAAGACTAGCCACAGTTTGTAGAAGGCGCACTCGAGCACTGATTTTGTGTGGGCAACCGGTAAGGAATCACATGCAGGTTGGGGGCAATGGAGTACAGCATTTTAGGATACTGCGGGTGCATCCGCGTGGCCAGTCCTACTCTGCCACAGCTTATTTGATTCACTGTAGGTCAGTCTCTAGCTGTCTAACCACTGCTACAATTGACAAGTGCTTTGCTATGCATAAGAGCAACGCTCGGCATGTGCTGCTTGACGCTGCAAGCCATATCCCTCAGGATGCATTGGCAGCTTCTATGCTGGCTGGATTTTCGTCCTCTCCCACTTTTGCTGAGGAGTTTGCAATTTGGCTTGAATGGCAGAGCTTGGTGAAGCCTTCTCCATTCAGCAGCTCTTTGTTGCCATTGTTGCCAGGAGTCAAAGCCACCGCCTCGGGGCTGGCAGATGAAGCTACCTGAGGTGGGGAATCTTTGTGAGCACATTTCAACGTTGAAGCCAAAGAAAGAGGAACAAGGTCGCAATGTGATATTGCCTCGACCCATATAGTCGTAAGCATGATTTTTGAGTGGAGTGTGCTGGGATAGATTTGCACCCCCAAAATCATAGGATACAGTTTACCAAGCCTTTCTTTTTGCAATTTTCTGGTCATCATTTCTTTACAAGATGGCCCCCTTTGCCAGCTTTATGGATGGTTTCTTTCTTTACTCAACTCAATATTTTGTGCATACAAATATAGTGATTACCCGGGAGGCCCCTCATGCGCGGCGCCAAACTCATTCGCTTGTGCCACAGTAGACGCGTGGAGAGGCATGAGGACAGTTCTTTTTTGTGTAACACCCCGTATGTAAGATTAAAGCACGACCAGCAAGGCAACACTTCACCAGGTCGCTTTCACAAGGCCCAAAGTCATCTTCGTGACAATGACATGCAATGACAATGAACCTCACCACAACCTTTACACACCACCTGACATGCCAAAGCAATCTCATTCACCAAGAATAGCCAACTCTTCGGGTTGCAAGCGAGTTGTCAACATCTTTTGTAACAGGATGCAACATCTTGTATATAGGCTGCAATAGTGAGTTTTAGGCAAATGCTGGGAACACTAGCGGAACCACACAGCTGTCTCCAGACTCTTTGCCAGAGTCAGCGAGAGCTTGGCAAGACCCCTCCCCAGAGTTCTTTGCAGCAGCCTACAGCTTGGACGCCGGCCATCATTTTCACTATATTGTCATTGATATCAGATATCACATGATAGCACTATATTGTCATCCATAGGGATGTATTGCCGAATGACCATGCCGCAGGGGTATGTGGGAGGTCTCACAACACCATTTCGGCCATTTCTGTTACCACAAGAGCGGTCAGCAAGAGCATTGTGATAAACGCCCGCGAACTTTCTGGTGTTGGGCAAGGAGCCCACAAAGTCCCATTGCCAGAGCGTTGGTGATAAGCGAGATACATTTCCCTAAATATTTGAGAGTTTGTAGACTTCGTGAGACCCTTTGTGAGACTCTGGGTTCCCTATCACGTTTCCCTCACATTTTGTTTGCCCAGCCCATTTGCACCTCCACAGCTCCACACTGTTCGTGTTCGGACCAGGTCTCTTCATGCCCTGGATAAGCATTGGGGTGAGTTTGTAGACAATGCAACTGAGTTGGTGTCCTTGCTGCGATGCAAAGATTCGCCCACAGCAAACATAGCAAAAGTGTTTTCTCAAGCTCATCTACTCTAGTGCACGATCCCAAGCAGGAAATTTTCAAGATTGAAACTCGGCTGATGTGCAATTGCCATCTATGGGAAAGGCTCCTTTCAGATGCCAGATGCAACATGCCTTCAGACCTCATTTTGTTTGTTCGCTTGTTGGTTTGCTCTTTGGAATCTTGCTTTCAACTGGATAATGTTGAATTGCCTCTCCCCAGTGCATATCGTGTCTGAAACTGTTGAGTGTCAGACTAGGCTTGATGGCTTGAGTACAGTTGATAGCGGGTTATTAAATTTGTTTCCCATTTTGGATAAAGAGGTATAGCCGATTAGCCAGCTCATTGTGCACATGTTTGGCTGTCTCTTTTCTGCAATCAATGCAATTCGAAGTGTTGCCGTTGCCTCAAGCAGAGCGGTGTCAGAATCAGAAGCGATTTTTTCACCTGCGGGTGCCTTTTACCCCACACGTGCTTCATGGTAATCATTCGTTTGCGTCAGGGCTGGGAAATCTACAAGCAATTCGGTGTACCTGGTGGTGATGAGATGAGGACCAAGGAGTGAATGGAAATGTGTGTGGCTCAGCATGCCAACTCTGAGAGATTTCTGCTGCAGGAGTTGCTTCTGGCAGGTGATTCAAAGGCGCTTTCCATACATATATATATATATACTGTACAGTAGAACTTTTCCACTGTGAAACCATGTCCGACGTAAAATGAACAGTGTGAAATTATGCATTTGTGGAATGTGGACGCACACACACATATATATATATATAGATAGATAGATCATATAGATTTACACATTAAAGACATACATACAGAAATAACTAACTAAATACATAAATAAATATATATATATATATAGATACACTGTGAAATTAAATTGGTAGCGGGCCCTGACCAAGACAGGGACACCTTTCTTAGGAAGCCCTGCTTCTGGATCAAATGGATATCCACCGATGACCCTGTCAAAGGAAAAGAACTATATCTATATATATTTGATGTGGGTGCGGTAGCACCTTAGCCCAACAAAAGAGCCTACCGGAAACTCCAGCGCTGCTGCCACACCGATGGTTCGTAACAGAGCCGGACATGACATGTTTCACACTGCCCGAAATGTAAACAACATGAAATCAACTGGAAGACGGTCGAACTTCTGGCAACCATTTCAGTGCTTGCTTGCGAGGGGCATTGTACCGAAGAACGGCTTCGTCAAGGATTTGGTTGCATTTTGGAGCGTCGTTCGAAGGAGACTGCTGTCCACTACCTTGGCCAGAGGGTCAGCCAACATCAGTGCGGTAGGCAACCACCTGAAGCGGACATGTTCTGCACAACGTCTTCCTGATCAGCGGCCTTTGCAAGGTCGCACGAAATTCTTCACAGGTTGGAATGGCTGTTCGAGTGAGGTCAAAAAGAGGTTTGCAATTAGGTCAGACATTATTCTAATTAATTCTTGTTTCTACTAGCTTCTTGTTACTACTAGTAAGGCACTTGTTACTAGTAGCTTTTTTGACACTACCCCAAAAAAGTCGAGCCAAGCCGACACTCCGGCTCATTGAAAAGGCTTCGATCTGACTAGTGAGTCGTGAAATCTTCGTTTCAAAAGAAACATGTGAGGACCTTGGCAGTTCCGATCTAAGCTTGTGGAGGTTGCATAAATGTGACCCTGAAACTGAAAGAGTTCAATTTCTTAGGACTAGCAAAAGATGCATCACCAAATGAATTGTAGCTCAAATCTTTGAGGGAATGGCTCTGTACCACATCTTAGTATCACTATGTCCTTGGGCTGCAATATCGCTGCAACTGCTTGGCAGGGACAATTGGCATTAGGCTTCGCCAAGTCTTGATACTATGTCGGGTCGAGTATGCGTGACTGCATATTGCAGGCTGCCGATCAGACCTCGTAGTTTCGAGAGTTCAGTGTCAGTCACGTTTCACTGAGGCTGTTCCCGATGATGCTTTCCAACCTCGATTGCCAGAATGCTGTGAACATACTTCTCCTGCAAAACGGAAATGGGTCCATCTGGATACTGCTCAAGATCACTGCCTGTGAATTTAAACTTGCGTTCCTTAAACTGTGCGTTTCTCAAGGTCTTTGGTTTTCTTCTGACAAATCTGGTCGCCACCTTTTCCATCCTCAGCATGAGACCCAAACCCCATGTAGAACAAAGTGGCTTTCAGTTTCTGATGTCAAACAGTGAACACAAGGCTCTAGAGGATGCGTCGCGAAACCTAACTGGTGAAGATGCTTTGCGCCCGTCACACTGCTAGTGGCCTCTTCCGGAATTGGGATCTGAGGCATCGACTGATGGAGGCGTGGCGTGGCTAAGTCAACTCAACGTCAACTCGACGTCAAAGAAGCAAACGCCCTGCAATGTTCAATGTCAACTCGCCACGATCACGCTCAATGTCACAAGGTCAACTGGCAACCGCAATGCTCAATGCTCAACGTCTCAAGGTCAGCTCACAACACCAAGCAACTACTCCAATGCTCAATATAGCAATGTCAGCACAGTCAACAAAACGCAGGCTCAACACTGTATGCCAGATGAACACGCTGCACGTCGTTTCTGGAGATTGAAAGTCATGCAAGCTTCAAAGCACGTTCGGCAACGTGCGTTCGCAAACAAGCTCACCACCCCGAGGTGAAGTGCAATAGAACCCTGGACCCCACTCTTGAGAGCACCTGGCTCCGCTACCAACCACCTGTCAAAGAAAAGAGTTGTATCCGATGTGGGCGCTTTTGGCACCGTAAAGTAAGGAGCCTCCCGTAAACTCCAGCGCTGCTGCCCCATGGATTGTTCCTCCAAAACAACAGGCTCCCATCGAGCGTCTATTGCGCCGGATGCGGTGACCCTCCGGGAGTGTTCTGTGATCATGACGAGCTGGGCATGACATGTTTCACAACACAATGATATACACATACATGCTCACGGTGTCAAGACCTTGTTTGAGGTAAGGAGAAGAAACAAGCGCTTGCAATTGTGAATGTTCGGTGGCTTCCGAACTGTGTGATCCATGATCCAATGTCACATTATTCTCGTTTGTTGGTGCTGATGAGGGCACAGAAGTGAAAGTCCTTCGTATTCCTCTTCAGACAACTCCGAATCTTGTTTGCGGATGGACACAGTTTGCAAGTTTGTTGAGAAAACACAAAGGAACAGCCAACATGATTTCTTACACTGCACCAAGTAAACCACGTGGAGTTATGAAACAAACTTGACCTGATGTGAAGGGCCGTCTCTTGCTTAGGCAAGATCCCGATGGCACTGCGGCCTTGACCTTGATCGAGTACTTTCAGATACCATTTCCGAGGCCTCTTATTGATGCAGTCCGCTAGTCCTTCAGTACTTTCATTTTTGCACTCGTGCATAGTGGCAGACCCACGGCCCACCGCCTTGCTTATTCAGCCTGCAAACTAAACATTTGCCGCGTTGTGTTCCCCGCAGCAGGGTCACGAGAAAGACAGTTGTAGACGTCAACGCCTCAGAAAAGTTCTCGACAGAGACGGAACTCAGAGTGACTTGCAGATTGCCCCTTCTCAACTACAGCGAGGTGAGACAAGAAAAACACTCTGTACTCCGTTTACATCTTATTTGATGTTATTTGCAAAAAAGGGCAGTTTCCCAACGAGACAGGTTGGCTTGTGCATCCAGATATATGATGGTCAGGTTGGGCTACGGTATCTCAAAGTCTTACTCCACTCCAATCTTGTGAGTTTAGCATTCTGCTGTCTTGTGAGCCGTTCTCTGAGTCTCTGAGCAAAGCCTTTGCCCGGCAAAAAGCAACCTATGCTTTTGAACTGGAAGGCTGGTCGTTTGGTAAGCTGCTAAGCTTCCTGTTACATCTGAATCAGAGTGTAGGCCATGAAACAAGCACGCCAGCTGCGTGAAGTTGTAGACCTCCTTTCAAAGTCGCTGAACCTGTTCTTACCTGACTTTTTGGTACAATACTCTTGGTTGATCGCCTTGGACAGGTGATGGCGAAGACAGGGTGCGGCGGGGTTGCTTCTCACGGCCCTCCTAAAACAATGGACTGTTTGTGTGTGTGTGTAACCCTTGGAATCACAGGGATCCTTTCGGATTGTTTTGTTTCGTTTTTGCTTCGGATTTTACAGCAGGGGGGCTGGTTGTTCATGCAAGTACCAGCCCAACGAAGAGGCTTGCATTGAACACTGATATCGGTGGGGACGCTCACCGACGTACCCGCATTTTTCCTTTTCCGGATGGCATGAGGCTAAGCCCAGAACCTCACTCGGCAGACAAGTACGACCGTCGTCACCCTGTCGCTTCGTCGTCGATTTGAGACTTTGGCCTCCGTTCCTCTTGAAGACCCCCAGGCTCTTTAGGGCTTTCCTGGATCTTTCAGGATTTGGGTTTCTTAGGCTGGCGTGTGGCACCGCTGTCAAGTCAGTACGCATATCCATAAGTGTGT
>CAXAMN010013736.1:33507-48659 GCA_963970005.1 Durusdinium trenchii
GGCGTGTGGCACCGCTGTCAAGTCAGTACGCATATCCATAAGTGTGTGAGTGAAGATTTACTCTGGCACAACACCGGTCAGATGAAAGACAAGCAGAAGTACTTGCTTTATGAGTTTGACCTTACACGCTGCGAGGGCAGACAGGCAGGTTGTGCTTTGATTTGAGTCTTTTGGACAACAGATTCATATGCCATCATTAGTGCATTTATATAGTTGTATGTATGTACTGTATGTGTGTTCACCTATCATTTTTCTTCGTTCTATTTTGTCTTCTCGCGAGAGGCATCCAGATATATAACCGGCTGATCCTCAATTTGTAGGATACAGTGATGATGTCCCTATGTGTAAAGTAGTTGGTAAGGTTTTGAGTCGAAAAGTGCACTGTAGTGAAACAATGAATGTGATCCTGATTGTGCATTACCACGCGTTTTCGCTGGAAGCAGTCATGAAAGAAAGGCATCGATATTCGCAACTGGTGAAAACTGCAACTACCCTATTGGTGGCAGGATACATGCAATTCGTCACCATTGGACATGCCAAGTCTAACTTGCTTTTGAACTTGTAATAGCCACGGTCGAGGATTCTGCTGCGACCATCATTAAAGTCTCCTCACCAACCTCAAGCAGATCTGGAGTTTTGAGAAGATTGTACAAGTGATCCAGGTTTGATACTTCGCTTTGCAAACAGACAGGGCACAGCAAGCAATGGTCTCATCTCACCTGAGCTGATCTTATCTCCCCTGATTTCCTGTGATCTCATATCCTTTCTCACCTCCTTGCCACTTCACCTGGCCCCGCAGGCAGCATTCAATTGTGTGTCGCAATTGCTTGCCCGCTGGCTGTTGCTGACTGTCCACATAGTGCCTTGTGCTCTGGATCTGGCTTTTTGATATGTTGTCTGCCACTTGGGTCGCTTGGGTCATCAGTGCCACTCGATCATTTGGCACAGTCATGCGAACCCAACCGACCCAAGCGGTCAAAGATCACGGGCGACATTTCGCTCCGCCTCAAGTAGTGCTTCCGTTGTTTCAGGCGTTTTTCACATCAACTGCGGACGCCTCATTCCAGTTCCTGTCCTAGATCACAATTCCTTTTTAACGACCAGGAGACTCCTTTGCAGCATGTTTTTTCCCCCGAGGCTTTATGACTTCTAAAAGGAGCCTGCTTTGGTGTGATGGGACTTGGCTAGGGTTTATGTCATGATCTGGGCCAGAAGTAGGCCGAGGCGGCGCAGGCAGCTCACTTCTCCCACATCTTCACACACCGCCGGCATTGGCATGTAGAGTTTTGGTACAGTGGACAGGCCTTTCATTCACACTACGCGTGCATGGATCTACCTATTGATGAGTCGCGCAGGCTGAATCTATGCTCCTGCCACTGAGCTTTGGTCACGCAGCTAATAGGCCTTATGATGTGTTATTGGGTTTGGAGAGTTGATCTCCAGACGTGCCCCTTCAACCTCCTGGCAGAGTGTGTTGTTGAATGGAGCCAGGGATATTGGATTCGCTTTGATTACAGGTAACGCTTCTAGAAAGGGTTCGTGCCGTATGTCAACACTGAGCTATTATTGTCACCTTGGGCAATTTTTAAAGGTTTGATTTGTTCTGCTTCTTAAAGACCGCGGAGGGAGCCTGCCACCTTGATGAAGCTCACGAATTTTCAATGCATCCATCGACTGCAAACCGCAAACCGTGTCTCTACCCCACTGCCGTGCTAACTGCGTTTGGTCTTGCTGTCCCAATCAAGAGCTTCATATTCACAAGCATTGCCATTCTTTGTGATGTTCTGCCAAGCGACAGCGCATTGGAGCTTGGCGTTCCCGACTGGCTTTCATCATGCTTTACTTGCTTCGCGGGAAAGAAGAGATTGGCACAATGAGGCTTATTGGGGCCACTTGCTTCATAGACTGCTAAAGCTCCCAGCTGGTCTTTGGAAATGTTCCCGGTAGCCCGCAAGAAATTGGGCTTGTCTGTTGTTGGGTGCCATTTGCCACTTCTGTGACAGGTCCCCGCAAAAAGGTGGCGGATGTGGTAACACGACTTGCAGTCTCAGCTGTGCTAAGAAAACAGGCCCCTCGTTACATCGTAACAGGTACCGGGGGATATGGGAATCAACAACTAGTGGAAGATACCCAAATACAGGACACTAAGGAAGCTAAACGAGGAAACGTGATCTCCGTGAACACAAATTCTGAATTACATGAGACGGACAGGGAGAAGCGCGCGGAAGGTCTGTTTAAGCCACAGAAGCACGTCAATACGTGAAAGGCACAAACTCGCTAATCCGGAACACGATGTCGGAGTGTCTAGCTCGAAATTTCCATCAAACTTTGTGAGGTTCAGGAAGAGAATTAAACATGGATGTATGCGACAAATCAGGGGCAATTGGAAAAGCATTTGGTAGGTTATGTGATGTGGGTTATGTGGGAGGGACATTTGGTAGTGGTAACGGCCTAAGGCTTTCATAGTATCCTCCCCATTTGGCACACCAGGGCCGGAATATAAGGATGCCTGAGGTTTGGTTTGATTGAAAGCCCAGCACCTGTTTATCGTTTTTTGGGAACATATCTGTTTTAGTCAATGGTGCAAGATGCTTGACAATGATACGAAAAGTCTCCGCCTGTTTTGTAAAGATCTGTGCTGCGGAGGAAGAATGCTAATGTCTGGATGATAAATGGGTTTGGCTTCATCTTCGACATTGGATGTGGTGGGGATTGGGACACGGCTCAATTCCGAACATGATTGCAGTCTCTGCGTCGGATGTGTGCAATGCTCATTGTGCAGGACAGGCATCCGAGTTTTCTTCGAACAAAGGTTGATTGACAACGCACAATGCAGTTTGCGCAGCCGGACGGGTGGTGGCCTACTTGGCTGTGGGAGATGATGACGGCGCATTTTTGCAGGGTTTCTTCTTTGGGATGTTGCAAGCACCTTATGTCTGCTGTATGTGGCGGACCCCCTTTTTGAACAGCTGTTTTATGGAGAGTGCATATGTTCTGGAATCTTAGGGGGCCATTCTCAGTTGAAGCACGTCGCACGTGTTTACCTGTGATAGTCACGGGGCTCGTTACAAACAACTGTTTGCTCTCAAGAGCGAGCGCTCTCGTGGATGAACGGCCGCAGGTGTTTGGTACCAATGGAAAAATCTGTCAGAGGTGCCTGGACTGTGCCAGTGTGTTTGCAGTGCAATGATGTATATATATATATATATATATGTTATGTTATGTTACTCTCTTGAAAAATAACGTGGCCCTGTAAAGTGATTTTTTTGTTTTTTTGATTATATATGTTAGTGGAAGGGGCTCTAAGGGTACAAGTGGTACGTAAGTGTGAGGAGGATATGTTAGCACTTTTCTGGACGGATATCTGGTGGATATCTTTGTTGCATTCTTCTGAAAATAACGTAACCTTGTAATTTGGAATTTGTTGGTGTGGAACATGTTAGTGGAAAGGGCTTCACAGGCTTACAAGTGGTGTGTGTGCGCCGGATATGTGAGCACTGTGAGCACTTGTTCTGGAGGGATATCTTCGCAAGTTTTGTGGACGTGAGACAGCTTGGCTCCAGAGTTTTCTTTTTTTTCTGGAGCACAACTGCCATGCTGCCGAACGGGCAGCCCTACGTAACCACTTGGCCTTCCCAGCGGAGCTCTGTCAAGCTCCGGGCTGCAGTGACTGTGCATTTGGTGTGGAGCACAGGAAGGGCACTAACATAGCCCGCTAGATTGAGCATGGAGTTTGCCAATAGTACAGGAAAGGACTAACATAGCCCTCTAGATTGAGCATGGAGTGTGCCAATAGCACAGGAATGCGCTAACATAGCCCTCTAAATTGAGCATGGAGTTGCCCAATGCGCACCCAGAATGGCAACATTCGTAGTCGCCCCAGACCAGGTTAGCAGTGTTTTTGGAAACTACCTCAAAGCAAAAGTTACATGCAATTCCCCAGGAAACACCGGAGAAGGCTTGGATATGTTAGTTGGGGTCCTCACTGCTGCCAGGGATACGCTATTTTTGGGGAGTGTATCTCATGTTATCTTATGTCATGTAATGGTATAGTATGGTATGGCAATGTATGTATGGTATGTATGTAAGTAAGTATGTAAGTATGTATATAAGTATGCATGCATGTATGTAAGTATGTAATGTATGTAATGCATGTATGTAATGTAATGTAATGTAATGTAATGTAATGTAATGTAATGCAATGCAATGCAATGCAATGCAATGCAATGCAATGCAATGTATGTATGTGTGAAATGTATGTATGTATGCATGCAAGTATGCAAGTATGTAAGTATGTATGTAAGTAAGTAAGTATGTATGTATTTTTTCCTAAAGTGTCTTTTACTGCATGAACGGTTTGGCTCTAAGTATGTTAAAAAATCCTAAAGAGGATCCTTTTCAGTTGAACGAGCCGCTGCATGCCTCGGCTGCCCGCTGCTTGCAGTGTTGCGTTCCACGGCTGCCCGCTACTTGCTGGTTCTAGAAGTAGTCCACCATGACTGTTTGGTCGTCTTCTTGGGACTCTTCTTCGCCGTACTCTTCAGCTGGCATGAGCTGGTGGTGCGTGGAGGTCAATCTCCTGAGGCCTGTGGTCAGCCTGTGTGTCTGCTCCTGCTTTGGGGCTGGGTGTCATGGCCTTTGCAGGAGTGTGGCTGTCCGCTGGATCCCCGTCTGGGAGTGGGTTTCTGGGTCCTCCCTGGCTGGCTGGTTGCAGTGGCAGCAACTGCCAGTGGGCTGTGTTGGGAAATACCGTCTTGGGTCTGCAGTGGCGGTGATCCCTTAAGCCCTGCTCCTTTGCACTCCTTGTGGTGGGCGGTAGTGCTCATGATGCGTTGTTGGCTGTCGAGGTGACATACTCTTGGAATGCCGCTGCATTGACCCGTTTGTGGATGCTGGTGCCACACTTGGTGCATTTGAGGTATCAAAGCAGTGTTGGTCTTTGCCAGGTGGCTGGAGATCCTGGTTGTGCAGGATGGCCTTTATGTTCTGGGCCCTGGTTGGCTTCTTGGTGGGTGGTGGGGCTTCTTGTCCTGGTGCTGGACAAACTTGGTCGGCCTGTAGCTGTGGACAGGCCTCATTGAGTCTGGCCTCCAGGACTGGGGTGGTCAGTCTTCGTGCGTGCGTGCTCCGCAGCCGCTGCAATGATAGCCGCTGCGGTGTGATTGGGTTGCCACGGTTTGGTGCACTGTTGCACCAGGTCCTTCTTGTGCTGTTTGGTTTGCTTACCCTGCTGTCTGGGTGCCTTGCAGTGGATGTAGCGCTGCTTGTCATCAAAGATCTTCTCCAGCCTTTGGACCGCGTGGGTGTAGATGCGTTTGTGGTCTTGGTCCAGTGTTTTTTGCCACTCGGTGAGCTTGCGGTCATGCAGCATTGGCTCTCTCCCATGCAGTCAGGGCCGCATCCCTTTGTCTTCTGCGTAGCTGGGGCTCATTGCCAGGCGCCTCAGAGATTCTGGTGTTCCGGCTGATGTAGAGGACAGTGATGCGTTTCCTGTCCTGCTCAGTGACGTTGTCTAAGAGGTTTGGTATTGGTGTTGATGCGGACTCTTGTGCCGTGCTTCCCATACAGAGCTGAGCTGGATGATCACCTTGACTTGTGTCCTCTAAGTGTGTATGTATGTATGCATGCATGCATGTATGTAGGTAGGTATGTATGTATGTATGTACGTATGTATGTATGTAATGTAATGTAATGTAACGCAATGTAATGCAATGTAACGTAATGTAATTTAGTGTAAATGTAATGTAATGGTATTTATGTATGTATGTATGTATGTACGGATGGATGGATGGGTGGATGGAGGGATGGTCACGTTCTGATGCTGATACTGGCCAAGATTCACAATCGTTGTGCCCCATTGGGGAAGACGGCTGATCCCCTCAGGAAAATTGCTCTCCAGTGTCAGGGGAGAAAAATCAGCCTTATAATTGGTTGAGGAGTTGGTGTCACTCCTGGAGCCACGTAGGTGCCGCCTTCATAGCCCGGGATATCTCCTTCATACTGAATCTTGTAGCCAGCGAGGGCTTCAGACGAAGAAGGAAAAGATGCACCCGGAGCACTCTTGAAAGCACGCTTGGTGTTCTTGGATTCGAGCTCACTCAACTCACGGCGTTTGACAGCGTTGGTCATAGCGCCGCCCTGAGAAATAATCACTCTCTGAAAGGCGAGGGCTTACACCAGAGCAGCTGGCCTCAATCGCACCGTGAAGTGTCTCTGCACTCACGCCACTCGCTTGGGCTCGGCCATCAATTGCTCTTGCTCCTTCGGGGAAAAAGACATGATGGCAAATCACACAAATTGAAGACTATTGAGAGTCTTTCACAAAAGCTTTGAGCGCCGAAAACAAACTGCAAGGATACATGGACTATGAAGACAAATTTCGTGAAACTACAAAAAGAACGGTGAAGACAAAGCGGCTAAGGCTGTCCGCACAAATGTTCAAGACTCGAACAGGCAGAGTGCTACCGCTTGTGGTTACCCATACCTTAGTTTAGGCTTTTCACTCACTGGTATGGTTCCCCATGGGACCTCTCTCGTCGGACTGCCCTGTGTCTCGGTTTTTCTGGCGGCAATCACGTTCTGCAGCCTGTTGAGCCAACGCATAGTTCTCAGGCGAGATCTGATATGAGGACGATCTGATGCAGGAACGAAGCAAGTCCATAGGGTCCTGTTTATCCTTAGTCAAACCGTCAAACCATGAGCTATCATGCGGTCGGTTGGGAGCCAACGCACGGAGGCCTGAGTCAATTTGAGTGACTCTCTTATGATCACTATGTCGATGCTTGTACGGCGATCTTCAACAGCGGTTGGAGAAGAGGGAGAGATCAAGTGATCAAACAAGGACTTTATACAATCAGTAGCTAGGATGGGAGGCCTACGAGAAAGCATCTCTCGTCCGGCTCTTGGTTCAAATGAGCCATCTAAGGTCTCGCGCGTGAGAAGGCTGACCCATTCTACGGAGTGGAAACATGTGCCCTAACTGAGGCCTGCGACAAATCATACCCTGTGATGAGATCATATGAGTCACACCTACCACCAACACCGGTCACTAGAGGTGCAAATCTCGGTGGGCAAAACACTTCTGCTACGTGCAGCTGTCCTGATTCCGCCTGAACTGGATTGAGGGGGTTGTCAGAACGTTTCTCTAACTGGCGGACTTGAGACTTCAGTTGACGGACGTAATGCGTGGGGAGGCTGTCAAGCGTGGAAGAAATCTCCTGAGGCCGAAACCAGAATTCAGTGCGAATGTGCCAAAAGTCCGACGGCCCCGGATGGTGATAACATGCTTTTCCTTTTTGTGGGTTGATGTCCTCATCGAACAAAACAGTCTCTGAACTCTCATCTATGACTCGGCGTCGAACAACAGAGTGCCACAAGGGTCCTTGTTTAGTGGGGTTTGTTTGACAAACGAATCCCTTCGAACCCAGCACTGAAGTGAGTCAGACGTGCCTGAGTCAGCAGGTTGGGGTTGTGCAGCCGGAGGTTCCGATGACTCCTCTTCCAGGCAGGAGACGGTCCTCTTCGACCCGCGAGGGTTATGACTCTGGAGCCTGAGTGCTGCGCATGACTTCCTGTTCGAAGTCGGGTCGATCCGAAGTGCCAACCACCTTCACTGCGAATTGACCTGCTTCGTTTGTCACCCATGGCACTGACGCACGGTTGTCAAACAATGTCAACTGTTGCTTGCCAAAGTCAATGACTGCTTTCAATGTCTCTAAGGCGTTGCGAGAAACCAAAGACGGTGCTTGACCCTTCACAATGGCAGTCCGAATAGTACCCTTCTTTCCTCCCAAGGTAACTGGGAGGCGAATCACTTCAGGGTCCTCCGGCAAGGGATCACGACCGACAATGGACCGACCACAACCGGAGTCCAAAACTCCGTAACGGACTGACCAGCACGATTTCTGGAGAAGGCAATGCACTACGTCGCTCACGCACAACTGCTAATGGAGAGAGGGTGTCACTGCAGATACCAGCCATAGCCACGAAGTCAACATCTCCTCTGGAAGGGGCTGGTGCTCAACTGTTGTCGCCAAGGCAGCGCCGGTTTCCTTCCTGGGCTGAGTGCTGGAGGTTGCTCCTCGATTGGAACTTGAGGATGTTGTGCGAGGTAACGTGCATTCACGAGACCAGTGTCCGACATTTCCGCAGCGGTGGCGTTTTGTCTTCCTCTTGAGTTCTGCAATTTCCACCCGATAGCTGCGTTTGAGGACGGAGGTAGCGCCAAACTTGCGAGCGCCAGCTCTGCATGATCATCCAGAGCGGGCTGCCTTCAGCGTCTCTCCTTCTTGTGCTCGAAGGTAGAAGATCTCAGTCAACGTTTCACTCATTTCATCACTGGCATCTTTTTGGGGAAAACGCTTATCTAAGCGCTCCAGCAACACACGCTCTCCACCCTCCTTTTGGTAGGAGGCGGGGTCCAGGCGCTCTACACGCCTTGCCTGACAAAAGGGTAAATATAATAGGCGTCACAAGCCTTGGGCTCAACCTTGTCTTCTAGGGTGAGCAATTTATTCATGAATCATTGCTTCCACCTTTTGTACTCTCGAGAGTCCTCGGATTCACCCGCGAAATACTGTAGGCCGTGATGGCCTTCCGAAGTCGCTCACGAGTGAACGCTACAATCCTATGTAGCCCCCTAGCAACGTGAAAACATCGCCGGATCCGACCGGGCGAGCGGGCGTCTTTCCTCCTGCACGTCGGGCCGAGAGCCCCTGCGTGTATGTATGTATGTATTTTTCTAGAGGGGTTTGCTCGGAGTTGGAGGGGCACTGAGCACTGTGGCCCAGGCAAAGGCCGTGGTGGCTCAGAAGTAGTCGACCGTATGTATAGTGACGTTTCCACAGATAGAATATGGACTAATTCCAAAAAGCTAATTAGTCTATATTCTATCTCCTGGATCGATATTTTGCCCGGGGGAACAGATAGAATATAAATCATGAAATCGTAGCTTTTATGATGCTTTTTAGACTTATCCAAACAACTATGGCAGTCAAAGCTCAAGCATGTGCATGCACAATGTGCATCCAGCAGGTTTAAGTAATGATTTTCAAGCAGGTTTTGCACATAGAAGTTGGATTCAGACAGCAGTTTGAAGTATATATATTGATATGTTGATATGCATCAAAGATAAACTATATGTATGTATGCTTGATTTTGGAGACATCATCATTTTTATGATGCATGTTGAAAATATCCAAACAACGATGGCAATTCAAACTCAATCATGTGCAAGCACGATGTGCATCCAGCAGGTTTAAGTAATGATTTTCAAGCAGGTGTTGCACATAGAATATGTGATGACACGGTTGTGTTAATATACCAGCATGTAAGGGTGTAGATATAGACATATACATGTGTGCTTTAGCTCCGTTCATACACAAATCAATGACACCTTTTTTTAATGTATATATATATATGACATATATATATGTTATAAAACAAAATATAGTGTATCTAAAATATTCTATGCGCAAAGATTTGTTCTATCTGCTAACTTCAAAAGAACTAGTTTTTTTCAACTCAAAAATATTCTACCTGCTGACTAATTATTTTAGTATATTCTATCTCCCTGAACGTCACTATATGTTTGTATGTATGTATGTCTGTATGTAATGTAATGTAATGTAATGTAGTAATGTAGTTTAACCTACTTTAATGTAATGTAATGTAGTGTATGTCTTGATGAAATGTAACGTAATGTAACGCAACGCAATGCAATGCAACGCAACGCAAGGTAACGTTATGTATGTATGCATTTAAGCATGTATGCACTCATGCATGGATGTATGAATGTTTGACTGTATGAATGTGTGTATGTATGTATGTATGTATGTATGTATGTATATATATGTATTACTATTATTATTCATGTAATGTACTGTAATGTAATGTAACGCAATGACCTTCTCGACCTTTCGAGACGCCAAACGTAAGTTTGTAGCGCTGCCGATCAGAGATGGATGAGCTGTGGCTTTCAGCCATCAGCTCAACAACATTTTCCAAAGTGACCCCAAGGCCGCATCAGTCATGGTCCAGTCATGGTTGTCGTCGGATCGTCATCCCTGCTCAGGAAAAGGACATATGCATCTTGCACCGTTGTCGGCCGCTGTCCATCATCAGCCATGAACCAGCCTGAGGTGTGAGGGTCACGAAACCAAGCCTTGAAGTGAGCCACTGTGGCTAGTGATGCTGCGGAACTTGACCTGGCTGTGAGTCAGGTGGATGGAGTCGGGGCCAAGTTCAGGTAGCAGCACTGAATCCGGAAAGTGCACCTCACGACACCTGTCCGGCCAGCATGCATTCCAAGAGAGTAAGCCCAACTGTCCAAAATCTGCTCAAGTTGGAATTTTTGGTCCAAATCAGCAAGCCAGTTGAAGTTCAAGGATGCGTGCGCGCCCCCTTGATCCGATATGTGGAGTCCATCCACCGCTGAAAACTTTCGAGCCCAGCTGTGGTTGATGCCAGGCAAGCTCAACCACTCAAGCAGAGAGAAAAGAAATTCAGAGGCTCACTGCTGCGCCTCTGAGGAACCCCACTTTGCAAACAGCGGACGAAATGCAGCCACCTGGCGGAGCTGATGTGGCCCTTCCAAACATTCTGCAAACAGCTCATGAACAAACCCCTCATCATGAGCACCCCGGAGTTGGTTTAGCACCGTCGGTGTGTGCGCGACACTCCACATGAGCGAACAGGGTGGCGTTGATGTAGCGCCAGTTGCCATCGTTGAGGAGTTGCCATTGAAGCACAGCTTGACTGAAGTCTTCAGCCTTGAGGCTATTTCTTTTCGGTCTTCAGCTGGGTAGAGCGGCCCTTGCCCCGCTTGGACTTGCCCTTGGTTTGAGTTTGGACTGTGGCGGCGAGGGCTGAGCGTCTGGGCTGGTGTGATCTCATTGTTGCAGTCAGGAGTTTGCGTATCGAACTCGCAGTCAGCTTCATCAAGTTCTCCTCCACCCTGTTGTTCCTGAGGCTGACTTGCAGCTTCCATGGGACCGTCATATTCTTTGTCTTGATGCTTGAAACTTGAGATGCGCTCGTAGTCCCTGGACGGGCTGAAGCATCGTGATCACAGTCATGCCCTTGGGAGATTGATCGATCATGAGTCTTTTCTTCTCGGGGCAACAAGCCATGTAAAGCCCATGAGCCGTTTTTGAGCAGAACTTGCTACTTCCACATGATGGGTGTCTCCTAAATGGCCTTGCTGACGTTCAAGGCACGATCCAACAAGGTCTGCGTCAGTGTGACCAAGGTCGCGCTCAATGGCCGTGTTGGTGTAGTCGTCTAGGCGCCAGCAGGCTACTGCGTGATCTGGGTGTCCGTCCCATGTCTGCTTCGGTGGGCCCATGGCCTCCAGGAGCTGTGTGGGCTCGAAGTTGCTGCAAAATCCAGCCAGCTGCACGATGACCGGACAAGTGTGCTTGAGCAAATGAGGTGGCCGCGCCATCACATGTAGCAGTGTCAGCGGAGGCTTCAGTGGCATGACGCAAAGCAAACTCTCAGTGAAGGCGATAAAGGCTAGCCTGCTGAACATCTCATCAAAGTGCGGGCCCAAGTTGGATGACGTTCAGTTCATTCAATGTGATGAGTACACACATGAGACATATCGATATCTTCCTCACAGACAGTTCAGCGTTGCTGGAGGGCACTCACAGTGGTAGGACATGTCAGCAGGCGGTCCCATTGTCTGGCTTGAAGGTGAGCCTCAAGTTCAGGCGCGTGCTCAAAGATTGGCCTGTTGTGGTTCTTGAGTGAGAGCATGAAGGCGTTGTCCCAAGTGACAGGCACGCAAATGGGTTTGCTGATCTTCTGGCAATGAACGCATGGCAATCTGAGTTCAGGCCAGGCAAGAATTGACAAACGCTTGCAAGCGCCAGACACATTGGGGAAGCTTGGGCCACAGATCAGTGACTGTTCCTGCGTGCGTATACGGCGCCATGGATACATTTGGAGCTCCAAAAGTCAACGAGGTCCGACTCAGTGGGCAGGTCTTCTCAGGTCTTGCGCGGATAGACATGCAGCAACTTGTTGCCGCGCTGATGAAGATATGCAGCTTTGGTCTCCTGAAACGATGGGCAGGAGATGCTTTCGATGTGACGACGAAGCGGAGTCCAGTCATAAAACTGTCGAAGGCAGTGTGCACAGGTGGGCATGCGCAAAGAATCACGAGCCTACAAAAACACTGGGCGGAGTGTGACAAGCTCCTGTGAGTGCTGTTTCATATGTCTATTCAAGGTGGCAGCCGTGTTGAAGACTGCCATCGTGTCTGTTTGGGTGGCTACACCAAAGAGCTCCACCTTCAGCACGCGATCAAAAGTTGCACGCGCCTCAGTTTCGATCGATCAAGGGCGTTTGTGAAGAAAGTCATCAGCTGCGCAGGTCAGAAAGTTTGAGGTTGTGGCTCGTCAGAAAAGCTTCAAATCGAGCCCGACAGCTCTATGGCTCGCAACAAATCGTGTGCTGGAGAAAGGCAGCGTAATCCCGGTTGGTTCGATGTGGAGCATCCCTCAAAATCTGGCGTTGCGTCGTCCAAATGGAGCGCTGCAGTTTGACAATGTCGGCCATGGAGGTTCCAGTATCAAACAATAATCATACATCAAGCTGCCAAACACACATACTGTATATGCCACAAGGACAATCGTTGCTGCTTACTTAAATGGCGGTCCGCGCAGAGCCAAGTGCGCAACCGACGAAAGGTAATCTAACTGGCGTGCGACCCATGCTTAAGAGTCTGTTCCTCGAACAGGGTACAACTGACAACAGTGCCTAAAAACACAGAGTGGGAGGCTATTTACCGACGCTTTGGCTTCAAGCGCCCGGGTGGCAACAATGACAAGTTGAGGGGAGTCAAGAGTTCAAACCCGGTGCTAAAAGCTGCAGCGGCGTGACAATCATCCTTCTTCACTTACCCATTCAGGAGTGGTACGATCAGCCAATGCGTGCAAAAACCCCCACATGGCTGCAGCCCAGAGAAACGGAGCGCTACAACAGCCTTGTCTGCTTCCAAGCCAGTTCGGCGCCTGTGTAGTGGCAGAACCAGTTTCAACAATGCAGCTTGTGCCAGGGTGCCATTGCGTGAGCAATTGAATCAGCTCAGAAGGCACTCTCAGTTTCTGCAGCCCGCTCAGTAGACGAGTCCTGGGAAGGGTGTCAAAAGCGCGGGACAAGTCAACAAGCTTTTTGAAATCGCCAACAACTTCAGGAATGGGCGCATGTGAGCGGACCCTGCGGCAGTGAGCAGTGACTTGAAGCAATGCATCACGGGTTCCCCGCAACAGCAGGTAGGCCCACTGAGGTAGTGTGGGGAGGTCAGGTATAAGGCGAGCTTTGGCGGCAACTAGACCTGGCGCACTCTTACCGTGCAAGTGGCGTCAAGCCTTCCGGACGTGGTGGCTTCTTGCCATCCAAAAGACGGGCGGCCTTCCAAGTGTCAGGGATGTGGGGAGGAGTGCAACCACCAACTGTGCAACAGACAGAGGCCATATAAGGTCTCAGCAATCTCATAAGCGTGTGATCGATTGGCGCCTCCAGGGACGAAAGGAGGAGCAACTTTTTCAGGGATGTGAGGTCATCAAAAGTGAATGGCCAGGACCCTGCGAAGGACCGTGCGGGATGACAGGCGTGGGCCTGAACAGGACCAAGAATGTTGCCAGCTTCACCTCGAAGGTTGATGCGTTTCTTGACAGTCGTCTTGGGAGCCAGACGATGGATGATGTCGATGGTCTGGAAAACATCGAAGTTGTCCCCACAGAGTCCTTTTATATGTTGGGCTAGAGCGGCAGTTGGTGCCCAGATGGCAGCAGTGGGAAACGCGCGCAGAACATAGCGCACACCGGCGTGTGTGGCATGTATGTTCCTGTCGCTGTCCAGCCTCCCAAACATCAGGAGGTGTGCGTGCGAAAGGCAAGACGGCTGCGTTCTCTTTGGGCAAAGGTGACATGGCTCTTAGGGATCTCAAGTTTATGAAACCAGGTGGTGGGAAGGGAGCCCACCATGGGAACATGTTGGAAGACCCGAAAGCAGTGCATCCGTTTGGACAAACTGTCAACGGTACTGAGCCTGGTGAAGGCAAAGTTGCCAAAGGTGGGGCCTAGAGCGGGCGTGTGGCAGTTCAAGGCACTAGGCTGGTGCACCTTAAGGAGATTAATGAGTTCGTGTGAGTGAGGATGGGACATGGGATCTAGAGCCAGTCTTCGATAGGAATTCCGGCGTAGGCTAAACACAGCAAGGTGTTGCGCTTGGGGAGAGATCTGAGGAGCTGGTCAAGCTGTGTCCAAAGTTCCGAGTGCAATGCTTTCCGGCGAACGTGCGCCAGCAAACTGATAAACCAAGACCAGGTCCAGTCCAGAGTCCAGAGGCTTGATGTCAAGACTAATACGAGGAACGACCGGTGTGCACTATCTCCCAAGCAATTTTGGGCAGGCCTCAGCGAATCTTTTCCTCGCTAAACGCAGAGCGGGATGTACCACCTCCGGCACCGTTTCAGCCACGAAAACAAGATCAACTGCAGTGTGCCCCAAAAGCAATCTAAGCTCGGGGAAGTGGATTCTCGGGGAGTCGATTGCCTTGGCCTCCAGGCTCCAGGTTGTCTCGGACTGTGGTGGAAGGGCTCCGAGTGTCTGCGCGGAGTGATACCTTTCCCTGTACCAAACAAGACTGTTGGTCTGGGCCTGAAGCAGTGCTTTGCGAAAGTGAGCTTTCCCGATGGACTGAGACATGGTTGGCAAATTTCCGGGGAAGTTCGCACAGAAGGAAAGAAGAAGCGCAAGAAATCCAATCATGTGTTCCGGGGGTGATCCCCGCACCACCCCGACCTACGTGCCAGGCAGCTACTATAGATGACTTGAGACCGGAGCCAGTGCACTGCACTGAGAGCGGAGCCAGAAAACAGGTACCCGATGGTGTCCACCACAAAGTCTGGCGGCAAAGGAAGCAGGACACGAAAAACAGGGGCGCGCCTGCTCAAACAAGGCAGAAGTGTTTGGGCGCTGGTGGCACTTAATGCAATGTATATAATGCAATGTCATGTAATGTCGTGCAATGTCATGTAATGTAAGTTTGTATGTATGTATGTCTGTATGTCTGTATGTATGTATGTATGTATGTGTATATGTATGTATGTATGTATGTATGTATGTATGTATGTATGTATGTAT
>CAXAMN010013736.1:48669-74774 GCA_963970005.1 Durusdinium trenchii
TATGTATGTATGTATGTATGTATGTATGTATGTATGTATGTATGTATTTTTTTTCTCCTAAGTGGCTGAGGCCGTTTAGGCCAGGGAGTGCGACCTTCGGTCGGTTGGTTCGGACCGCTAGCCTCAGGTGTCTCAGAAGTTCTTTTCCTTGTGGCAGCTTCAGTAGGGCTCGTCAGTGAGCTGCTGCTTAGAAAAAGTCGACCTGCATGACATCGTCTTCTGCGAGGCTCTCTTCCTCTGCCGTTTCTGGGCTTGAGGTGTGTGCATCTCTTGAGGCTTGAGCTGCAGCAAGCTGGGATGTCTCTGCAATGCAAGGTGAAAGCAATCCGAGTTTGTGGCTGGGTGTCATGGCCAACATCGGATCTTGCCCATCTTCCCTCTGCGTGAGAGGGGTGGTGAAGTGCAGGCGTTTCGGCCTGGGTCCAGTGCTGGGACCTGATGTGTCCTGTGGCGGTTGGGAATCAGCAGTCTCGGTGCCTCTTTGAGTGACCGGTGTGGCCTTGAAGAAACTTTGGATCGAGGGCGATCCCTTGATGCCCGCTCCTTTGCATTCTTTGAGGAGGCTGGCCGACAGGATGATCCTGTGATGGCTGTCAAGGTGTAGCTGGATGCCACACTGTTTGCAGCTGATGCGATTCCCTTTTCGCCAGAGTTGGTGAGTGGGGTGTCCTCCATGTTGAGCGTCATAGGGGCCATCCAAGCAGGGACTGTTGATGTAGTCCGTGAAGGCTTGTTCATTGGTGCGTTTATGGATGCTGGTTCCGCACTTGATGCACCTGAGATAGCCGGTGGTTTCCTCGAGTTGGTGTTGGTCTTTGGCTGGAGGTTGCTTCTCCTGGTCTTGAAGGATGTTGCGGATGACCTGCAGTCTGGTGAGCTTTTTGCTGGGGCCTGTTGCCTCTGGGCTGGGTGGTGGACAGTCGGTGTCAGCTTGTTGGAGAATGCAGGTCTCAGCTAAGCGCTCTTCAAGCTGCTGGGCGGTGAGTGCTTGGTGCATCCGAGTCCCACACGTGTTGCAAGTGTAACCGCTTCTGTGTGGGATCCACCTGTGATGGGGTTCTTTCCAAGGCTTGGTGCACTGTTTGATGAGGTCTTTCTTCTTTTGCTTGGTGTGGTGAGCTGGGTTGCGAGCAGGTTTGTCATGTAAGTAGTGCTGCTTGTCCGCATAGATCTGCTCGAGTCTCTGGACGGCGTGGGTGTAGATGGCTTTATGATCCTTGTCAAGGGTGGCCTGCCAGTTGGTGTGGTTGCGGTTGTGGAGGCCGTCCGCTCGTTCCCATGCCGTGAGGGCTGCATCCCGTTGCCTCCTCTTGAGTTGTGGCTCATTGCCTGGTGCTTCAGGTGTCCGTGTGTTGCGGCTGATGTACAGGACAGTGATGCGCTGCCGGTCCTGCTCTGTGATGTCCGTGAGGAGGTCTGGATACGGGTGCCGGCGGTGGCTGTTGCCATGCTTCCCAAACTGTGCTGAGCTGGACAATCACTTTGGCTGGTGTTGTGGTGTGTTTGGCTAGGGCTATAAGGCCTGCAAAGAGAGCGCGGCCTTTGTTCTGGGGTCCTGGTGCCACTCCGGTGATGGCGCCAAGGCGCTTCAGCTGTCCCATGGATTGGCTGTGAAGACACAGGCCAAAAACCCAGAGTTGACTTCTGGGGTCATAGTTGGAGGGGGTGGCATCCAACGTGTAGGCAAGGCCTGCATACTGGTCGGGCCCAATGGGTTGAAGTTCTTGCCAGATGCCGTGTCCATGGTAGGGATGGTGGTCATGCATGTGGTCTTGGGGTTCGAGGGGAATCCAGCCTTTCGACCACAGAGGTTCTTCATCAGTGCTCGTGATGCGCTCCAACCATTCTGGTGGTAGGGGTGTGTGCTGCTTGTCCCGGTGCCATTTGCAGAGCCATAGGACATGTTTGGCCGTTGCCGGGACATGACACAATGGACAGGTCTTGGTGGAGTTGCCCTCTTTGCAGTGCAAAGCTCCCTGGACCCATGTTTGGAGGTGCCTTCGTTGCTTGGTCTTAGCTGGCGATAGGTGTGCCAATCAATGCCGGTAAGCAGGTGCTGGTGGTGTCGTCTTTGTGCAAACCTGTTTGTTCGTTGTTGTTGGGCCTCTCGGATGAACTTGTGCTCGAGTGTCCACCACGGTTCTTGGAAATGCACCTCATTGGCTAGCATGAATGGTGTTTCGGGTCGGGTCCAATGAAAGAGATCATGCACAGCCCATCCCCACTCGGTCATGTACGTGATGGTAGCCGCCATGGGACCCTTGACTGTGTACCAGGGGTATTGCTTGCTTTGGAGGTGGTCTGCCAGGCTTGTTGTAGCTGTTGGAGCTGGTCAGGTGGCCAGGCTTGGATGAGCTGGTGCATGGCCCTGACATGGTGGATGACAATTTGGTCACCTGGGTCAGCATACCGTTTGCTGTGGATGTCGTAGATGACGTCAAGGATGCCTCCATTGTGGTGCCCGAGCTGTTTGCCCAAAGCATGCCGGAGTGCCATGCGGTATCTGGGAGCAAGGCCTTGACTTTCAACTCCCCAGATGGCAACAGGTTGAATCCCACCCCGGTGAAGTCGAAGGCGCACTCTTAGGGCCGGTATCTTCAGGTTCCTGAGCTTGATTCGTCGTTGCTTGGCCTTCTGCATGCGTTGCTTCATGACCGGAATCCTTCTCGCTCGTCCAGCTTGATGGTCAATGCCCAGATCCCTCATCACTGGTACCACCGGTGGTTCTTCATCAGTCAGCAGCTTCTTCAGTTCATGGTTGACATGTTTGTCGGTGCCAATGAAGGCGGTCTTCTTTGCACTGACCTTGAGGCCGACCTGGGTGAGCTTTTGATGGAGGTCTCTATAGGCTTCAACTGCTTGCCTGGCCACTCGTTTGGGATCCTTGCCTGCAGTGTCAAAGCCGATGTCATCCACCCAGCTGGAGAGGTGGATGTGCTGGTGTTGTGCATGCCAGGGTGCCAGGGCTGGAGTGAGCACTGCTTTGGCCAGGAGTGGAGCTTGTGGACATCCTGCTGGAACGCCCCTGTTGACGTGAAAGAAGGGCGTCATTTCTTGCTCGGCTATGATGGCTTTGGGACCTGTGTATACTTGCATGGCAAGTTCCAGCATCAAGGGTGGATATTTTATGGCCTGGGCTTGTGTTTGGAGTGCTTGTAGTTGGATTGTGTCGTAGAAGGTCGAAAGGTCCATCAGGACGGTGACTCCATGCTGTTGGTTGGCCCTGGTCACTCCTTGCCTGAGAAGTCTCTCGAGTGCTACCTGCAGGACGTTTGCTCCGGGCCTGGCGCGGTCGTGGTTCATGAAGTCCGGGAGGTCTTGCTGCCATGTGTCCAGGACGGCTTTCCGGAGTCTGCACCAAAGCCGGTACAGAGTGGATGTGAGCGTGATGGGGCGCTCGATGGTTGTGTTTTTTGGCAGCATGACCACCATGTGCATTTGTAATTGCGTTGGAAGCTGGGCAGTGCTTTCCATTTCATGGATCAGTTGGAGCAAAGGTCCAAGAGCTTGTGGTGGTGCCGTGCGAGGGAGTTGCGCGGAGACTGCATCAGGTCCACTCGCTCGGTCTGGGAGCTTCTTGATGGCATGGGCGAGCTGTCCAATGGTTATGGCCTTGAGGCCTTTGGCTTGTTGGATGGATTGTTCCTGCAGGTTGGTTCTCTGCACAGGCTGGTTGTCTTGACGAATCTGCCGAGTTCACTCCAGTCTGCAAGTCTCTTTGTCATTCGCTGGTCAGCTTCAATGGTTCGATATGGCCGTTGCCAGGGTAGCTCGCTGCTCTTGAGGCTCCTAAAAAGTCCTTTGAGCCCTTTGGCGTGGCCTTGGGTCAGCCATGTTTTATACTGGAGGTGTAGCTCATCATTGGCGGCCTGCTGGGCTTCTTGGAGCTGGTGCTGGATGGTATGCAAGATGAGAGTGGCCGCATGCTCATCTTTGTAGGCATGCCAATGGTGGCAGGTGTCCAGGAATTGACCCCAGGTGGGTGAGCCAAGCCACTTGGTCTGGATGTCCTTGAGGGCGGCCATGAAACCCTTGGTTGGACCACCGGGCTGTGTGAGTGGCTGTTGTTGCGCAAGTCGAAATCTGGCCTGGAGCTGCTCCCAAAAGGCAGCCTTGCCTTTCTTCCAGGTGCCCCCTGTTTTCGGTGTTGTCAATGGCTTGATGGTGACCCGAAGGTTGCTGCCTCTGCCTTGGGCAGCCCATGGATGCTCTTGCAACAAGTATTGTTCAGTGACTGAGATCCAATTGGCCCATTGTTGTGCAGCTGTGTTGACTGGGATGTCATACAGGTTGAGCTCATGGGCCTGGGTTTTGAAAGTGGACCACGGCCTGAAGTCAATGTCTGGGACGGCTGGTAGTGCTGGAAAATATTGGACTTGTCGGAATTCTCTTGTGGCAGCCTCAATGTCCAAGTGGAGTGTCAAGAGAGCATGAGGTCTCCATGGGACTGCCCAGTCAGTGGTCAGTGTGGTTGTTCCTGACAGGTCTGTGTGCACCAGGCTGAAGTCTATGACACTGCCTGACAGCGTGCTCACATCAGGAGCTAGGATCTCGAAGTGGAATTTGGAAGGCAGTACCGTGCCTGAGACTGCGCTGGGTTTGTTTTGCCAGTCGCCGATCACTATGTACGGGTGTGTGGTGGCCTGCAGGACTGCCAGGATTTTGGCGATGATGGTGGCATTGGTCTCGCTCTGGATGCTCTCATTGGTGCGGAGGTATAGCCCTATCACCATGATGGTCTGAGTGGTGGCTTGCCAGAGGAAAGCCTGAAACCCACATCCCTGCAGGGAGAAGGCTTCGACTGGTGTGAGCCCGCACGAAGGGTCTCCAAGGACAAGGATGCCGCCGTGTGTGCCAGCGTTGTCGGCATTGGGCCAGGCTGGGACACCAAAGGCTGTTCGTCCCCTGATGGTGAAGTACTGACAGATTTGTGCACGCTTCTGTGGGTCCAAGTGGGTCTCTACAAGGACATAGGGCTCACTCTTTCGTGTCCAGTACCAGTCAATGACTTGGCGTCCGAACTGCGTGACATTGGCATAATGCAACTGGTTATGCGTTTGTTCCAGTCTGGGTCGCTTCTCCGGGCTGGGGTGAAGTGGTGGATCAAAGTCTGGTTCTTCCTGAGGCGGAAGCATCTGGATGACTGGCTGTGTGGTTCTGAAGGTATCAGCCCTTACTGCCCAGATTTGCATCACTTGACTGGCGAGTTGTGGTGTCAAATGTGGTAGATAGATTGGCACCTTGCCATCATCTGCAAGCCACATGAGGTCTCTGTAGATCAGAATGGCAAAATAGTGGCCGGACTCGTGGTTCGCCCCACGATGACAGATCAGCACCGAAGGGACGAATTCCGTGGAAGCTCTTGCGAAGCCATCCATGGATCTGGGGACCGTGAAGGTGCCATAGGGATTCAGGATCTTTTTGTGCTTGGTTGCAACCCCATCCAGGTTTGTATTCCTCGTAATGTGCATGACAAGGATGGCTTTGTCGTCAATGAGGTATCGGCCACAGCCTTCATTAGCCCAGCCATTCAGCAAGCTCTGAAGTGTGGTGTTTTCAGGCCATGTGTCTGGGAAGTCGACCAAGAGCGGTTGTTGCACAGTGTCCGTCAAATAGCCTCTCTCTTGGATCTCAGCGAATCTGTAGTGAAAGGCCCTGCTCTGAGAGTGGTTCCAGAGAGTGTTGACGAAATGGTTCGCATCGCCTTGGACATTGAGATCGTGTTTCTTCCAGAGTCTGTGTAGGCCAGGCAGGGTCTGGATGTCCACAATTTCTGCCAGCTCTAAAGATTCTTGTACTGCATCATAGAGATTTCCCCATGGTTCGGTGTGCGTTTCTTGAGGAGTGCACATGTCCAAGTGAACGCTCGCCACGGGGCGTTGGCAAAGCATCTGGAGCTGGGATTGCCAACGGACATCGACAGGTTTTGCAAAATGCATTCTGTCGTGGAGCCGTAAGTGCTCTGCATTCTGAGTTTGGTGTCTGCCTTGTGGTGCTGCTGTTTGAAGTAGCTGGCACCACCTTTGATCTGGATCACTTGAGCTCCTGGAGCTCCCAAAAGCTCGCCATCAGTGTCGGTGGCGGGCTGTGCTAACGTGTCAAAACTTATCCTCCTTGGTGGTAAGGATGCTGTGGATTGGTGGCTGGTGATCTCCCCTTCACCAGTCAAGTGGGTGTCCCCAAAGTTTGGTGTGTTGTCCTCCTGTGGTTTGGTAGGTGTCTGTTCCCCTGCACCTCCATAGGAAGACCCCTGCTGTATTGAGCCGGATGCAGCACGGCAAACCGGTGTTGGATTTGGTGCCTCAAAATCATCCCATGGAATCGGCGCTTGAAACGCTGGGATGCATGTAGTGGTCCAAGTGAAAGTGTTACCCACACTGCCCCCCTGTCGGTGGCCCTTCTGTGTCCGTCTTGCGTCGTTTGTTGACTTCGTCCTCATCAGCTTTGGTCCTCTTCAAGAGTCCATGGAGTTGAGATCTTTGTTCATCGGACAGATCGATTCCGAGACTCGTGACGAAGGTTTCGACGGCCATAGGGATGGGCAGGTCCTTGGGTTCATCGGGTTCAAGGCCCGTGGGTTGTGGGGTCAAGGTGGTGATCTTCATGTATTGGTCCGACAGTTGTTTGAGCCGCTGTTGACCTTCATTCAACTTGCCCTGAAGTTCTTGCATGTCTTGTAGCATGGAGGCATACTGGGTCTTGACTTGATCTAGCTTGGTTTGAAGCTGGGTCTTCTTGATTGAGACAGACTTCAAGTCCCCCACCTGTGCCTTGAGCTTTTGTGCAAGAGCCTTTTCGGTATCAGGCAGAGGTTGGGTCAGCTTAGTGACCACTGCTTGAACTTCCTGTGGTAGCGCCGTCATGTGGGTCTTCAGGAGTTCTGTCAATTCTGGCTCTTCTGGTGGCGGAGGTCCAAAGCCGAGTGCCATGAGCTTGGTTTGGATACCTTCCGGGATCACCTCCCAGGTTGTTGCCAAAAGTCCAGCTGCTGCGGCTTGTTCTTTGTTCTGTTTGAGAGGTCTTGGCCGGTGAAGTCCAGGTGGGCTGTCTAGCATCTGGGTTCCTGGTGACTTCTTTGGCCATGCTTTGCCATGTCCAAGAGGCTTGGCTTGACCATGACCTTGACCTTTTCCTTTTCCGGTAGTGGCATAGTGATCCCACCATTGACCACACTTCCTGCAGCGTGTTCCTGGTCTCATCTTGTCCCGCCAGATCCAGTTGTGACATTCCTGGTTCTGGCATGTCATGTAGCTGCGTCCCCACTGCATGATCACCGCCCCTTTCGTGATCTGGCTGAAGCTCTCTGCAAGGATGGAGTCCGGTAGTGGACAATCTCCCCAAGGCCGTAGGAGAGTGTAGGAGGTGTTGAGCTGGATGTTCTCCAGGTAGTAGAGAGCGAGCACTGCCGGTCACCGAAGGTCAGGGCAGTAGCGAGGTTCGGGAAGACGAGTATTGCGGGCAAAGAGTGTGTTCTAGTTGGTGAACTCCCTGGGCCGACCTGCACGTCAAAGTCCAGGTTATGTGCGAGTGGGGGTTCCGCACTAGTGGGACTTTCTGGGCCGCCCACTTGAGCAGCTTATGGCCTTGAGCCATGTATGTATGTATGTATGTATGTATGTATGTACATACTCGATTCTTGCTTTGTATGGGATATATTTTGGGTTCTGTCAAGCGCTTGACATGTTTTGAGGACAACGGGGGCCATGAAACCATTTTGTGTTTTATTTGGTCTGGAGTTTTCTGAGCATCGCGGGCAAGGTTACGGGCAAAAACGAAGAGGATTTGTATCAACAGAAAGACAGCAAAAGGACACTATAAGGCAAAGAAAAGGATGGGAGAAGGGAGGACATATCCTTGTTCGTCGGTGATGTGTCTTTCTCGCCCCATTACATTCACAAAAACTACCATCGTCTCAGTTCTCTTCAACGCGGGGCATCCCTATTCAAACAATCAATTCGCTGACTTGCACATCACCAATGAACAAGGTTATGCTTATCTGGATAGCATAAATTGAGCCGATCACGTGCAGCAAAGCATGCGCGCGCAAAACAAACAATCCACCTTTTGCGAAGCATTACGTGTTTTGCCAAGTCGAGCCCTTTGCATCTTGCACACCACGCCGCGCATTTACAAAAACCAGCCGGCAGACTGAGTTGAACAACTGAAGTGAGTGCTGGGAGGTCTGGATGAGATGGTGCCAAAACGCTCGATATTAGTGGAACTGCGTGGGTTAATGGGGTGCCTTACGATGCTGGTGATGCAGGTCACCCCTGGAGATTGAGTGGTGTTAGTGATGCTAGCGATGTCGGTGAAAAGGGGCGCTGCTTGAAGGGATCCACAAAATCTCCAGCGGAGAGTCTGGCCGGTAGCGTTTCAGCATTTCGAACATGATCGAAGCAGCTGGGAGTTTCCTGCTTGCAATAACCAGTGACGTTACTTGAAAGGAGCTGACGTTCCCACTCCACACTGCCCAGGAGGGATGTGGGGGGAACGGCTGTCTCCGTCCCGGCATGGTGTGGTGACCTGGACCTTTCCAATTCAGGTGTCGTGAATGGTTGATCAGCAACAACGTGCTTCTCTCTCTCTCTCTGTTTGTAAGCACTGATTGTGAAAGTTTGGCTGAAACTCAGAGGGTGTGTCCTTGACCAAGTGGTCTAGGTCCAGGTGGGAACATGGGGTGAACCTACAACACCCGTCGGTCCGCTGTAGGAAGGAGAGACTAGAACCCATTGCTTGGGGTATACTTTTCGACAAGAAACTTAGGCCTTGGAATCTGCATGCTTCAAGGTCTAGGAGAAGCAGATGTGTTCAATGCAGGTTGAAAGTAGTTCCCGAGTTTTCAAGACCATGCTTAGCGACGTGGAACGCAGTGGCCGCGAGGTTCCACACCCCTAACAGCTAAAGAACGAATTAATTCAGGCTTGCCACCAAATCTTTGTTTCGCGCTGCTAGAGCCAATGAACAACACACACGTTGACAGTGCTACCTCTGACTTGACACGCGGCGTAATATTTGCTGCGTTCCTAATTCAACAGCTTCCAATCCTTCTCGCCATTGGACCCCCGGTTTGTCTTCGTCAACACATGCCACTGTGCGAACCCTTGTCAAGAACTGCTTTGGACCCATTTCATCACAAACTTGGCATGGCGCTGGGTTCTACTTCAAGCACTTTGTTGTGTATCTATAGATAAATGAGCACACTCATATGTACATTACATATATGCAAATGCATATATCAGATTGCTTCTACCTGGCCCGGCATTAGCACTGCTTACAAGACAAATCAGACTGGCGCATCAATGACCATCGTAGAAGTTTCATTTCAAGACCATCACCAAGCTTCAATCCCTAAGAAAAAACTGGTAGTTCACATGCGGACACTTTGGAACTGTCCCGGCAAGAAATAACATTGGATTGAATAACGAAGTGGAGATGGATTAGATGGAATATACTGAATATACAGGTTTGTTTTAAATGCTTTACCCTTGATTACTTTGTTTGTTTTGCTTTTGATCATTTGATCCACCCAAGAGTCGTGTTTTGCATTTGTTTTCTGCACAAGGTCTGACACAGGTGAAATCTTGGACACCAAAAAGTATCATCACCTCACCATCAACACGGTGACACCCGAGTGTCCTGGCTGCCAATTCACCCTGGTGAATACAGTGTGTGCAGTGTGTGGGTCTATTGACATTGACCCCAGTAGCGGGTGGTGCTCAGTCTTCCTGGAGTTTTGTTCTTGGATTCTTCTGTGAGAGCTCAGAAACGTGCGTTAAATGTTCTTTGCATAGACACAACTTTCAATGGAAATCTGGGCTGTGGAACAAATCACGAGACTTCCCAGGCCCTCGCAAACTGCACGTGAAGCATTTTCAGAGGTGGGTCGGCATTTAGCATTGCTCACTTCAGGGGCGACTTGCCTTCGTGCAGTGCAGATTTGTGGGGTTCGTGTTCACTGCTTCTGCAGCTCTGTTTTTTGCAAGTACTTTGCCAGGGACTAGACTTTGCCCGTTGCTTTGTCGCCCCTTGTTTGTGACCTGACTTAGCCAGGTGCTGTGGATCGTTGACATCTCTGCCCCAGCAGACAACTGGGGAAACTTGACAAAGATACTTGGCTAGTTGTTTACAAAGGTTCGTGGCAGCCGAACAGACCCTAGATTCATTACTAGCGGCTTGGGTAGCATCAATTTGCGTAAGTCGCATCGAGCCTTCGTGCGTGTGCTCAATGTAGCTTCTTCCAACGCCTGTACACAGGCTAATATGACTTGTCCAAGTAATTGATGCCGGTTAAACTCACTGTTAGTGCATATGTGATGGAGGCACACGCATGGGGAGGGCATGAATGTTCAGTCTGTGAGCATGCATGCTTTTGCTAGCTGCTAGCTGCTAGATCAGGTTTCAATTGTGGCTGTTACGCAGCCACACAGTCAATATTGTAATTTCAATCGATTTCATGCTTTCGTCGGCAGCTCAGTTTTTTTTCCACACAAGCAGAGGCAAGTGGCTACGATGACAAAGACTTTTGCAGTGGGGACAGAGACTTGGCTGAGTTTTGTGGCCACATGTCACCACTAGAGTTGCGCTTTCCTTCTCAGTTCCCAGCTTTTTTGACAGCATGTATGTCAATAAGCGCAAAGATAGGAACCCTTTTTGCACAAGTCGCTCAGGAACATTTTGTGACGCCGGTAAAATTTTGCAGTCAACTTCGAAACACATTTGGATTGACCGTCCACAAGACTGGCCATCAATATAATATTGTCTATCACTTACGGTCTGGTGGTGCGGAGAGGGAACAAACCCATATGTTTGTCGGCGATTTTGCCAGGTAGAACAGCTGAATGCCGGACGGAATACTTCCTCAAGCTGAGACAAGAAAGTGAATGAGCGATCAGCACCAAAGTTGGAAAAGAATGCATCTCCATTTTCAGCCCTGCTCATGAGGCATGCCATAACTGGGCCATAACGCTTCCGTTATCAGCTACACTGGATATTAATTCCCTTGTATTCATCTTGGTTATGCTCCGACTCGTGCTCGTCAAATCGGGATTCTGAGATGCTGTGAGATGTGCTTGTCTTCTGAGACTCCAGCATTTCGCCTGCAAAAACAGAGTTTGCAGCCGTGTTTGCAGGCTGGCAATAAAAAGGCACAGGCGCTGGCCTTGTACCTTGCCATCCATGTCAAGGTCTATCAGGAAGATCGTGTGGTTGGAAGCCCCAGAGCATGGGCAAGCAAACCATGAACGCCGATTGAACGTTACCACACGGAAACAAAGCTGTCTCCTTCTTCTTTTCAGCATACAAAAGGGCTTCGGTTGTGCGATCAACTTCAACCTCAAGCTTCACAAGACAAACTGCTCGTGCTACGATTTCGGCTCTCCCCTCACGAGTATGTCGTGACCCTGAAAACGGGGATGCGAGCAGCTGTCCACACTCAGAAGTTCGACTCAAGCCCTCGTCTTGGTTCTAGAGGCGGCCAAACACAAAGAAGGATCCTAAAAAGCAACATTCACCGCACATGGTCCTCAGCGCATTCCCCTATCGAATGCAAAAAGACCCTAAGAACAGTGAGAGATGCCAAACAATCGCCCTCTCAGATTCCCACCCTCTTGGAACAGCTTCTCGACTCACCGAGTGTGAGCTGGGGCATGACGATGCGAAAAGAAAAGGCTCACCCCTTTCCATTGGCTTTTGAGGTAGCACATAGCACGGCTACCCCGCCTATTGTCCACACGGGCAAACAAGCTCCCGTTCTCCAAGGTGCCCAGAGTGACCACTCCTGCCGTGATACCATCGCTAGGTGGTGGAGCAGAGACCTCTGTGTCGTAGAGCTTCTTCCTCCAAGCATCATGTCGGTGCATCTGCGCCGTGATCACACCCTGAGAGACCTCTTGGTCGAAGGTGACTGGTGAGCTGCGGGAAGTCGGATTTTGCAGCTCTTGGATCATTGCCCGAGGAAACATCCAGCTAAATTCGGCTAAATCCTGAGATTTCAGCCAAGACACGAACTGGGCCATTGACTCACCCTCACGCGACCAGAAGGTGCCATCAAAGAAGACGAGCGTTGGGGTTGGAGGCAAAATGGATTGACCACTTCCTCCACGGTCACCCACCACAGCTTCCACAGGGAGCTCGTCTTCCGGAGTTCCAGCAAAAGAACGGTTCTCTCTTCTCACATGCCTTGCGGCCACTCCAGTGCTTCCAAAGCCTGAATCACCACGGCCAGTAGAGGACAACGAATTTGATTGAACCACGTCCACTTTGGCAAACTTCTCCAAGATCAACTGGCCCACACGATCACCTGGCTTGATGGACAATGTTTCTGACCCATTGTTCGCCAGGATGACCTTCACCTCGCCTCTGAAGTCAGGGTCAATCACGCCACCGACGACATCCACGCCCTTGACGGCAAATGAGCTTCTGGTAGCAATCCTCCCATAGCACCCGGAGGTAGTTCCAGAGCGATGCCAAGAGGGACCAGCTTTCGCTCCGTAGGTTGGATCTCAATGGAGGCAGACGATGCCAAATCCCAGCCAGCAGCTTCTTCTGTTCCACGACTTGGCAGTGTGGCTTGATCATCCAAAATCTTCACTTTCAGGACCTCACGAGGAGAGAGCATACACTTGGCCACATTCCACCCCACGTCCTTAATGATGTGAAGAAGACATACCAGCCCTGCCAAAAGAAGCAGCCACCCAGTATCACTCCAGAGACCTCCTGTGTTTTCTTGTGGATTGGTGGCTTCACATGTCTCAGCAGCCTGGGTCACCGGGAGCAAAGACGCACCTGCCGCCAGCAAAGAAATCGACTTCAGCATTTCCACCCTTTGCGGAGAAGCACTCATGACCTCCTTGGAGACAGGTGTATTGGTCACTGAAGGGTCACCAAGGCCGATGCCATCACAAAAACGTGAAAGCGACTGAGTAGGCAGAGCCTTGGTCAGAGCGTCTGCCCAAAGGAACGTTCCCGGATGGTGATCGAGAGTGACTTCCTTCATCTGTATGGCCTCCGCCAGGGTGTTTGCACGAATCCTCAAATGCCGAGTCCTTCACCCGCCCCCGGCTCCCGCCGCAAGCACGATCGCAGCTCTGTTGTCATTGTAGAGCTCCAGTTCCACCTCCTCAGCCACAAGCGACACCAACGCCCTCACTGAACGTCCAACTTGTAGTCCTTCAAGCAATGCTGTGAGCTCTGCCTCAGCTGTAGACAACGCCATGAGCGTTTGCTTGTGGCTTTCCCATTGAATCGGTGCTCCAGCAAAGAGGACTACAATGCCAGTAATGCTGTGGCTGTCACTGGGGCCGAACGAAGCGTCAACCAAGACTTCAAGTGCCCCAGATTTTCTTGGTCTCCTCCGAGAGAGTTCAGGATCAGAATCGACTGGAACTTCATTCGAATAGTGCAGGCCAGCATTCAAAGACTGTCTCAGATAGGCCAGCACAGCTTCACCCAGCTTCACTGTCCAACGGGGTTTCTTCACCGCGGTTTGCGCCATCCGCATGACCGCCCAAGCAATGTCCGGCCTTGTTTTGCCCAACAACCATAGCAACTCCCCCGTGATCTTTTGGGCTTCTCTCACTTTCGGCAACGATGCCGGCTCATCCTCCTCCTTCTCCTCCGGGACCTTGATGAAGGATGATGCACTTCCACCTGGATGTCGGTCAATGATCTCCCGGACATAGCAGCCCTGGTGCAAGAAGTATGACCCATCCTTGAGTCTTTGGATTTCCATGCCCAAGAACCTTATTGGACCAAGAGTCCTGAACTGTCTTTGAAGCAGCTTGCATCACCTCTCGAGGTCCCACCATGAGGATGTCATCGACATAGACGATCATATGGCCAATCACCCGACCCCACTTGTCACCTGATTCTTCTTTGTCAGGAAAGACCTCCTGAATGGCCCAGAGGTTAGGGTCCTCCAACGGGCGGAAAGAGAAGCATGTAGCTCCTGCGACCTCACCCTCCTCATCGTCAGTCTTGAAGTGGCCCACCATTTTCTGCAACTCCGCATCGCGAAAGGAGCTCCAGTCTTTGGGGGATGTGACCAAACCATACATGGCAGAGGTGATCAACCAATGCTCGCCAGGAAGTGCCAAGCCTGCTTCTTCTAGAATGCGAGGTGGTTTGACCATGACGGTCTCCCCTTGAGCCTTTGGAGCCAGCAAAAAGGCAGACTTCACATCCAGCGAGAGGCAATCCCATTGTCTCAGAGCTGCTAAGCGGAGTATAGTCCTCAACTGGGTGGAATCTGCTCCCGATGCATAGACCTCATCCCCAGCTCGAGCCTCCATATAGTTTCCGCAGCATACGATTCTGGAACGCCTCCTCCCATCACCAGCCTCCTCCCCCTTTTTCTCGGCCTCCTCCAAGATGTCACGGGCCTGGGAATCGGTGATTCGCTGAATGGCCTGGTTGTTGTCAAAGTTGTCGATCTCCGTCTGGAGCGAAGGGATCCACAGTGGGAGCGACTTCCGAACTTCGTTGAGGCTAACTGTCCTGGTTTGAAGAAAGACCTCCTCCCCCTCATTTGCAACCTGGATAGCCTCAGTGGCCACTCGCTTGCACGAAGCCAGACCAGCCCCGAGCTTCTGCTCAATGGAGAGATTCTCCTGATCCAAGTCATAGATCATTGCCACAAGACCACCTTCATCGGCCCTGATCTCAAGACGACCGAATTCTTCATTTGCCCAGGCTTGCCCTCGGTGAAGCCGATCTTGTAGTTCCACCACCGATAGAGCGGAAAGAGCTGTCTTTTCAGAAAGTCTTCGAGCCGGCTTGACAGATCCATCCAAGATACTGGCTGGTTTGGCTCTCTCTTTGACCTCCAGAACATCCGTGAAAAAGGTGGATCCTCCGCCTGCACCATATCATCAGTCCTCACGAACTTGCCCTTCTCGATCTCCACCACATGACCGCCACTTGTGAGGCTCATCTCGGGATCCGGACCCTGGACAATCCCTGGCTTCTTCCTCATCCGCCAGTGGCCCTGGAAGTCATCCCAGCCCTTCGTCGTGACCATCGCCCTTCTCCCCCATGGTAGCAGAGGAGGGGTTGCAAAGCCCAAGGTCCTCAGCTGAAGTCGGCCACGCCTCTCACCAACATGCTTCGCCATCAATGGCCACAGATCCTCTCCTTCGCCAGCAGATCGAATGAGCGTGTTGATGGATCTTCTAATGACTCCCACCTCCGCTTCGGCTCGTCCATTAGCTTTCCAATCACTGCCACTCGTGAAGGTCCTGTAGATCCCGCGCTCCTCGCGCCACCTCCAAGACCCCAACATCTCCGCAGCGCCCACCATAGTATAGTGTAGTTCTTGATGATCACATCTTCGGACTCGACCTCCAGGCGCTCCCACTCCTCCAGCCTTTTTGGGTCCACCTCCTTAATCTCACTGTCTTCTGCTTGGACTTCTGGCAGAAGCGGATCATCGGGAGGCTCAGGAGGAGAGGTATCTTCCCCGGCCAAAGCTTCCACCATGCTCTGAGGAAGGGGATCATCTCCTGATGCAGTTCGTCTCACTGTGGGATGAACCAGGAAGTAGCGAGCCTTCTTCCGGTAATCGTCGCCTGGTCGAAAAGGTCCACATACATCAAGACTGAGGGTCATGGCACCAGGATGAGGGACTTTTCGATGTGGGCGACTCTTGCCACCTCCCTTCAAACACGTGGTGCACTCTTTGGAAAAAGGAATGTGGTCACACAGCACGTGAGTCTTCCACTCTTCAGCTGACATTTTGGCGACTCCCACTTGGTCCTCCGCCTCCACCCCCTTGAGCTTGCCATCCAACTCCAGAATGATGCCCTTTGTGACCTCCTCCTTGAAGCGGTCAGGCCTCGACTTTGGGAAGTGCGGTCTTGAATCGATGCCTGTGCTTCCATCAACTGTTCACGAGGTCGACGATCAACCAGACCATCCAGCCAAGCCAAAGAAGAGATGTTTGTACCCAACGTAGTGGGCTTCTTCCGATCATGACCCAACACACCGAGGTCGACACGAATCTCCATCAGTTCAAAGCGGGTTCGAAAAACTTCCCACTCCGGCCAGGCATAGAAGCTTGGGTAATCAACCGGATCAGATGGAGCCTTGTATTCTTGAGGATCTCTGGGATGCTCCTTGAGGAAAAGCACACGACGCGGTCTTGCAGCAGCTGCCAAGGTGTAAAGCCAAAGTTGCCGCATCCAGAGCACAGCATCTCCCCAACTCAACTCCCTCATGGCATCAGACAGACCTGGAAGCCTTCCAGAGCGAATCTCTCGGGCCCACTTCGTGCTCGAAGAGGAGGCGAAGCTTGGAAACCGTCCTGCAAGGCGGCCCCCCCAACACCACATCCACTACTCCCTTTTCGCACACCTCCGCGAGGAAGCTGGCCAACTGGTCGGATAGAAGATCTTGAGCAGAGTCCACCGACTTGTCAACGCAAAGCACCGTCCGAGATCCAGTTTCCAGTCGCTTCTTCCACCACGACTGATCTGGTCCAGAAAATAGACGCAGCGCGACGGAGGAGCTTGAAAGGACTCTCTGCCTTTGCCTGCGATTCAGTGGAACTTGATCTCCCAACCATTTTCCCGTAGGAATGACTCTGGCTATCAACTCATCCGGAACTTCAGGCCAGAGTTCTCTCAGATCACGCAGCCACTTCCACACAGTAGGAGCAAGATCTCCAGGATTGCCTGCCTTCAGAGCTGCGACCCTTCTTGACATCTCTGCTTCATGAGTCTCCAGCTGCTCGATGAGCTGGTTCGCCAGGGATAGCTCCACTGTAGGGCACCCAGATTCCAGCTGTACCTCCACCTTCGAAGCGCTGTCCCACAGCTCAAACGACTCGCCCTCCCAGCACACTCGGTACCCGAGTCTCACGATCTTGCCAAGGGGAACGATGGTCTGGGTGTCAAAGTCCGTGATCAGAGTCCCCGTGGTTTCGACTTGTCTCAAAGTCGTGACCCCTGCTGCAAGTTCAACTTTAATCGGCAGGGCCTTGTCATACTCGGCCTTGGAGCGAGCCGGCCTCAACACATGCGTTGCACCCGCATCCAGAAGAGCTCGGCAATGACCTCCTGAAGGTGCGAGAGATTTGACGCCCAGAGCCTTCACCGAAGGACGGAGAGACTTCAAAAGCTGCACTGCTTCTTTCATCAAATCTTCAGATGGTTGAACAGGGGGCGGAGTGAACACTGAGCTTGAAGCCTCCGCCATCACCGACGAAGCACCCTCCTCGCCCTTCATCACAGCCTCCTTGGCCTTGGCGTTCTCCCCACCTCCTTCTTGACCTTCGGGACGTCCTTCGCAGGGCAATCCGGCTTCATGTGTTGTGAAGACCCGCAGCTCCAGCAGCGACCTTGTTTGGAAATGCCTTTCCACTCATGTGGGAACGAGCGCTTCTGCCCCTTTTTACATCCTGTGTCAGACAGGAAGTAAACTGGGCGATCACCTCCGGTTGGTTTGGAGTCCCCCTTGCCATGCTTTGGATCAGGCTTCGAGGTCTTGGCATCCTTGTTAGTGCCCCCATCCTTGTTGTCTTGACCATCTCGGCCTTTGTCTTTGGTGTCTTTGGATTTGCCCCCATCGTCTCGTGGAGCACCCCCATCACCATCCAAGGCACGAACCTTCACCGTGTCCTTCACAGGAGCGGAAGAGCTACCATGGAACACTGCCTCTCCCTCCGCCAACAAAGACTCTGCAAACTGCTGAATCCCATGCTCAGTCGGAGCAACATCGATGCGCAAGGCTGCTCGAGTGACCTGAAGACGAAAGGCCACCTGAGAAGAGTTCTTCGCCAGACCAGCTGCGGTGGCAAGAAGAAGAACAGGATCTGGCGGCTGAATTCCCAACTCCTGCACCCTCGTCAGCCAACGACGCCATGCCCTCAAGGACGTAAGCCACTCCCCCAGTGCAAACGGAACACGTTGATCGACAAGCTGCTTCAGCAAAGTGGTTCGTTCACCCAACCCTCCTGGCTGGTAGACCCTGACAACCTTGAAGATGATGCTAACAGAGTTCACCTCCCGCTGAGACACCAACTCTGAGCGGATGGATTCCGGGATGGCTTTCAACAAGGCCACTGAACCACGCTGTTCAATCCTCAACCAGGGTGGCCTCTGAAACGCTTGAGGAGTCACCGGCGTCAATCGCAACCTCTCCATGGGCTCAGAGTTCAACCACACCCTGTAGAGTGTGCCAGCGACCTGCAGCACCTCATCCCACCACATCGAAGAACTAGAGCTGATGTCCCTCAAAAAAGGTCCAATGGTGGTGAGCCAATCTCCAGCTATGAGGGGACCGATTTCCGACTCCGAGAGCTCCGGCAAACTTGGCAACTCAACTGCGCGAACCGATTCTTGCTGGGCCATGATCCCACCAAGCCATGCGGGAAGACCTGCATAGGGTATGTTCGGATTTCCACCACCTCCAGGAGGTCCACCTCCAGGAGGACCAGGAAAGCCACCACCATGAGGGACACCCGGAATGCCGCCGCCCGGAAAACCAGAAACCACCATGTCCATTCCCTTGACCACCATATGGAGGACCACCACCAGGTAGACCAGCGCCACCTCCGGTACACCACGACCACCTCCAGGTAGACCAGAACCTCCTGCATGAGTTCCATGACCAGAAACAGGAGCGCCACCAATTCCAGAAGAACCACCACCCGTAGCGACCATTCAACGGATCTGGATGTTGGGCGTGCTGCCCTTGACCACCACCACCAGATAGCTCTTGTCCCGGAACCCGTTGGTCTTGAGCTGAGCCACCCACGGACACGACTGTCTCATAGTCTCTTTGCCCCACACCAGTCGAAAGCGGTGCTTCCACGGACGAGGCGCCCGACATTTGCTTCAGAGGGCCCTTAGCTGACCCCAGCATTCCAGGAAAGAGCGAGTGCATCACATCACCTGCCGAAGATGACGATACCCGATTGAACACCTCCATCAAACTTGTACGAGGACCCTCCACGATGGTGAGGACCGCCTAGACTTGGTTGGCCTCCATGGTCACCCAGTCCGGTCAAAGGTCCCAACAAGCCCTTCTCGGACGGCGTGCGATTTGCCCCAAAGGTTGCCCTTTCAAACATGGACCCCCACAGCGACTTGTCCTTTGGAAAGCCATCGCCCATCACATTCATAGGCCATGGAGAAGGCCCAGACCGAGCCCCTACCACCAGCCGCCCCAAGTGTCACGCTCGGACCAAAGCCTTGCGTTCTCTGCCATGAGCCCCTGGATGACTGCCTTCATGGTTTCAGCTCATCTCGCGGAGGGCTGATGCCTTGACCTTCAGCTGGCAGCAGCTCAGGAGACTCTTGAGGAGGTAGATCTGCTGGTCGAATGGCCCGCAACACCGCCTCGTCGCGGACGGACTCTGACCAGAATGGATTCCAGTTTTCTGGTCCAAGAACAACAGGAGGGCCCGTAGGCCTTGCCAGGATGCCATCAGACGGACCAGCGTCTTCTATTGCCCTTAGTCCACCAGATTCGGGTGTCAGCTCAGACGTGGCGCCCTCGCTCATGGCGCACCTAGAACCCAGCGGAGCGGCTTCCTTCAGCGCGCGCTTGGGCTCATAACCCACACGGAAACAAAGCTGTCTCCTTCTTCTTTTCAGCGTACAAAAGGGCTTCGGTTGTGCGATCAACTTCAAACTCAAGCTTCGCAAGACAAACTGCTCGTGCTACGATTTCGGCTGTAACTATGTCTGCTTGTACGTGTCATGTGTGTGCATATATATATATATATATGTACACCTATATTACCCTCCAAAACTACCTTACGTTTGCTTTTAATTGTATTTGCAGTGTATTCGAAGTAGTTTTGAGGGCTAGATTTGAGGGCGGGATTCTTTTTGTCTGGTGGGGGTACCACGGATATTTTTATGTATGTATATATCTATAATGTAAGAGAGACAGTGGACGAGGAGGGGGGGCCATGTAAGTCAACTGTTGAAAGTTCAACCTTTATTGCGCAACATGTTCTGCAACAATTAGCAGGAAGTATATACTGTACATATCACGAAAGCCAGCCGGTAGGCAGGGCTTGAGGTTGTTGGAGCGTATGAAGTGAGTAAAGGGGGTGTGGGGGAGGGGGTGGTCGCGAGAGGGTCAATTTCGGAGAGGTGAACCCAGAGCCTGGTGGGGGAGAGCGAAAGAAGAGGTGGGCCACTTGGTAGTGAAAAATGAGTGGTTTGAGGGGTGTTGTGATGCCGGTGATGTAATTGACAGCGAAGAGTGCATCATCAGCGTCACGAGGGGCTCAGGAGGCCATGGAAAGAGAAAGGTTGTAGTTGCGGCCGTTGCTGCCAGGCTGAAGAGGGCACGCCCTATGCGGTGGGAGTTCACGTGGATTGGGGGGTTGTTGAGGGCAGGAGGGAGCAGAGAGTGCGTGATGCCATCTGTTGAGGGCCTGCGAGAGAACCGAACTGAAGAGGGCACTTGCATTGGGCGTTGAAGGAAATTTGGGCCGTGGCGCTAATCCCTTTCATGAAATTTCATGTGAAACTTCTTGGAGTTGAACACCAGTTTACTCAACGAGAAAACATTGATGTGGTTCCAATGTGGATCGAAGTGTGCACATGTACAATGTGCCTCATCGAACCGCGCCGCTCCTTCAAGGGTGAGTGGGACGGCGATCAACATCATTGCCCCAAAGAAGCTGGGTAGCGTGTTGGCCCTTGACATTTGTTGACTTTTCATGCCTGGCATGTTGTTTCTGTTTGTTCTTGAGGGAGCAATGGAGTCCTACGAGGGGCGTTTGGCCCACTGCAGGTCGACGGCGTGGGGCTGAATTTATACTCTTAGTTTGCGGCGATTTGTGATGGCCTCAAACACGTTTTCGCGGATAGAGCGACCGGCGCATTGAATGCTCGTTCGGGTCCACTTCACCACTTTTGTCCAGTGGTGCAGGAAGAGTGGTTTCGATCCCTTTCCAATTTGTGAGTCAACTGTTTACAGATTCATGGTTGACCTTTCAACAAGTTCCGCGCCAACGTTTCTTCGATGTTTTGTCGTGGCCTTCAGTTTCTCCCATCATGTGCTGGGTCTCACAGGAGCTTCGCAAACCATTGGAAGTAGAAGGGTTGTTGCGCCAAAGAATCTTTTCTCAAGAAACGAAAGACAGTGCATAAAGACCCTCTGAGCGTTGATATGGTCATTGCACTGGAACAGTTCACTGGCAGGGTTGATGCGCTCCGTGTGGCTGCAGGGTGTTTCCTTCTGCGTGTGTATTTCAGAGCGAGGCACTCGGACATGCAGAACATGTTGAATTTTGCGGTGGATGAAGTCCAAGTCGATGGCATTGTCGAGGGTTACATTGAGACGACAACCGACCGAACAAAGTCTGCAACCGCCGCAATACTCAAGACCATGTTGTTGCCTGTGGTTGCGCCTCGTAGAGGCCTATCGGGAGTTGATTGGTTCATGAACTGGCAGGAAGCTCGTATCAGAGCAGGGGTACCCAAGGGCAAGGGTTTGCCAACCTTGCCATATCCTGCTCCCAATGGTTGGCTCAGACAAAAATTCTGTGCGCGTGTGGTTTCTCAAGGGATGATGTGTTCAACATTGGGAGCCATAGCACTCTATCCTGGTGTGCCAAGTTCGGGCTATGGAGGCCAAAGAGAAGACGGCGTTGTTGTACTCTAGAGACGCCATACCCCTCCGGAAGCTAGAGAAGGTCCTGGCAGAGATTAGGAATGGAACCTTTTCACCGGACGTGACCAGATCTGGTTACTTTCCTCGACGCTTCGAGTCAGCGCGTGAAGGCAAACGGGAGGATGATTCGGAGTATAGTCCTTCAGTTGCGGCTGAAGGTCACCAAGTCCAAGAACAGAGCGTTGATGATGGATCAGACCGTGCTGCTTCTGACAGTGAAGATTCTCAGGATGAGGAGGACAATGAAGCAGATCTTCACAGGTCAGAGCTTGCTGCTGATGAGGTCGTAGGTGATGCCACGATCGCGGCGTTGGACCTTGATGAGGAGCCAGACCAATTACATCCATGTCGTAGCTGATGAGGCTGGAAACCGCTTCAGGTAGGCCGGAGTATATGCGATTTATATTTCAAGCTTGAGACGTAAGCCTAAGTTCAGCTCACCGCAATGTAAGCAGTGTTTCAGAAAGTAATTTGTACTTTTGCGCCCCAGTGATCATCTGGAATGGTGGGTGTTGGGAAGCCAGCTCATGACTTCCCAATGTGGGTCTGCGCGGGCGCGCGCGCCCAACGGCCCCCGAAAATGTACCCCAAAAAGGCGCGCGCGTGCTCGCGCGCTCGCGCTCGCGAACCCCGCCTCGTCTTGATGCAATGAGCATCGAGCGTGGAGGCAGTGGACTGAAAAATGAGGTGTCTGACAGTTTGAAGTGTCCGACCAGAGTCTGACTTTACACATTATTTGGGAAATCTGTTTGATTGATTCAGAGTTGCTGAATGTGCACCACTTGGGCAACCTCATTGGAGGAAGGAATGTCTCACACACATTAGATTTTTGGACCTTCCTTATTCCTTTGGCCCTAAAGGAACCTGCGCCATCTGGGCGCGTGATCTAGTGTGTCATTTCAACCCTATCCACTTGCAAGGATTTGGAATATGTTTGTTTTCGCTCTTCATAGCAAACTGTTGTCAATCATGTGCATTCCGGAACTTCAGATTGTTTGCCACCCGTCTTGCAGAGCCATGTCGATAACAGACAGTCAGGCTACTTTCATAGCGCGTGGTGTGGCCCTTGGAATTGATGCCAGTGTCATGGATTCTCTTATTGCGCATGGGGTTGACACATTGTCGAAATATGCCTTTTGCTCAGCATACGTTCCAGGAAATGCTGACGAAAGTCCGTTTGTAACTTCAATTGCAGCAGCGTTGGGTAGGCCTGCAAGCTAGCTGGCCTCCGTAGGTTCCTGCGTGAGGCGCATGCTTTGACGGCGGCAGAGCTCAAATCAGTAGTGGGAAGGAGTGAAGACATGCCAATTAGGGAGCTGGCTCAACCTGAGAGGGCGGATCGCTTGAAGAAACAACAATTGAGGCTGACAGGGTTTTGTATCGAGGGGAAGCTTGAGCCGTCGGATCGTTTGATCGATCGTTGTGCTGCAATGACCTGACAAAGTGGAACAGGAGGTCTTGAATGTGGCTCAGAAGGAAGACCGCCATCTGTCCTTAGATGCCAGTGGTTTGGTAAAGGTTAAAGACAAGGACTTGGCCGCTTGACATGCTCCTGCGCCTGGCACTTATGCGCAGAGGACTAGCTCTTGATCAGTGCAACATTCTCGATTACAAGATACATGACTTGTGGGTTGAAAAGCTGTTCGATGCCAGATCGGATCACCCACCTGAAGGCTACAACCGAATCACGATGCAGCAGATTGTGAACGCAGACAAACGTTTCTTTGTGAAACTTGCTGAGAATACTAGGACAGGGATTCCGACGACAGCAACAGGCAGGCCTTTGGACAATTTCTTCCAAACAACAATGAATCATCCAGATGTCGTGCATCTTTTGCAACCTTTGCCAGGAGCTGTTGTTCGGACCAGCGCAGGTATAGGGAGTGATCAGGCCTAGGGAAAGGTGCTGGCAAGAAAGGCAAGCAGAGTCAAGGTTCATTGACAATCAAGATGCCAGCGGGTTTAGAGAATGGTGTGCCTGGCACTAAGTCCCGAAATGCTACTTGCTTTGATCACAATTTGCCTCAGGTTGCAACCTGCCTGTGACTCGCAACCGATGCCGCAAGGGTTTGCGCATTTGCTGCATGCGTGGGTGTCGCAAAGCGAACCATACATATCAGTCTTGCCCCAACAAGACCGCGTGACAGCCGGGCCACGCAGCGGTCCATGACTGTGTTGGTAGTTGTTCCACGAAAGTGAAGTCATTTGTGGCTGATGTTGCGGGAAATAGCTCTCCAACCTTGTCAGAGTCTCATCCAGCATGCCAACCTAATGTTAAGCATTCAGGTTCAAATTCACAGGACTCACCCACTGCACGCCAGCCCAGGGCTTCGGCGTCCTTTGATCATTGAAATCTGTGCAGGAAACGCCACGCTCAGTAGGTGTTTCCAAGACGCAGGCTTTGACTCATTAAGTATTGATCACGCAAAGAAGAGGCATGTTCCTTTGGCCAAGATCTGCAAAGTTGATCTAACCAAGAGCCATGGCTGGGAATTCATGCGTCACATCCTTTCGCATTACCCAGTTTCGCATTACCCGTTGCGGCGCATGTCTACAAAGTCGTGCGTCGCGCCCGTTTGCGGACCGAGTCAGCCCCAATGGGTCTTGATAACTTTACTGATCTGGAGCAAGCGCGAGTCAATGCTGCAAATGCCATTGATGTCGGTCTTTCGACCCTTTTGTTGCGCGCCGCGCGGCTACGCGTACCCTGGTCCATCGAGAACCCCGCAAGCAGTGTGCTTTGGTGCATTCCTTGTTTCAAACCGTTGCTTAACATTACATCATTTAATCGCTATGATGAGTGCGCATGGGGTTCAACTCGATTGGCGCGTCGCTCTTTCCTCAGCACTATGAACATGTCAGGCCTTGTCGCCTCTTGTCCAGGTGATCATGCGCGTGTGCCATCTGGTCGCATGCGCTTGCCACCGCAACCTTTCAAGTACGCTAGTGCTGCCGAGGCCGCGTACCCTAAGCCATTGTGTGTTCAGGTGGTGTCCATTGTCCAGAAACAATTAAATCTCTACCCTGCCCCCACCTTTGCGTCCGGTGAAAATGTTTCGCCCAAGCATCAATCCAACATTGCTGTAGGGAAACAGCCCCGTGGGCGAAGGATGCCACCTCTATTGTCCGAGTTCGTTGCCAAACAGATGATCACGTCTCCTGTCGACCCGCCATGGAACTCAAAAGCCTGCCTGCTTCACGATTTCCACGGAGTGCCAGCTGGCGGCAAACTCCTTTCTCGGGTTGAGAAACTGGGGGACCATGGAGAAAGTCAGTTTGTTTGCGTTTTTGGGATCCATAGAACACCTATCATGTGGATCAAGGATGCTGAGAAGCTTGAGCATCCGTTTGATAGGTATTATTCAGCGCCAGATCAAATGCTTGAGCTTGTTTTTGACATTCTCATGACAAGTCCAGCTGTGGTAGCAGAGGCAAGGGCGAAAAAGATCAGGCTTTGGCTTAATTGGGCCAAAGAGCTTGAATTGGATGAGAAAGCGTTGAAGGCTGGCCTTGAACCTGGTGTGCGCGCAGTCCTCTCAAAGAAATGTTTGCTTCTCTTCAAAAAGATTGCATTGGCCAGATACCAAGCTTTTTGAGGATGTGAGGCAAGGCTTCCAGCTCGTGGGACTCCAGGAGCCGTCAGGCGTTTTTGAACTCCAAGCCAGACCACAACTGATTTCCAAGGAAGAGCTAGAGGAGGCAGCCAAGTTTGTTCGACCAGCATTGTTGGGGAAAGTTCGGCGCTCTGCAGACAGTGAGGATCTTTGGGACATAACTGTTGAGGAAACGAATGAGAGTCATTGGATGGCAGGTCCTTTCACGGTTGATCGCGCCCACGACTGTTTGGCAGTGGGTGGCTGCCTGTCCGCCGATTTGGCGTTTGGCAATCGTCAGGAGAGAAAACCAAGCTGAGGCCAATTCATTGATTACGCGGAGAATAGAGTCAACAATGCCTTTGGCTATTCGGACAAGCTTGAACTTAGAACCTTAGACCAGTTAATTTGGTTGTCTCTTACAATGTCCAGTCAGTGCTTGAATTAACTTAGCATCTGCTTACAAGCAATTTGCCGTTCATCCAGACTTATGACATGGAAACATTGATAAGACAGACTCATGTTAAGCTCAGTTTAAGCTCGTGCAAAGCTCGCTGAAAGCTCGCTGAAAAGTGCGCTGCAACCTCGCATGACCAGTCCAAAGTCCAGTGGAAACTCGATGGACCAAACAAAAGTCCCACCAAAACTCGATTCACCAAACAAAAGTCCAATTGACCCAAACAAAGTCCAACCAAAACTCGATTCACCAAACAAAAGTCCAATGGACCAAAACAAAGCCCAACCAAAACTCGATTCACCAAACAAAAGTCCAATGGACCAAAACAAAGTCCAACCAAAACTCCATGGACCAAAGAAAAGTCCAACCAAAACTCATTGGACCAAAGAAAAGTCCAATCAAAGCTCAATGGACCAAAGAAAAGT
>CAXAMN010013736.1:74784-87546 GCA_963970005.1 Durusdinium trenchii
CCAAAGAAAAGTCCAATCAAAGCTCAATGGACCAAAGAAAAGTCCAACCAAAACTCAATGGACCAAAGAAAAGTCCAATCAAAGCTCAATGGACCGCAGAAAAGTCCAATCAAAACTCAATGGACCAAAGAAAAGGCTGAAAACTGCTGAAAACTGCTCACTCAAGAAGATACGGTGGCAAATGTTTTTTCGAAGAGTCGAACACTTTTGTCGGACTTTTCCCGGACTTTGTTTTTTGAGGGCAAGTAGCGAGTAGGGACATATTTTCGAGAGAGTGGCGAGCCTAAGTTTTTTCCCTACCTTACGCTCCAGAGCTTTCTGCCCAAAAGGATTTCCAGCCTGAGTCAATAAGTAAGTTTGCCTAGAAACTTAATCCCAACATGCTGCTGCCAGTTCAAAGTGAGTGGCCCTAACCCTTGTAAACTGAAGATCTTACTGCCTGCAAATTGCGCAACCTTTAGCAAAGGCAGGCAAATAGTTCATAAAGCGCCATCTTAAGGTTGCGCAAAAAACTGGCAGCATCTTGAGCCTTCAAATGGGAGACAGTTTCGAAGTAACCTTAAGCCTTAACTTGAAAAGTTTTCCTGCAGTAAGTAAGCAACCCTAAACCTTGACTTGGCAGTTCACTGCCCCAAAGCAGTAGGCAGCCTGAGTGCAGCCGATGACTCTTGCTGCCAACGCAAACAACATTTCAACATTCAAGATTGTCGAGTAAGTCAGCAACTCTTAAACTTGAAAGTGTGCTGCCAGCGAAAGAGCAGTGCTTCGAGATTGGAGACAGTAACTTTAGCCAACCACAAACCCTAAACCTAAAAAAAATGTAATGACTTCGAGTTGGGGGACAGTGGGTAGGTAGGTAACCCTAAACCCTAAACTCAATATCTTGTGGTGAAAAACAGACAGCGTTTCCTTCCCTCCACAGGAAGTCTGTATAGGCGCCCCAAAACCCTAAACCCTAAACTCAAAAAAACAATGCGAAAAAACGGGCAGCGTTTCCCCTTCCTGCACCAGCGCGTCAGTCGGTCAGTCGAGGACTTCGAGCTGGAGCTCGAGCAGTCGAGCTTTAGTCGGACTTTTTTTCGAGCAGTCGAGCTTTAGTCGGACTTTTTTTCGAGCAGTCGAGCTTTAGTCGGACTTTTTTTCGGACCTTTGAGCTGGAGGTCGAGTTTTGGCCGAGCTTTGCTCGAGCTTTTGGTCGAGCTTTTGGTCGAGCTTTTGTCAAGCTTAGCTCGAGCTAAGCTCGACTAAAGCTCGTTTTCGATCGATTTCGAGCTTTAGTCGAGCTTTTTTTTGTCGAGCTTAGCTCGAGCTAAGCAACGATAGAGTTGAAATTCGGCCCAGTTGAAATTCGGCGACAGAACCTGACTTGTTTTCTCCTGCGCTCGTGGCTTTTACACCATGGTCCATTGGCGTGGAGCAGAGCGCATCGTGAGTTGAGTTGGGCTGGTTAGTAGCTGCTAAATCATGTGATTCATTGTGGCGCGGGTTTTGTTGCGGTTAGAAATGATTTCCATCATCTTTGCCAGACTGCCAGACCTCTTCGCAATGAAAAACTCCAAGCTGGTCCAAGGGTTCCAAAGGCCCACTCGCCTGAATAGGAAAAGTTGCAACGATAGAAGCGTGAACTGAAAGGCCAAAGGCTCGTAGTTGAACCAGGCGCCGTTTTGCTCAGCGTGAAACACAAAAACGTAACGCGTATTTTGTCGTTATGTTGGGTTGTGGCGGTCGTGAAAATCAACGTTTTCGAATGTGTGTGTTCAGCCCGCCCCGCCCCACCCCACCAAACACAGTCCAACAACACAAGAAGGCAGTGGCAACGCAACAAGTCTCGCAATAGCAGAGCAGAGCAACAGCAAAACTTGCAAACTTCCACGTGCCAGCCACTGGCGCAAAGGAAAGAAAACCTAGTGAAGCCGTGGCCTTGGCTTGACTTGGCGTAGGGATCCGTGAATAAAAAGTCTTAACGGGACCGACTATCACTAGCCCCAGAAAAGCCACAACTGACAGACACCAAAAACGCTGCCAGCACTTCCAATGACAACTACAAACCTTCAAACAACGTCTTTAAGAGTCTTTAAATAGAACCCAAGAGTCCAATGAAAATTCAAAAGGTCAAAGGAAAGTCCAATGAAAGTTCAACTGCCCAAAGGAAAGTCCAATGAAAGCCCAAAAGTCCAAATGAAAGTCCAATCAAAGCTCAACAACCCAAAGGAAAGTCCAAAAATGAAAGTCCAAGCAAAGCTCAACAGTCCAAAGGAAAGTCCAATGAAAACTCAAAAGTCCAAATGAAAGTCCAATGAAAGCTCAACAGCCCACAGGAAAGTCCAATGAAAGCCCAAAAGTCCAAATGAAAGTCCAATGAAAGCTCAGCAGCCCAAAGGAAAGTCCAATGAAAATTCAAAAGCCCAAATGAAAGTCCAATGAAAGCTCAACAGCCCAAAGGAAAGTCCAATGGAAACTCACAAGCGCTAAGGAAAGTCCAATGAATTTTCATTGGACTTTCCTTTGGGCTGCTGAGCTTTCATTGGACTTTCAATTGGACTTTTGGGCTTTCATTAGACTTTCCTTTGGGCTGCTGAGCTTTCGTTGGACTTTCATTTGGACTTTTGAGTTTTCATTGGACTTCCCTTTGGACTGTTGAGCTTTGCTTGGACTTTTGGATGAGTAGACGAGTTTTGGGCGAGCTTTAGCTGAACTTTTGAACGGACTTTTTGTCGAGATAATTAAAAATTAACATGATTATCTTCGAGCCTGTCTTATCAATAGTTTCCATGTCATAAATCCAGACAGTAGGCGGTTGGCGTTTCTCGGTGGCCGTAGTGAAGAATCCTGAATCCGGCCAGGCCGGGTGCTTTGAGTGCAGGGTGCTCCTTTTGGGGCAGTCGCGAGCGTTGTTAATTTCAACCGCCAAGGGTTGGAGGCGGAAGGGCCTGAATACCTTTTTCAGCGTAGCGGTCTAGTATATGGAGGGCATCCCATATGGGGTGCATGATGCTATCTGTTGAGGACACGCGCGAGAACGGCTTGCAGCGGGTAAGCGATGAATTGCTAGAGTTGCCAGACTGAACATGGCACGCCGCCTGGGTGCATGATGCGATCTGTTGAGGGCAGGAGAGAGAACGCGTTGCAGTGGGCAAGCGTAGGAGGTGGAAGGTCAGCGGGCAAGCGCTGGACGCTGACCACTTGGAGTTGTTCGGTTGCGCGGTAGAGCGACTACAAGGGTGGCCTTCTTCTCTCCACAACGCCCCGACATCGAGACGCAAAAGGGGACCCGTCCCAAACCTCTGTATTCTACTCTCTATTTCCATTCTTTCTCGAGTGACGGCCATATCCACTTCACCACTTCCAGCTCCTCCTTGTCCATTCTACCTTGTCCATTCTACGTATATACACATATTAAAGACAAATATGTATATATATATACTATATATACATGTCCTCACGAAAGCCTGCCGATAGCCTCGCCCGCAACCGTCTGTGGTCACCCATTACAACACACAGCGACGAACTCACATAACATCTTTGAGGGTGCCCTTTTGCACCTCCGCAACACTTCTGAACCCAGACGAAGAAGGGTCCTCCCCTTTTTCTTCTACCGTCCAATTCTACCTCCTATCGATGCCCAACTTCACCCCATACACGTACGCTTTGCATAATGATAGCCTATCACTTCATCTTGCGCGCTCGCGTCGCTCCAATATCAACCTTCCGGCTACTCTCTACCCACGCGCACACACACACACACACATATATATATATCCTCACCTACCCTACCCATAGTCTCGCACATGAACCCGCACTGCCGTCTCTGCTCACTGATTCACAACACGCCACCGACAAGTGCGCCTCACTTCCTGAAGGGGTGCCCTTTTTCACCTCCAAATCCCCGTGAACCGGGGCGAAAAAGGGCACCCCCCGCAGAGTTATATCTTCTACTTTCCATTTCTACCCCTATCAGTGTGGCTGCGATGTCAACTTCACCCCATGAAGTTAATCTTTGCCTGATGTTACCCCATCACTTCCTCTTGCGCGCCAAGTCTTTGCCCGGGCCTACCCTGACGGCGCCCCCTAAGCCAGAGGCTGGCTTTTGTCCCCTCCCTTCTCAGGTATATATTTATATACATACATACAGTATTTCAAAATCCAAAGATCCAACGATTCTAAAGTCCATTTCCAGGCTACTTTGGATGTTTTTGAGACTCGCCATTTGCAAGAGGTGGTCTGCTGAGACCGTGTTGCCCACTTCTGCGAGCCCTGAAATAGTCTGGAAATCTTTGGATGTTTGAAGATATACTTCCTGTGGGAATTGTTGCGTGACATGTTGCGCAACAATTTTACCTTGTGAACTCCAGTGGTTCCTAAGCATTCCAAAACAGATACAGATTGCGAAGCACAATTTGGCAAAAAAGTTGACTTGGACTTGGAACTGCAAATTTTAGCGATATGTAAAGTTCGTATCGACGGTAAATGGTGTATGGGCCAACCTTCTGCCTCCCCAAAGTCAACCATATAGAATGAAGTTCCTTTGACATGGATACTTTAGAATAATTCTAATTCACGTCGCTTCGCGACGGTAACCGCCCGCACCGCATGGGAGGGCTCAAAGACTGCAGTCATGCTCCAGGAACGGGTCAAGGTAGGTACTTCCATTGAACATAGCCCCAGAAGTCACCCCCCCCCCAACGTGGCCGAAGTGTGGGAACGTCGCAAATAGGTGTATCTTTTCCGCAGGTAGCTCGAGACGTTCGTCGGATATTTGGCTCAACAGGAGCAGAGATAAGGAACGGTAACATTTTCTAACGAGGGCTCAAAAGGGACTGGAATAGAGTAAAGATATTGCCTAACATAGCTCTAAAAGTCACTATCTAAAGGACGTGTCTGCGAGATAGGGACGTGAACGTGAACGTCGTAAACATAGCCCAACGAGGGCTCAAAAGGGACTGGAATAAAGACCCCCCCTGACGTGACCAAACATAGCTTCCTTTTATTCCAGGAACGGTTCTCACGAGCATAGCTTGCATATGGTCGAACATAGCCCCAGAAGTCACTATCTCAAGCATGCTTTCTCGAGATAGGGACTTGAACGAGGGCTCAAAATGGACTGGAATAAATTCAAGATTGCCTAACATAGCCCTAGAAGTCACTATGGTCACGGAACAGGTGCCGTTGGTAGAGTTCGTTGGAGTCAGAGTGCTTTTGCAAGTAATCGTGGTTGTGGGGTTAAAAGACTGCAGCCATTTTGCGGGTCGGGTAAGTGGTTAGAGAGCTTCCGGAAGTGACACGATCTGGAACGGGTTCTTGTGCTCTTGGAGCCAAGGGAGTCAGTATGAAAGGAATATAGCAGATTATAACATGTTCGGACACATGCAATGGAAACAGCGTTGGATAGTGTAAGGTTGATCTTGGTAGAAGCTGGACACGAAACAGGTGTAGGTTGTAGAGTTCGTTTTAGTCACAGTGCTTCTTCAAGCAATCTTGGGCTCAAAGACTGCAGCCATGTTGGAATGGGTTTCATCAGGGCAGGGGATGACGCTGCAGATCGGGTTAATGCTCTGTATTCGGTAGTGTAGTCAGAGTGCATTTTCAAGCAATCGTGGCTGTTGAAGGGCCGCCACCACTGCCGGACGTATCACGATTGGGAATGGGTTCTTGTGCTCTTGGAGCCAAGGAATGCAGTATGAAACGAACATGGCAGACGATATCATGTTAGAATACATGCAATGGAAACAGCGTGGGATGGTTGATCATGGCAGGGTTCGTTTTAGGCAGGGGCTGACGCTGCAGATTGGGAAATGGTCCTTATTTTGAAACGTTCGTGTAGTCAGCGTGCTTTTTCAAGCAATCGTGGCTGCTGAATTGTAGATGGTTTGATCCCGTTGAATACCGCCCAAGCTCCCCTGGACGGAGCTCGATTGTGCTACCTGACAAAACGTGCAGCTATACGACAGGTGTGGCCACATGTGCGCCTACCTGAAGCTATCTTGGACTATGTTGGGGGTTAAATGGGACGTATCTTTAGTTTATTCCAGTCCATTTCGAGCCCTCGCGGGGCCATGTTTGCGACGTTCAAGTCCCTATTTCGAGAAAAGACTATGTTCGACAACATGGAAGCTATGCTCGTTCAAGTGCCTATGACTTCTAGGGCTATGTTAGGCAATATCTTTACTTTATTCCAGTCCCTTTTGAGCCCTCGTTGGGCAATGTTTACGACGTTGAAGTCCCTATCTCGAGGAAGGACGCTTGAGATAGTGACTTCTGGGGCTATGTTCGACCATATGGAAGCGATGCTCGTGAGAAAATGTTCCCGTTCCTGGACCTGATCTCTGCTTATCTCTGCTCGTGTGGAGCCAAATATGCGGACATTCAAGTCCCTATCTCGCGGACACGTCCTTTAGATAGTGACTTCTAAAGCTATGTTAGGCAATATGGAAGCTATGTTCGGTCACGTTGGGGGGGGGCTTTATTCCAGTCCCTTTTGAGCCCTCGTTGGGCTATGTTTACGACTTTCAAGTCCCTATCTCGCAGACACGTCCTTTAGATAGTGACTTCTAGGGCTATGTTAGGCAATCACTTTACTTTATTCCAGTCCCTTTTGAGCCCTCGTTGGGCCATGTTTTGCGTTCAAGTCCCTATCTCGCAGACACGTCCGTTAGATAGTGACTTCTAGGGATATGTTAGGCAATATGGAAGCTATGTTGAGCCACGTTAGGGGAGCCTGTTCAGCCAAATGTCCGGCCTCAGTCCAATTACACTTTACCGCTCAGATGACTCAAATCATGCAAAGGAAGAAAATTGCATTTTTTGCATCACCAGGGGCTTCAAAATAGCACGAATTCATCTTCCAGCATTTTAAGCCGGTTCCAAAAATGTGAAAAACACACAGGTTTCTAGAGCGAAAATGCCCCCCCCCCCAGCTAAAGCTATTGGCTTGCATATGCTAGCTTACGTATAGCGCGTGCCCTAAAAGATCGCCTCGGCACCTTCGGTGCGGGCGGATTATGGAGGTGTCTTCCACGAAGGCAAAGGGACGTTTGTAGCCACTGGTATTAAAAAACATATTCATGAGGAAAAATGGTTTATAGAAGAATAGATTGGCCCATGATCGACCCCCAAGAAGGTCAATGACGGGAAGGAATAAACCGACTGACTTAAACCTTTCTCTTCTTAGAAACTCTTGCAGAGGGCTTGACTTCTCAAAGGGGTGTTTTGCATGAGAATGGAAGGGCACTTGCAACAACGAATAAGGCATTGCCTGGATTCCTTATGTATCACCTGGCATTGCTAGCAAGCGATTCGCGTATAACGCCGCCACTATTCCTCATGATTACTGTTTACCAGGGACTACAAGAGTCCCTTCATGCAATAATTACCACAATGCCTTTTGTGAGGAACATTATTCAACCGTACTAGCTATTTTCATGTTTTGACAGATTTCAAGGTCTGAAGGTCATGTTGAAAGAACCTTTGACGGGCATGAATGCAGCCCTTTGTTCGAGACCTCATTCCAAAGGGGTTCCAGCGTTTGCGCCTGCTGACACTAGGAGGGACAAGACCGAAGAAGAGGATGGTCAGGGTTACACGCGGAGTGAAGGGATAGGCCACCAGAAGGAGGATCAAGGGCCTTAAGTGTAGACCACCACCACGCCATTCTTTCTTGGCGTCCTTTTTGGCGCACTTCCATCAACACTCCATTGGGCAACACCATGTGCTAAGGTGTTGTGTCCAACCTGGCATCCTTCGTCATACATTCCGCCACACGGCCCACAGCATATAGACCCAAGGCGACTACCTGACTCACATCCCCAACTGTCCTGCTGCCGAGCCTCTGGCTCAAAACCTCGCATGGCCACGCGCACCTTGGTCCACAAAGTCCTGTGGGCCTTTACCAAGCCGGCCTCTTCCTGTCTTGCTTTTGGCCTTCATCAAGAGGATATTGTTTTTTTTTGAGTCGTCCTGTCCCGACCGACCTCCACGATTGTGTGCCGCGGAAGGGGTTCCAGACCTCAAGGGTCAGCCGTCCCTGGTCTTCATCACCTGGAAGTCCATCTCCCAGCATCCGCACTCTGTAGGGTTCAGCACCCTTCAAAGCACCTGACCAGACCCATTCCTTCCCAATCGCCGCAATTCGACAGGAATTGGTCCATGATGGCCGGTTGATGGCCAGATTGATATTGACCCAACAGCCCCAAGAGACTGCCATGCCAAACGCTGCCGGCCCACCAGGCGAAACACCCTCTCAATCGTCGCAGCGCCATTCATCCCACATGCCTGAACCACATCCAACTCCAGCTTCGCAGCTCCACCGTTCGCTCCAGGAGCTCGTTGGGCTGGAGTTGGTTCCATGGCCGCGCTTCCTTCCCCAGCTGGCAATTTAGATGCCCTCATGGCCCTGCGTCGCTTCAGCGTGGGTTTTCCTGACCAGAAGGGATTCGTCGTCCCATCCGGCTTCGCAGGTGTCAAGGTCATCGGCTGACCTTGTGGCCCTTCCTCTTTCTCATCATCACCTGTTTGTGGGCTGTTCTCCAGGCTCTACTGTGCTGCTGCACAAGTCACAGTTTCCTCTGCTGAGAGATGTCTCTGGTGTTTCTGGGATTCTCTCAGTGACTCCCTTTACGAATTCCAAAAATAGTTTTCAGTGCTTCCTCTACCTGTGCAAGCCAGTCCATCTGCGAGAAAATCTCCCTCACTCCTTCATCTTATTTGTTTCTCAGCCTTTTGCGCTATCCTCCGAGGTCTTCTTCACATCCTCCTCTTCTTGTATTTTTCAACCAGCGCTCCCAGCAGAAAAACCGTCAACCTTGGAAAGTACCAAAGAATTCATGTTGCCAACGTCAGTCAGTGGCAACAAGGAGCCGGTCGCGAAAATCGATCGCATCACTGCCCCTCGCGAGATCAGTTGAAAACGGGCCACCCTGGTAAGATCTCGAGCCCAGCCTCTTTAGAAGGCTTAAGACGCAAGCCGGATGGCTTCCATGCGCAGCCAGCACCCCATCAGAGACTCATGATCAATGAGCAAGAGATGCTTCAGTGCCAGGGTGCACATGAATGTATGGCCCTGATCAACCCATGTCACTATGCTCCTTGCTCGTTTGTATTTCAATTGCCGCTCCGGCGGGCGTACGTGCAGGAGTTTTGAGCCAGAAGTGAAGTGAGTCGAAGAAAAGGCAAAGGTGGACAAAGATATCTAGGTTGGTATCTATTTTGATTCCGACTTGTTCCTGGCACAGGTGTCGTCTCACACTTGGCAGGGCTAGTTCAGTTTGCCTTGTCTCCATGGCGCTCGTACGAGTCTTTAGTCTTTCTGTCCAAGTTTGCCGTGCCCTGGCCTTGGCAACTGTTATCCTTCCTACTGTTTTTGTGAGGCGGTTGTTTGGGCTGTGTTGGAGCGTGCTTCATTGGCCATGTGCCCGCCTGACTGTTTTCAGCAGGAGTGGAGCTGTTGCTCACGGAACGCTTATTTGTGCATTGCTCACGGAATGTCACCGAACGCTTAACTTATTTATTTGTGCTTTGTTCTTGTTGCTCGTGGCCCTGCCCCCTTACTTAATTACAGTAAGTAGGCACCCACTTAATTGAATCAGGGAGAAGCAAGCTACTAGCTACTTAAACTACCACACAAGACCGCAGGATAGCTCATGTTTCCGTGACGAAGCGCTCGCTCTAATGATTTGGTTCTTAGATTTTGAGGGAAACTGGATAATAACTTCTTGAGTGTGTATGTCTTCCTCTCATCTCACTCTTGCTTTCAGTGTTTGAGCCTTCATGTCTTAGCACCTCACAGGCAGACAGATCAAGTAGAAAGGTTTACGGTCCATGTTTGTGCCAAAGGCATAAAGTCTGTCTGGTTTTGAAACAAAATTCCCGGGGTCATCCAAAGAAGATGCAGATAACACATTGTGAAAGGCTTCGAGGAAACACTCGCGAGTCTCGACATTCTCAGTCCAGTTTGCTGACTGAGGCCATCGAAAAACTTCCAACTTCTCTGAAAGAAGTTGCTATGCTCTACCATGAGGCTCAACATGAACGTTGTGTTTCCTTTACTACTTCAGTGCTTCAATCTTCACAGGGTGGGAATCCAGGGCACTCGGAACTACATAGTTTGTCTCGCTGTCGTTTTTGTGAGTCGTATGACTATTTCATCACAACCATGTAACTTTGCGCACATGTTTTGCATGTTGTTGTTCCACCACGCCAGACTGCACGCTATCCGGCTATCCTAAGCCCTTCAGTCGCCGAGTTGCCCGTTTTTGAAGCATGCGCGCCCAAAACAGAGTTTGGCAGGCTGGCGATTTCAGGGAGCAGGAAGATGTCATGAAGGATGGGGCCCATGCTGCTGGTGCGCGTTTCTAAATCAGATAAGTCCCATCAGTTGAGCGACCTTAGCTGTTTGCCCCACCTATATAGACGCAACCAGCTTCGCTGAACTTCACTGAACGGCATGATGGGCCACTTGAACTCACTTTTGTAGACGTCAGTGTTCAGTGTTGATGAGTCCGGAGGGAAAGCGGTCCACATTCCCTACACATCAGAGGACATCCTGGAGTTTCATTTGGCAAACTCCCAGCGAGAAGCCGCAGCATGCTTAATGAGGTTGAGTCTTCCATTGCAGTTGCAATTGTGTTGCAAGACTGATTGCATGTGAGGTAGGTGCTTGCACGACTACATTTGGTGTTGCTCTGAGGCTGCGGCCACAGAGCAGGAGATTCGTGATCGTGTTCGAACGAACAAGAAGGAGGAGGGGTGCATAGCTGAGGAAGCCAACAGAAAACCGTTTCGCATGAGAGGGCGATGCGTAGGGCTGCTGAGTTCAGACCTAAGATGGCCAACTAAAAAAGGATTAACAAAGGAAGATGAGGGTTGAGGGCCCCGTTTAAAGGAAGCCTCATCATTCAAAGGTGCCCTTACCCTTGCCTTCTACTCCCTACAAGAAGCCTTGGCTGAGACAATTTTGCAGGAGGCGCCTTGCCTTCTCCGCGTGGCCTCTGTTTTCTATGCTATGGGTGCCATGGAGGGCGCTAGGACACTGGTTGAAGAGGCCACGAGTTCTTGGTTATTCTGCACTCCTTCATTTGAGACCCGGACGAACACGTTGCATGTAACCCTGTATCTTACTGTAATTTGCTTAAGCCGGCTTAAGCATCTCCCAAGAGCTGGCCAAACACAATGCTGCAGGAGCTCTTCTGATATTATTGTCTCACTTTTACCATAGGCCTCAATAGAATTGCAGTAACAATCACCAGCCTAGCACGGCATATACACTGATACTGTTACTTGTGTTCTTGAGCTTTTAGTTCCTCTCCATTTAATCCAGTCCATATTGGAGTATGCTGGCAAAGCCACAACGTGCCATGTTGTCCGGGTTTTAGGAAAGTCGCAAAAGTGCCCCACAAGTGATGAATAGTACCTTCGTCTGGCAAGATATGCTACCAGGTCCTAGTCTTCAATCTGCTACTCCTGGAGCATGCCACGTTGTGATTCGGGTGTGTGCTCCCGCGGTCGCACCACAGGCAGTTGCTTCATTCACAAGCTTGGCAGATCAGGTACGCCGAACAGCGTTGATTTGCAATGAATGACATGAATGCAGTATATTGAACACACGAATGCTCTATGTTGAAATGTTCCATGTTTGATGACTGGACTTCAACAACAATTGCGCTGTGTGAAGCATGGCATTTGCTCCGTTAATGGTTTGGGGGTTGTCAGAACCGCCAGCAGCACCAAATGTGTTCATGTCAAGGGTATGTCACCGAATTGCCATGCCAGTGGAATGTCAACGGTAGCGGAATGATCTTCACAAGCTTGCATCAAACTTCTAGATCCTGGTATATGATTGTAATCAACTACTGAATACGGCCTGGTGTGAAGAGTCAAGAGGGTTCCGGGTTCCTTGGACACTTCAGGCTGGGCAAGTGAAAGCACTGCGGTCGCTGGCCGTGCTGTACTTGGCGCCTCTTAGCTGCCAAGTAGGGTTGTCACAAACTTTGCTTCGGAGAATGAGACAGGACGGACACTTCTGGACTCTCTTCTTGAATGGTGGCTTGCGGGCTGTAGAAAATTGATGTGTCGGACTGGGTGGGTAAGCTCAAAAAGTCTGTTGCTGGCTAGTCTCTAAATTGGGAACTGCAGGCCAGATTTTACTAGCTGCTTTGTTTGGGAGTAAAACATGGTCTAGGTCAGAAAATGGAATAGGGCATCACTGTAACTGTTTGCCTGCGTGTTGCGAAAGGATTTGATGAACATTTGGAAAGTGTCCAAAGAAGTTTTGCTGGGGTCCTGTTTTGTCAAAGGAACTTGGACAGCCAGATAAATTCAAGAACAACTGGACTGAACCACAACACCTGAAGATTCCAGATACATTGCACAAGCCAGGATGTCTTTGAAATCCCATGCTTTGAATAGACAGCAGCCAAGCAACCAAAAGGCACACACCTTGTGAATAAGACAATATACTGCAAAGTTGTGAACATAGAGAGAGAGAGAGAGAGAGAAACATATAAGAAGATACAATAGCAAGAAAAGAGAGGGCAGAACCATTGAGGCTAGAGAGAAAAAGGTAATAGAGGCTGAAGATACAGTAGACAGGAAAGGATAGATGTGAGGGAAGCAAGCTTTTTTAGTAATTTTTCCCAGATAGCGAAGCTATAGGGGTTCTTACTTCTCAATGGATGGGTTCCTGATTGCGGAAATTGGCTGCCGCTGCCGCTGCCGCCTTGTCTCCCAAGCTTGTCTCCCTTCATGATTTCGCTCTTGGCTGCCGCTGCC
>CAXAMN010013736.1:97412-111920 GCA_963970005.1 Durusdinium trenchii
CCGCTCATCATACACCACTTATCATACACCACTCATCATACACCACTTTTCTTACACCACTTATCATACACCACTCATCATACACCACTTATCACGCACCACTCATCATCCAGTTAGCTCTAGTTTCAGCTCCAGGTAGCTCTAGTTTCAATAGCTCTAGCTCCAGTTAGCTCTAGTTTCAATAGCTCTAGCTCCAGGTAGCTCTAGTTTCAATAGCTCTAGCTCCAGTTAGCTCTAGTTTCAATAGCTCCAGTCAGCTCCAGTTTCAACAGCTCTAGCTCCAGTTTACGTGGCAGGCGCAGCACTTTGTCAACCTCAAAGTGCAGATTTCGTGGCAGGCCCAGCACTTTGTGAACCTCCATGTGCAGATTTCGTGGCAGGCGCAGCGCTTTGTGAACCTCGATGTGCAGATTTCCAGCGCTTTGTGAACCTCAAAGTGCAGATTTCGTGGCAGGCCCAGCACTTTGTGAACCTCCATGTGCAGACTTTCTGGCAGGCGCAGCGCTTTGTGAACCTCAATGTCAGATTTCGTGGCAGGCGCAACACTTTGTGAACCTCGCTCGACGGTTGCGGGACCATCTGGCGCCATGGTCGGTCATGCTCGGAATCGTCCCTCCATGGTGGTTAGAGTTTTCGCTTGTTTCTTGAAGTGCAGATTTCGTGGCAGGCGCAGCACTTTGTCAACCTCAATGTGTCAAAGTGCAGATTTCGTGGCAGGCGCAGCACTTTGTGAACCTCCATCTGCAGATGTCGTGGCAGGCACAGCGCTTTGTGAACCTCGATGTGCAGATTGCGTGGCAGGCGCAGTACTTTGTGAACCTCCATGTGCAGATTTCGTGGCAGGCACAGCACTTTGTGAACCTCCATGCTTTTCCGAACCTCGACGGGGAAGCTCCGCAGAACGACGGTTGCGGGACGATCTCGCGCCATGGTCGGTCACGCTCGGAATCGTCCCTCCATTGTGGTTAGAGTTTTCACTTGTTTCTTGAAGTGCAGATTTCGTGGCAGGGGCAGGACTTTGTGAACCTCCATGTGCAGATTTCGTGGCAGGTGCAGCGCTTTGTGAACCTCCATGTGCAGATTTCGTGGCAGGCGCAGCACTTTGTGAACCTCGATGTGCAGACTTCGTGGCAGGCGCAGCGCTTTGCGAACCTCAAAGTGCAGATTTCGTGGCAGGCACAGCGCTTTGTGAACCTCGATGTGCAGACTTTCTGGCAGGCGCAGCGCTTTGTGAACCTGAAAGTGCAGATTTCGTGGCAGGCCCAGGGCTTTTGTGAACCTCCATGTGCAGATTTCGTGGCAGGCGCAGCGCTTTGTAAACCTTCATGTGCAGATTTTGTGGCAGGCACAGCGCTTCGTGAACCTCCATGTGTAGATGTTGTGGCAGGCGCAGCGCTTTGTGAACCTCGATGTGCAGATTGCGTGGCAGGCGCAGCGCTTTGTGAACCTCCATCTGCAGATGTCGTGGCAGGCGCAGCGCTTTGTGAACCTTGCAGGCTGAGAACTGGCGACTTTGTAGTACAACTGTAGTGCGTGGAGGAACCTGGGGAGCTGGAGGCTGAGAACTGGCGACTTTGTAGTACAACTTTAGCGCGCGGAGCAATCTGTGGAGCTGGAAGCTGAGAAAGCTGAGAACTGGCGACTTTGTAGTGCAACTCGAGTACGCGGAGTATCTGGGGAGCTGGAAGCTGAGAACGGGTGATTTTGTAGTGCAACTGTAGTATGCGGAGCAATCTATGGAGCTGGAAGATGAGAACTGGCGACTTTGTAGTACAACTTTAGTGCGCGGAGCAATCTGGGAGCTGGAAGCTGAGAACTGGCGACTTTGTAGTGCAACTTTAGTACGCGGAGCAATCTGTGGAGCTGGAAGCTGAGAACTGGCGACTTTGTAGTGCAACTTTAGTAGCTGGAAGATGAGAACTGGCGACTTTGTAGTACAACTTTAGTACGCGGAGTATCTTGGGAGCTGGAAGATGAGAACTGGCGACTTTGTAGTACAACTTTAGTACGCGGAGCAGTCATGTCTCCCGACCACCCGGCTCTCTTGAGAGGTTGACAAATTTTAGCGATTTTGCTTACTCAAAAGTGGTCATTTCGATTACTTTGTGGAACTTCAAAATCACATCATAGTTAACGTCTAGCTCCAGTTAGCTTTAGTGGAACTAGAGCTAGAGCTATGCTTCACTCATCGCTCATCACTCATGCGTCTGACTGAGGGACACGAGGGACACGCATGGTGGAAAGAACCGGGACACTCCTATAGGTCAATTTGTTCTTTTAGGAAACTTCCGCCGCCGGCTTGCCGGGAACTACTTGTAAGAGTGTAAGACAAGAGTGTCCTACAAGAGTGTCCCACAAAAGTGTCCGACGCAAGAGTGTTTCACAAGAGTTTTCCACAAGAGCCTGCCACAAGAGTGTCCTACAAGAATGACATACAAGAGTGTCGGACAAGAGTGCCCCACAAGAGTGTAGTGTCCAACAAGAGTGCCCTGCAAGTGTCCTGCAAGGGTGTCCCGCAAGAGTGTCCTACCAGAGTGTTCCGCAATAGTGTCCCACAAGAGTGTCATACAAGAGTGTCCCGCAAGAGTGTCCTACAAGAGTGTCCTACAAGAGTCACAAGAGTGTTCCACAAGTATGTCCGACAAGAATGTCCTCCAAGAGTGTCCTACAAGGGTGTCCCGCGAGAATGTCCTACAAGAGTGTTCTGCAAGAGTGTCCCACCAGAGTGTCATACAAGAGTGTCCCACAAGAGTGAGTGTCAAACAACGTGTCCCGCAAGGACTTCTGACAAGAATGCGTCCTACCTAAGAGTGTACCGCAAGAGTTTCTCGGAAGAGTGTCCTACAGTGCCTCGCAAGAGTGTGGTACAAGAGTGTCCCATCAGAAGAGTGTCCTACAAGAGTGTCTTACAAAGAGTGTTCCGCAAGAGTGTCCTTCAAGAGTGTTCGACGAGAGTTTCCCGCAAGAGTGCTCGACAAGAGTGCCCCACAAGACTTTTGCGCAAGAGTGTCCCACAAGAATGTCCTACAAAAGTGTCCCGCAAGACTTGTCCACAAGAGTTTCCGACGAGAGTGGCGGACAAGAGTGTCCTGCAAGAGTGTCCCACGAGTGTCCTGCAAGGGTGTCCCACAAGAGTGTCCAGTGTCCTACAAGAGTGTCCCACAACAGTGTCCCGCAAGAATGTCCGACAGGAGTGCCCAACAAGAGGGACAAGAGTATCCTACAAGAGTGTCCCACGAGAGTACAAAAGCGCGGTAGTACAAATGTAGTGCGGGAAGCGGCTTCTGGTCCCTCGCGCCTGAGAAACTGGCGGTGAACCGCTTGCTATTCAATTTCGAGACTTGGTTGAACATGGACGCGCCCAATACAATACAATGCTCGATTTGGAGGAGACACATGATTCTTGTACGGTTGTTAGGTCAAGTGCATTTGTGTTGTGAACCTGTGAATGAGAATATTATCACCAGCCCGAAATCGGACCACGATCAGATGGCGTGCTGAGACTTGTCAAAGCAAACCGACATCGTATCACAAAATTTTATTTTATACTCTTTTGTTACCCTTCCCTCGGCCTTGACACAAACGTATGCGAGCAGAGTGATGTTTTTTTAGATAGGCGCACCCCAAGAGCTTTGCCACAGAAAACTCGCAACTTGCGACGCACCCTATGCATGTCTTAAGCCTTAAACCACGCTCCACCTCTACTCTACTCCGCCCCGGAATCGTCTTTGAGAACAATGGCTTATGCTTTTTGGGCCCCTGAGTGAGTTTATCTTGGTTTGGCGTTGCTGCTTTTGGTGGGTGGGTTTTGAGACACTTTGCCACGGCAATCTTGTCACTGCTTCGATTAACATATTTGTTGTGTGGGAAAGCAGACCGGAACCAAGCCCTCTGCTAGGCTTGCTAAGCACTCAACATGGGCATCAGACGTTAGTTGTGTTTGAAGTTTAGAGTTCCAAACTTGTTTTGAGTTTGTGGGCCGTACAGGGCTGTGAGGCCGTACACATTTCTTGGACTCTTTCGACCGCGAAGCAAGAAACTTTAACAAGAAATTGAACAGAGTTCCTACCGCAAGACGGTGGAATGAGAAGCTGTTGGTTTGGCAACGCAATGTTGGCAATGCAACGCAGTTGCAGATACAGCCCACAGCCTTGCTGAATATTTTCTTTTGGAATACATGCTGCAAAGGCGCAGCTTGGCGACATCATGCACGTTTTGCCTTGTTTTCCAGAGATATTCTGTTAGTGCCTGTGTGTAGCAGCGGAAAACTTCCCGCGCCACGCATCCTTTTTCATCTCCCTTTGACCTCAAGTTAAGTTTGCGATCAACCTTAGTCTTGTTTTCCAAACAAGAATGCTTTAAGACATCCCTCAGTGCAGGAAACATTCAGCTGGACAAGCCAGTGCTATGGTGGTTCCTTGGATTTGCCCGTCGAAACAGCATCATAATCATATGTTATGTTTCATTTCACGCGCAGCTTGTATGCCTTGATGTACTTTACTCTGGCAGGTACAGAACATATGTACATGTACGAATGTAAACGCATGGTAGGCAGGCATATAGGAGCGCGACGCGTTCACCACGTTTCAAGCCCATTTTTATTGCAATTTGCACATTCCTCGTCTTGTTTCAGCGGCTCTTGAGAAACTTGTCAACTTTTGCGGTTTCTGCGGCAGAGGTGGCTGATTGCACTGTACAAGGTAGTGAGTCTTCTTCTGAACTGACCTTGATTACTGCTTGCCACAAGTCCCTTTCTCTGATCTTTCCTTTCTTTCGATTAGTCCAGCTCTTCCGAGTAGTTCATTGCATGCTTTAAGCCGAAAAAAATAAGAGCAATCACATGTCTCCCATGCACAAACTCTACGAACCGTCTGGTTGGCTTGCAATTGAGACATCGCGATTGCCTACCGAAACCATGTGTGCGGAAGCGCTACCGAAGCCATGTGTGCGGAAGCGTGAGACATCGACGTGATTGTATACCTTATGCTTCCACGTGTGCAGAAGCAAGAGACATTGCATTGATTGCCTCAGCCCCAGCACATAACGTGTCCTATATATGTGTCGAGCCGTGTTCCATGCAAGTTGGCGAGAAGTTTCTGATGTTATACAAGGTAGCTATTATATAGTCATTTGTAATTTAATTGTAGCCCTACACATCCAACGACGCAGTTTTCGTGGGATGTAGGACATGTGGAAATGTGACAGTTTAACATTTTATTTGACGTTCAAAAACATTTGTTAAGACATGTTCGTGAAAAATACATATATATATATATATTTTCCGTTATTTTTATTATTGTTGTTACTATTCTTATTGTTATTATATATATATATGTCTTGTTGCCACGCATGGCATGTTCGAGTGACAGAAACTTTCGGCGCAAGCGCATGTGAGGAAAAGCTCGAGCGTCCTTCAGGGGAAGGAGTGTTTCCGCTATTGGTAGCGGAGCCTGCTCACAAAGAGCAGGCTCCAGCCATGGCTCTTTGATTTGACCTTCAGGCGAAGGTCCCCACGCATGGCATCTATGTCGTCGTCATCCACCACGGAAAGTGGTTTCAGGTTCTCGGGGGACTCCGAGGATGGGCGTGAATACAAACGTTGGAAGCAGTGGGTGAAGAATAAGCTGTTGACATTGGACAAGTTGGCTGAATCCTCCCGACCCGCATATATTTACACCTTGTTGACTGGGAAGGCTTTGGAAGCTGTTGAACATTTGGTTCCCGAGAATTATCAAAAGAAAGGAGGTGACGAGATCCTATGGCAGCTTCTGGACAAAAGATTCCCGCAACAAGAGGTGGTCGATGAGCTGGGAGAGATTTTGACGCAGGTCTTCAGCCTCAAGTCCAACGACGGCGAGACTATGAAGCAGTGGACTGCCAGAGCCTCTGAATTGCTGGAACGCTGTCATCGGAAGACTGGCGTGTCGTTTCCTGAAGAAGCCAGAGGATGGCTATTGTTGCACAGGTCCGGTTTGACGGACGAACAGAAGGCAGTGGCCATCGCCCGAGCCAATGGTGATCTGAAGAGAGAATCCATAGCCGCTGCACTCAGGTCATGCTATCCAGACATGGTCCTCTCATGCAAACGTGTTGGAATGGCTGTTGCAGAAGAGCTTGACACAGGCGGCGGTGAAGGCATCGCCGAGCAGTTGGACGATTGCTTTTCTGACGTTGAACAATTGTTGGATGATCATCAACTTGGTCAGGAAGCCACTCAAGAGACGGAGACGTTTCAGGAATCCGAGGTCGCAGAGGTCCTTGCAGCCACTTGGAAGGAGAAAAGGCAAGAGCCGAACCGCTTGCAGAAGACCCGGCAATTTCAGAAAGCTCGAGATGTAAAAAGAAGCTCCCGCGTTGAAATTGAGGAGATGAAACGCAATTCAACTTGCAATCGATGTGGACGCAAAGGGCACTGGGCCGTGAATGTCGCTCCAAGGAGTCAGTGAAAGGACAAGGCAAGATCAAGACTCCTGGGACAAGCTCAACCACGGGGGCAGCACTGGTTGAAGAATTAGATTTTGTGGCCTCCGTCACTGCCCGTCCGACGTTGCTTGATCGAGTTCGGTCGCGTGTTGCTGGAAAGCGGGAGCATGAGTGTCTTCCTCCCGCATCAGAGATATTGCTGGTTTCATCCCCCGGATACGGTGTGCTCGACTCCGGCTGCGGCCGGACGATTGTGGGAAGGTCCACTCTCAAGGCCTTTGAAAAGTTGTGGATCCAACGCGGTTGGTCGTTACCCCAACCCATTGCTGAGGTGCACCAGTTCAAATTCGGAAACGGGGAAGTCGAGACTTCCACGGTATCCATACAAATGCCGGTCGTGCTGGCCCAGCGCAAGGGCGTGATCCGAGCTGCAGTGATCAAGGGAGATGCTCCACTTCTCCTTAGTAGATCTGCTCTCAAGACCTTGGGAGCCACCTTGGATTTTAAGCGTGATTGTTTGCATGTTTTTGGCACGAGTGCCCCTTCGCACCAACAGTGTGTCGTTGTTGGGTGAGAGTGTTGATCCCGTGCCCGCAGCTGCTTTCACCGAAGTGATGGCCTCAGTTGAAGAACCTGAGGAGCAAGCGGCTGAACCACTCAGCCCAAAGTCAGGAGTGCAGGTGACAGCGGAGACTCGTGAATCCAAGGATGCTGACGATGCGCCCCGGTCCGGCCCGCGCCTCCAGCGCCCCAGAGGTGTGAAAACAGATGTATCTGATACATCTGCCAACGAGCCTTCCAAGTCAGCCATGTCGCCTCCTCCAAACCTGGCAGCAAGAGGACTGTGATGTTGTTTCCACTCCATGGCTCTCACATGAAGGGCCCTCATGGAAACATGTCTTTCGACGACGAGTCACGGAAAGTGACACTGGCCGTGTTTTAGATGATACGACAGTATAGATCCAGGGACTGCGCAACACAAAACGATTGTTCGCTTTTTCGATCGCGCCGCCCATGTGAAGACTGAATTTTTTTCCTTTGGGATACCATCATCAGTGCCGCCAACTGGGCCAACTGCATCGACAAGCTCAAATGCGTCTAGCTATCCAGGAGAGAAAACAGAAAGAACGGTGTTTGGTCATGGAAGTGTTCTCCCCTTGAAGGTTCTCCACTGTGGCTGAATCGGCTGGTTTTCGTGCCAAGTCATCTGATTTGATCAATGGTACGATTTTCGCCTCAGCCGCCACAGGAAATCCGTGGAACAAGACCTCTTGACCGAGAAGCCCGCTCTTCTGGTGCTGTGTCCTCCTTGCACCAATGAAGGCGGATGGATGCACTTGAATAGTTCAAAGTGGGATAGAATGGAGTATCTAAAAGAAGAGCGCAGAGTCGTAGCTATATCCGATGGTGTTGCCGCCTGTTTCAAATGCAAGTGTCTGTCGGGGGAAGGGCCATGTTTGAGCAACCTACGGGTTCCATGATGTGGTCATACCCAGAGGTCCAAGCCCTTTGTTGTAGGTACACCACGGTTAAGCTGCACATGTGCAGGTACGGCCTGCAACTGCCTGAGAGCAATAGATTCATCCGCAAGAGCGCACGACTGTTGGTGACTCATGAAAACATGTCGTGCCTCGGACTTACTTGCGCCGGTGAAGGCGAACGCGCAGTTCATGACGTATAGTGGCAGGCAGTGCCCCTGTGTCCGCAGTATCAGTGATATGCTGGTAGATACCCCAACAAGTTTGCGCAAGCTGTTTTGGAAACGGTCGAGGCTTATCATGAATCCCATAATGAGTCATTGTCAGCGCAGCCCGATGAACGCACCACTCTCAAAGTCCTTGAGGACAATTTCCCAGGCAAATGCTGGAACGAAGTCTTGGCGGCAGGTTCCGCTGGCCAACGCACGGATGCTGAGATGCTACAGGCGTTGACCAAACTCCATCGCAACTTAGCGCGCCCTCCTAACTGTGACATGGTTCGAATTCTGCGTCATGGTCAGGCCCATGAACAAGCGCTGAGATTAGCCAAAGATTTCTTATGCGATTTCTGCAAAAGTCAGGCCAGACCTAAGGTACCCTTGCCGGCCAGCCAAATCGAGTTACAGAGTTCAATAAGCAAATTGCCATCGATGTCAAACATTTACAGGGGTGGCATCCGAACCAAAAGTCAAGGCTCTCAACATAGTTGACACAGCCAGCAGTTTTCAGCGGATGACCCCTTTCTTCCAAACGGAGACCTCTCAACTCTTGCGGAGTTTGTTGAATGAGCACTGGATCGCATGGGCTGGTCCAAATCATGAGATCATCATGGACCCAGCAAGAACCAATCTGGGTGATCCCATGACCATTCCAGCTGAACTGGACAGTACTCATGTCAGACCCATGTGCCCATTGGCAGCTAGGGAAATTTAAATGTGAGTCTCACGGTGGTTGGTTTAATCGGCCTAGTGGATGATTACACCCCAAAAGCAAAGAAGAATGGTTGGAGTGTGTCTCTCATGCCCATATTAAGAACCAGATGCTCCAGGTCCACGGATATTCGCCTCACCAGTTCGTGTTTGGTCGAAACCTCAATATCCCTCGACCTAAATGAGCCTCTGTCCATCGTCCCAGCCAGAGCATCTTTGACAGAAGAAGCCATCAGCCGGACCCAGTCGATGTGAGCCTCTGCTCGAATGGCTCTGATCCAAATGCAGGACAACCGTGCGCTGCGAGTTGCCTCGCTGTGCCTGGTGCGTCCACGTCTGCCGAGTCTGGGCCCTATGGACCAGTACGCCGAAGGGTGTCGGGAAAGGATGGGCCAATGTCTTTGTGGCGCCCTCCAGCCATGAGACAAGAGGATTTCGTAGAAATCACGAAAGAAGTTGTCCCACAGTTGGTCGAAGACGTGTTCATGAACAGCTCTAAGCGTCCCTGGTCTCCATCAGGATCTGAGCAGGTTAGAACTGAAGAACCAGCCACTTCCCGACCCCGGATCGAGACCGATGAAGCTTTGAGTGTTCAGGACATCTCTTCTCTGCATGCCCTGTGTGATCAAGGTTCTTGGGATTGTTTGATGGCCGAGTATTTGAAGAAAACGATGTCAAAGGAAATCCCTCATAGTAACAATCCGCCCGAGTTGCAAAAGAAAGTGCAAGCTGGTAAATGCGCAGAGTGGGAAACAGTTGTGTCAAAACCTCGCTCAGTGAAGTTGCGCTTTGGGAAAAGAGCCAAACAAATTAAAGAACAGCATGGTGACCGCTTTATCGGAAGTAGGCTTGTTCTTATGCGTAAGCCTCTCGAAGAAGGCCAGGTGCTTGACCCAAGCGATGTCTCTACCTTCACCGTGAAGGGACGGTGGTGCCTGCAGGGCCACTTAGACCCAGACCTTGAGGCCAAGGCCGAACAAGGTTTGTTGAAATCGCCGACGCTCTGTCAGCTCGGGCGAATGTGCCTCCTCCAAGTGATTGCATCGAAGAAGTGGGATTTGCAGCTTGGCGACATTAAGGGGGCTTTCCTAGAGGCCGGTCCCTTGAGTCCAGCTTTTCGTCCTCTCTATGCCCACCAACCTACCGGTGGGATCCCTGGGATTCCTGAAGACGCGGTGATTGAGATAGTAGGCAACCTGTACGGGCAAAATGACGCACCATCGGCGTGGTTTCGAGAGTTTAGTGGCTTTGTAAATTCCCTTGGGTGGCATCAGAGTGTTCTTGACCCATGCTTTTCACTTTGCGTAATGCCTCGGATAATTCCCTGTGTGGAGTGATGGGGGTCCATGTCGACGACGCAGCCACTGGGGGAGAAGGTGCGCTGTTTCGCGAATCGATCCGAAAGCTCCGGGAGACTATCGAAAATGGAGAATTCGTGGTGGTGAGTTTGTGGGGCATGGTATGAACAAAAGAAAGATTCAACGATTGTGATGTCCATGAAGAGTTTTGCTGAACAGATCCATCAATGTGCCAAAGAACAGTGCCTCGACCGAGCTGTTGTCTCGTGAAGATTCTGCAAGCTGTGAACAGAAGCTTGAATTGGCTATCTTCTCAGTCAAGACCAAACCTGTGTGTTCAGACCAGTCTGTCACAGCAACCATTACCTCAACCAACCATCGAAGACTTCCGCGTGGCGAATCAGGCCATAAGACGTGCCCGCCAACGTCAGGACCTAGGAGTGGCTTTTAGTTCCATTCAGTGGGAATCACTGACAGTTGTTTGCCACAGTGACGCCGCTTTCGCATATCGAGGAAATCGCATCCAAGCCGGTTACATCATTGGTTTCACTGATAAGAAACTTCAGTTGGGTTTCGAAGCTCCTTGGAATCCTGTTTCTTGATGAAGTTACCACCTGAATCGGGCAGTGAGTAGCACGCTGGCAGCTGAGAGTCAAGCCATGTCAGTCGCCTCAGGAACGACCGAATGGATCCTGTTGCTTTTGGCTGAAACGCTTGATGGACCACTCGACATAAGACATTGCCGAGATGTGCTCAACGACGTCCATTGAGGACCGACGCACCAGCGTCGATGTTGTAATCGCAAGAGAGAGCTGAGAAGCGAGCGCATGAGTGCTTTAGTCCGGTGGGTTCCGACAAATCGCATGCTTGCCGATGGTCTCACCAAAGACGCAGGGGATCTCACCGACCTCCTTCGAGCCTGCATGAGAAGGGCTACATATCAGATATCCCCAGAGTCCACTGTTTTAGAAATTCAAGCTGCAGAGAAACAACTCCGAAAACAAATGCAGCAACAGCGCCAACAGAGTCCCGAAGGGCTGTCAACACCTGACGGGGAAATCATTTGAACTGGAAGGGGTCGGATTCGATACTGATTGGGATGCATTGTGTCAGGGTTTATAGTATCCTACTGATCCGTTTTTGCTTTGCGCGCCGTTTCATATCCACATCGTTGTGTGACTTTGCAGCCGTTTTGACTGAGCGGCCTACCAAGGGCCGATCTGAAGACTCAACGCCTCAGTTGCAGCGCGTGTCCTTGCGGTTTCCTCCTAGCCATTTCAATGGCTGGTCCAAGTCAGCGTTTGTCGCCGGCAGTTGCAGAATTGCTGCAGTGCATTCGTGATGAGGGACCCATCGCATCCCTGATGCAAGAGCTGGAGCATGAATTTTTTGACTTTGAAGTTGTGAGCGGATCTCATGACCATGGGTCCATGACCGACGCATCCAAGAGGCGAATGGTTGAGGAACCAATGCCTCCTCGCCAGATGCCTTCGGTTGCTCCAAGCACTCGCGTGACCAAGTCACATGGACCGAGCTTGCTTCCTGCAGGCGTCCAGAGCACGGAAGAATGGGCTGGTGACGGCCGGAAAATTTGAGAAACAAGATCTCTCATATGCTGACCGTCGACCTGGCCTCATCAAGTGAAACAGCAAAGGTGAAATATGTGCAATGGATGGTCAACCAGAGCAACCGAACTGACCTATCTCCAGTGATTCAGGACATGGCACGTTTCTTTGCTGTCTACACCCATGAGAAGCAAAAGGATGGACCATGCATTCCCGGTTCCAGCACGGTGCGCAAGTTCAAGGCCTGAAGGCGCAAGCTGATGAGATGGCCGCGTGTCGTTGCATTTCGAAAGCACACCTTGAAAGATATAAGCCTTAGGAAAGGCGAAGCAAGAACCCATGCTTTCGAATTTTAGACTTTGTAATGAGTCTTGTTGCCACGCATGGCATGTTCGAGTGACAGGGACTTTCGGCGCAAGCGCATGTGAGGAAAAGCCCGAGCCTTGTTGTACCAGCGCCATGCTTTGTAAACATCCTCGCATGCCAATCTCTGTCCTTCTCTCGTCCTGCTGTTGTCCGCCTGAAGCTTGCCTGGACCGCGCCCGACTGACAATGGAAGGGCTTCTTTGAAGGTCATGCGTGCGCGCGGGGAGCTTGCGTTGGAGCGCTTGCTTCGCATTGCGCGCGCTCCCTTGCCTGTCCAATTTTTCCGTAAGCTTCTCAAGCTTTTTTTGGTGCGTGCCAGCGTGCTCCAGGCGCGCTCGGAGAGTGTGCTCTGGAGGGCGCGCTCCGGCGTGCGCTGTATATGTGCTGGCAGCGCTCCGGGCACGCTCGGCAAGTGTTTGGAGGGCACGTTACAGGTACGTTCTGTAACGTGCTGGCAGCGCAATTTGAAGAACGGTGTCGCTGTCTAGTCTGGCGAGCGCCCTCTTTAATTCGTGTTCAGGCGCGCTCCAGGCGCGCTCTGTGAACCTTGATGGGAGTGTGTTTTGGAGCCTTTGTGGAAGATGCTGGGACCCCGCTGTTGGGTGCGCTTGGGAGCACGTCCTTGTCGTCCTCTTGTCCTCTTCTCCTCCTCCTCTTGTCCTTCTCCTGTCCTGTTGTCGTCCTGTGGCTTTCTCTTGTCCTGCTCTTGTCCTCCTCTTCTCTTGTCCTTCTCTTGTCGTCCTCTTGTCCTCCTTCTCTTGTCCTGTTCTTGTCGTCTGGTGGCCACGTTTGCGAGCCCTGTTGGTCCTCCTGGTGTTCCTGCTGTCCTAGTGCCACAGTTGCCAAGCCCGTGCTTCGTTTTGTTTGTCCAGGTCTGCCTGTCCTGCTTGTCCACGTTGTGGGCCCTTTATGACCGCCTTATCCGGGCCTTGTCATGCAACAGTGATACAGCGATCGAAATGTGATATCACCATCGGATCTTCTCATGACTCTCATGACATATATTCGGTATCCCATCGTTTTGCGCATGTGACACAGGCATCAGGAACTGGTGTTTTCAATAATTTATTGTTTAGCATCATCGTCATCATCGACGTCATCATCATCATCTTCAGTGTCATCCTCATCATCGTCGTCGTCATCGTCAACATCATCATCATCATCGTCGTCGTCGTCGTCGTACTTGAGCAGAGACGTGGGTGATGCGCCTGCTATGGTACAGGTGTGTCGATACAGGCGTTGAGATGCAGGTGTTTGGATACAGGCCTTGAGATGCAGGTGAACACTACCAAAACCGACCTTTACAACGACATCTTTCTAATCTTCTCTTAAGGCAGTCGCAGAAGCTGCAGATGAAAGGGCCAGTTCTGAGGCCACAGCTCTCAAAAGCTGCTTCCCGTATACCGCGTTTGTAGCCCTACATTGCGCTATACAGTTCTCAGTCCCGGAGGCCACAGTCGGCGAGAGTTACACGCATTGGCAACTTCCACCTTGATTTTTGACGCAAGTTGGCAACTGGACACGCGCGATCGCCGCAAAGGGTTCACCAAGGACTAAGAACACCTAAATTTGCGTTTGGCATCACGTTTGAGAACTCCACGCGCACGATCCCCGCAAGGGGCTCACCTGCATCTGTGCACTTGTATGATGATGATGATGATGATGGCAGTGAGGATGATGATGGCAGTGAGGTTGATGATGCAGGTGTCTTGTATGAATTACATCAGTCACCTGCGTCTCTAGACGTTGATGATGATGATGGTGATGATGGTGGTGATGACGATGACGATGACGACGATGATGATGATGACGATGACGATGTAGGTGTGTTGTGGACGTTGCATCGCCTGCGTGCGGTTAACTGATCATGATGATGATGTTGTTGATGCTGGTGACGACGACAATTGTAATGATGATGTTGACGATGACTGAGAAGAACAACAGAAGAAGAAAAAACACATCACAAAAATAAAGCATAACAAGAAGATTAGGAGCAGGAAAAAACAAAGAAAATGACAATTGAACAATAGAAAATGATGATGACGATGACGATGACGCCGATGATGTTGATGATGATGATGATGATGACGATTGGACAGTTGAAATTGGTAGCCGTTCTTTACACAGAACCCTTCGCAGGTGCCTTCACAAAAATGAAAAACCAAAGGATTGTTATGAAGCAGAGAGTACAGTTCTATTTAAGGGCTGCCGCCCCTGCCGCCGACCCCGGATTCTCAGGTCCGGCTTTTCCTCCACTGGTTGGCGTTGCGAGGGTTTTTCGAACAGGGGTTTCAGTCGTCCTTTTAAAGGTTGCTCTTCTGGAATCGTCGTTTCTTTCCGGTGTCGAGGTCGGTGCCCGTGCGGAGCGTTTCATTGCCTGCTCTCTGGATTGTTTGCTAGCATTTTCCACCACTAACCAGCCTCCCAAAAAGCATCTGAAACCACCCCT
>CAXAMN010013736.1:126920-143445 GCA_963970005.1 Durusdinium trenchii
CATTATTCCCTGGCGCGCTCCCCCTTGCGTCGGCCGGGGTCGGCGGACACTTTCCTAGCATTTTCCACCACTAACCAGCCTCCCAAAAAGCTTCCACGAACAGCCTGCCACAAGCTTTCCAGCCTCCCAAAAGCATCTGAAATCACCCCTTCGCCACGGATTTAACCCATTGAGTTCTGCTCCAAAGGAGCCCCCAAAAAGCTTCCACCAACAGCCTGCCAAAAGCTTTCCAGCCTCCCAAATGAAACCACCCCTTCGCCACGGCTTTAACCCATTGAGTTCTGCTCCAAACGAGCCCCAATTCCTCGGACGTTCGGTGTCAAACGGACGCTCTGGATCCCTATAGAAAAAATAGAAAAAAGACAATTTGCTAGCATTTTCCACCACTAACCAGCCTCCCAAAAGGCATCTGAAACCACCCCTTCGCCACGGCTTTAACCCATTGAGTTCTGCTCCAAACGAGCCCCAATTCCTCGGACGTTCGGTGTCAAACGGACGCTCTGGATCCCTATAGAAAAAAGACAATTTGCTAGCATTTTCCACCACTAACCAGCCTCCCAAAAAGCATCTGAAACCACCCCTTCGCCACGGCTTTAACCCATTGAGTTCTGCTCCAAACGAGCCCCAATTCGGACGTTCGGTGTCTAACGGACGCTCTGGATCCCTAGAAAAAAAAACAATTTGCTAGCATTTTCCACCACTAACCAGCCTCCCAAAAAGCTTCCACCAACAGCCTGCCAAAAGCTTTCCAGCCTCCCAAAAGCATCTGAAACCACCCCTTCGCCACGGCTTTAACCCATTGAGTTCTGCTCCAAACGATTGAGTTCTGGCGGATCTATCATTATTCCCTGGCGCGCTCCCCCTTGCGTCGGCCGGGGTCGGCGGATTTTCCCAGATAGCGGGGTCTATTGCGGTTCTTATTGCAAGTGAAGGCATTTTCCTTGCTGCAAAAAGGTGTCGGTGCCAAATGTGTATGCGCCGCTTCTATGGTGCTGCTTGCAAATATTGCTATCTGGCTGGCGTAATCTTTTGGGTTTGGTTGAGTTGTCCCAATGTTGGAGTGGAGTTCAGCCCTCAGCTCAGTTTATCTGCGTACCACTTTCCATCTCTACGCACCCCTTTGACATAGGCGAATTGTCAGTACTTTGAAGCAGCAGCAACTCAGTCCAACGTACCAGTCTCCTGTTCTGAAAAATAGGGTTTCAACCACGGTCGGGGTTTGCGCGTGTGCGGGTTGGTATATGTGGCGAGTGACTGTATGTGTGTGTGGGTAACTTTGGAATCACAAGGCGCCTCTTGGCGTTTATGTTTAATGTATTAAAGGGGGCGTGATGGTTGATTTCCTAGTCATGCTGTGGATATCAACTGGGAGGGAATTTGGACGCAAACTTTTGTACCTGTGGTGCCGCCTCTGGGCGCCAGCATGCACGGCTGGGGAACGCTATCATATATTTATGTTTTACCAGCATCCTGATGTTTTTTCTTCAACGCCTTTTGTGATCCACTCGTTTTGGGCGGTGGTGCACTCATAACGTACAAACTTTTATCTCTAGTGTGTACGTGCAAATATGTATGACTAGCAATGTGCGAGCAGGTGCGCGAATATGTTGTAATTTTGCGGGACAAAGCAGCCTGATGTCTAAAGATACGCACCAAACAACATTTTTCTGTGAGGGGTTCTCAATTCTGATTGTATAGGCGCGATCCTGGGCCAAGATGATTTACGGCCTTGTGTCTCCTTGTGTCCCCTTTGTCTCCCATGCGCTCTTCTGAATGCTGGGCTGCGACCTTCCTTTGTCTCCACAGAGCATAAACATCTTAGCCTCTGCCACCACCCAGAAGAGCCATGGGAGACAAAGATCAACTAGGGGACGCTATCCACGAAGAACCATGCTTCCTTTCTCTCCCTGTCTTCCCTTGTGTATCTTTGTTTCGCGTGGCTCTTCTGGATGCTGGGCAGGGACGATTCCGCTTTGGTCTACTTTTGCGCCCATGGCTCTTCTGGACTGAGATGATTCTTCTTTGCCCCCGTTTGTCTACCTTCACATGTCTCCCGCGGCCTTTCTGGGTGCTGGGCTGAGATGATTCTGATTTGTCTCCCCCTTGTCTCCATGTTTTTTCTGCTTGGACGTTTAAACCAGTTTTGTAGCTCACTTGGATGGGACGCTGCAAGCCAAATTGGCAACAAACATCAAACCGCGGCTTCTGTTTGGGGTCGATGCTGGCGTAATTTACCAGCAAGAAGTGTGCAAGTGGAGTGCACTAAATGGTCTTGTTCGTCTTCTTGCTAAAACTATTCGCGCAACCGTTTGTCAAGTTGTTTGTACAAACGCGCCCAACTCGTTCATACCTACTCGTATCAGCACACATTTAAACTAGACCATTTGCGAACTTTTAGTTTATTTAGAGCTAGAATACGGAAACATCCTTATATAGTTGTCTGGGAATTCTTTTGTTCGATCGAGACGCATCAGTTTGCACTTTTTGTTGCTTCCACCCTCCCACCAGACTTTCTAAACATTGGGAAATCAAGCCGAGGTTCTGGGCCAAGCCTTGCTGGCTGAGAATCAAGCTAGCGCGGAAGGTATGCGCTATTTGCAGGTCCACGTGAAAGAGTGTATCACGCAGAAGAGCATGTCAGCATGGCCAATGCTTCCTTGCACTGAGTGCTGTTTTGAGCTTGACTCTTGTGACTCTTGTTTGAAGCTGCAGCTGTGCAGGCTGCCTTGGGTATTTACAAGGACTCAGACGACTTTGTTGGATCGTAGCCCGAAACTTATCATGTGTGCTTGTGTTGACCCGTTTTGACTCGATGCACCTCATGGCAAAGCCTATCCATCTGAAGTTGTGGCGCTGAAATTATATGCTTGGCGTTGAACGCAGTTTTATTAGCAGCATGACCCAGTTCTGCCCACTTTGCCTTGGCGAATGGCTACTTCTCCCGCGGTGATTTGGAAGATGGATTGTCTCATGCGCGTGAGGCGGGAGATAGGAAGTGGTTCCAAGTCAGACATGTTGTTATGACTCTTATGACTGTTTTGCTTACGTGAAGTGAGCTGGTATGTTCTTTTCCAAACCTGCTCGTATCGGAATTTCAACCTGAGAATCTTGGAGGGCAGGATGGAGGTTTGGCTTTTTGTGCACGCGCGCAGGCAGTTCCTTGCGCGCAACAGTTTGATGTACTGGTACAGGTTTGGAGGGGCAGGCCATCAAGTGCAGGTCTCACGTACGGGTTCCTTTTCTTGTTAGTGTCTGTTTGTAAGGCTTGCAAGAATACAGAAACACACAAAAGGCACGAATTGCAAGAGTTCTGGAGGTGCTGAGCTGCTGTCGGCGGAGTGGTGACAAGGTGAACGAGGACTGGAGACTTCGATCTTTTGTTGGCCTTTCTGAGGGGGGAAACACACTTGTCAGTTCCAATGTGGAAACAAACATGAACCTGGAAGCTTGTCACGGACTCACCCAAATAATGTTTGGAGGAGCTTGTGAAGGCAAACATTGAGCGGGCGCGACAGATGACGGTCCAAAACCAAGTGGACGATTTGACGTGCTTAGTGGAACAACTGAGCACCGTCCAAAAAGGTCGGAACCAAAAGCTTTATGTCGGTAGGTCATACATTGAGCATACACTGAAAACCGATGAGGAAAACCCAAGTCTGATGCCTTTGTATCATACATACATACGTACATACGTACGTACATACTACTGCTACTACTACTACTCCTGCTACTGCTACTGCTACTACTACTACTACTACTACTACTACTATTACTACCACCACTACCACTACCACTACCACTACCACTACCACCACTACCACTACCACTACCACCACCACCACCGCCACTACTACTGCTACTGCTTCTGCTACTGCTACTACTACTACTACTACTTCGACGACGACGACTACTACTACTACTCCTGCTACTACTACTACATCTTCTTCTTCTTCTACTACTACTCCTGCTACTACTACTGCTACTGCTACTGCTACTGCTGCTGCTGCTGCTCTGCTGCTGCTGCTGCTGCTGCTACTGCTACTGCTACTGCTACTACTGCTACTACTACTGCTACTGCTGCTGCCACTGGTACTGCTACTCTTACCCTACTCCTACTCCTACTACCTCGACAACAACAACAACTACTGCTACTACTACTACCACCACCACTACTACTACTCCTACTATTACTGCTATTACTGCTACTACTACTACTCCTGCTGCTGCTGCTGCTACTACTACTACTACTACTACTAGTACCACCAGTACTACTGGTACTACTAGTACTACTACTACTACTGCTGCTGCTACTACTACTACCACCACCACCTCCTCCACTACTACTACTTTCAAATTTTATGTTTTTCACCAGTGTGTATAGACCGATGCCTAACCGATGCCCCAACCCATGCCGCGGAGTGACTTCCAGACACCGGATCAAGGGTCATGCCCACTCGAAAACTGATTATAGGGTTCAAATGACAGGCCCAAGAGAAAGGAACTAGCAGCTGCATATGTGAGGTATTTGAACATGTGAAACAAATTGTGTGCTGTGCTTTGCTTCGCCATGAAGGTCGATGACTATACTTTTGCTTGGAAAAATCAGATATGTTATGTTAGTGAAATTCACCAAACATTGGAAACCGAAGAGGAAAACTCAAGCCCGATGCCCTGTCCTAATGACCGCACTCAGATGTAGGGAATTTTGCACCGCGGATAGCAGATTTGCCGCATCCAGGCTGAGCTGAGGATGACAACACCAAAGAGGCACTGTGGACCTAGCTGCATGTCTCTCGAGAGTATAAGGAAGCTTCCGTGGTCGACATAAAACGGTGGATCCCAAGAGGATCCCAAGATTTCGCGCCACCTATCAGGCCGAGTATCGAGAATTCAGGTGGGCGGACGACACAAAGGATTCAAAGTTGTGTGCAGTCCCAAACGGTGAACTTGTGTTGAAACTGGAGAGATAGATACATGAGCATTTGAGAAATAATGCCCAAGATAGAAAGTATATATATATATAATTGACATTTTCATAGAAAAGACGTTCTATGAGAATGCGTTTTGACAGCTGGAGGTATTCTTTTGTCGCCCGCCGGGCCTCAAGCATGCCATCTTAGACACAGCCGTGCCAGAGACCTCAGCTTGCCAACCGCGGTTCCGCTTCTGTACAGCAAAGACTTCACTTTAAACTTTTTCCTCATAATTTAGTCAAGCCTCGCAGCCTTGGCTTGAAGCTGAGGTCCCCGGCTCTTTGCTGGATATTGTCGCCTCTGGCCGAAATTACTGGGGCACACCAAGGCCTCGCATGTCGACAGGTGCACTGCACCTTGAAGCAGCGCCTCACAACTTATCAGCATGTATTCGACAAGAAACAGTCGAAAAACAACCGAAATCAAACCGTAGTTTCACTTGAACGGGAAAAACAGATCAAGAGACTTTGGAACAACAACTTTCTTTGAGGCTGTGGAGGCAATAAGAGCCGGCACTTGAGCGTAGCTAGGTCTAACTAATGACCAGAAAAAGACTTCCAGTTGCCAAGTTCACGTAAAACCGCTGCAAACAACTGCCTCCAATCCCCGGCCACGACTCCACAGAAATACGACTTCAGTTTTCCGGGGGTGGGATGCTTTTGCAGGTGTGCTAAAGTTTAATATGCAAGTTTGCACGGTTTGCCACAACATGCCACAACATGTGTCCATTTTGCTGGCTCGAAAGTCTCCACCTTTCGATGCTGTTAGTCCGAAAAGATCTCTCACCACGGCCTTGATCATGATCGCTGACGAACTTGGTTTGTTGGTTGCTGACAATAAACATCCTGGGACTCGACGCAAACGTGGATACATCCCAAGCTCGTTGCAAAACGACAGTAAAGAACGTCCAAATTTCTGCAAGTTTAAAGGAACTTCGTACAAAGTACAAAGCATTTATTTGAGATGTGGCTAGTGCAGTGGTACATGGAATCCTTGCTGTGTCACAGACATGGGGTCACGGGATAGATACATTCCCACGCCCTTTCTTCTTGGAAATCATCCTGCTGGCAGGATGGTGGTAGATGCTGCGGCCGTGTGAACCTGAGCTTCCAGTGTGTCAGCCGATGTCATAGTCATATATATATATATATTCATGTTAATTTTGAGATCTTAAACTGCAAACTTGCACAAAACTCCGGGCTTGCTTTTGCAGGAAGCAGATGAAAGACCTCCGGCCCACTGTGTGGTCTTTGGAACTGCTTTGTCAGCAACCTGAGTTTGGCAGTTTCCATGTTTGCAGGCAACATGAAACCCTCTGCACTTAGATGAGTTCCATGACACTTCAAAGTTCTATCTCGTGGGAATTGCGAGGTCAGACAACTCTGCCACACAGATGTGCCTAGAGCTGATGGATCTTATTGGTGCTCGGGGCTCGGAATCAGCGCTGGCATAATGTATGTATATATGTCTAAAGATAACAAGAGAAATTGCTATAGGCTATAGGCTTTACAGATGTAACCATTTCAAGAGTTTCGCAGATACACAGACTCCCCAGATTCAAGTGGCAGCGGCTCACCAGATGTGTCGAAGGTTTGCCAGGCATGAGCAGGTCGGATTGCGCAGTATGCAGGTTCTCACACGCTAGAAAATGGATGCGGGGGATACGCCCGTACACTGTTGCAGACAAGATATGGGATGACGGGCCTACTGGTATGGAACACTCTCAATATTGATGCCCTTGAACGGCGATAGCGGTGAACCGTTTCAGGGTGCCTTTTAATCCACTATATAATCTGGTGGCATATGCATATATACATATATACATGTACCGTGATTGGTATATCACCCTGGTACCGGGTCTCTCTCCTTCCTCCTAAGCGGCTGCCAACGGCCGGGATCTTTTCACCACCTCGGAAGTCCAGCGTCCACGCCAGCACGAAAAGGAAGGGAACCTGTCCCTGGCGACGAACGTGTGCTTCCTCACCACAAAGGCCAATGGCAAGAACCACGTCTGGCCCCACCTAAGCCAAACGGCCTTCGAGGTCGACGAGGTCCTACGCAAGCAAGTGGAGATCCTGACACAACAGGTGTGCATTCACACTCCCAAAAATTTATGTACAGTACATCTTGTAAAGACAACAAAATTGGTGAATAGCACTTGGTCTTCATTCATGTGGAGATGTTTCATCAGGATCATTTCGTTCCTTCAAATAATTGAAGCGGTCACGTGCTGTGGCTCTGGCCTTTAGGATGGCTTGTTCGTCGGAAACTTGGTAGGAGCCACGCTTTAGTGTCTCTCTCAAGAACGAAGCTTCCTGCGTTTGCGAGCTGTGCCCTACTAGCTACCCAACGTAATCGAATGCCTTCGGAGAGAAGGTCCTTGATTGCCCTAGCCTGAAGCTCCGTGTCCTAAATTCAGTGCAATTGGGGGTAGCAGTTCGAATTGTGAGATCAAATAACGATTTACAGCCAGTAGTGGCCACGTCCTTTAAAGTAGGGGCAGTGATGGTATGGGGAACCCTTCTCAAAGTTTCTGCGCCCGTTTGGCTTGGTCAGCCAGTCCCAGTACAGTTGGAGCCATGGACCTGATCTAACACCGTGGACAAGGACATGGTCTCGGCTGCCAGGGTGCTATTCGCCACCTTCTGAATCTTCCGACAACCAAGACACAAATGAGTTGACCAGTCCTCTTCATCGATCGGTGACGTGTGCGAGTCCAGTTCCGGCAGATCTAGAAGCTCTAGAGCGTCTCTGCGTCAATGGCTTCGGTCTTGGGTGTTGGTGCAGCGCTGGGTGTGGATCCGAGCTGAGACAAACTGGCATTGGAGCGATATGGGCACTCTGCTTTCCAGTACCCTTTGCACCATGCGCTCTGCAGTTCGACGCCAAGATCCGGTCTTGCAACGATTTCCGACTTTTCTTGATCCCAAGTTCTTGTGAGGACGGCCACGAAAAGAAGACTTTCCTTGGCCCTTGTTTTCCTTTCGAAAGGGGCCAGAAGCTGCGAAACTTCTCAACTAGTTTCTTCCTGGCCTCCATGTGCAACGTGTATGCTGGCCAACTTGTGGTCAGACTGAACGATCTGTTCCGCCGGAAGTGAGGCCCTGCATGCAGTCTTTTTCTGTCATGTCTTCGCCGACGTAGGTGTCTTCGCCTGCCTCGTCCTCGTCAGGGACGTGGTCAGTCAGCGTCTTGGCAGTGGCGTCGCGCACCTTTCAGGATGTCTTCTTACGCGCTGCCAGGTCCTGAAAGAAGGTGGCGCCCAACGTCCTCACTGCTTCTCCAACCCTCTGCGCTGACAACCAACCAGCAAATGAACTGTCAACTTCGAGAACCACCCTTTTGCGATCATCATGATGGGATAGATTCGAGCCTCGAAGCATGACGTATGCCTGCAGGCCCTCACTGTCGGATTCCAAGCCAGGAGCTTGCTCCAAATGGGTGTCAGCGCGGGCCAGGTATGAATCGTTTGATTCGCTGCGGGCAATTGAAGATCGCCCCAATTTCACCTTTCCCCAATGTCCACCCAGCAACTCTACCAGGCGTTGACCGACTTGGGATCATTGTTCAGGAGCTCCTTTTGATGCAACTGCAACTTGGCAAACGCACTGCCTTTGGAGTTCAAGATCAGGCGTGCAACCAACTCGGACATTTTGCCCGACGGCCAAATGGATGTCAACAATTCGACGTTCTGTTGATAAGTTTGCAAGTCATCAACTCCCGGAAGTTGGAACAAGGTTGCCCAAGTGGTTCCCTGGTGTTGTGGTTGTTTCACCTTCACCGGTCATTGTCATGCACGCTCACGGTGCAACGTCCCCCAACTCCACGATCACGCGGTCAATGTTCAATGCTCAACGCTTTCAACGATCAATGAATCGACCCATGCGACCAAGAAATGTGCGACCTGTTTCAAGCATCTGAGCGGACTGAGAGCTCTGCTGCCAATGTGATTCCCACCTGATTTTTTCACCACCTCGGAAGTCCAGCGTCCACGCCAGCGCGAAAAGGAAGGGACTTTGCCCCTGGCAACGAACGGTGTGTTCCCTGGCACACCACACAAGGCCAATGGCAAGAACCACGTCCCACCCACCGCTGGTGGCCTCACCTAAGCCAAAGGCCTTCAAGGTCGAGGTCCTGATCCTGACACAACAGGTATGCACTCACAACTATTCTGGTGGCATTTGCATTTTCGCATGCATATGGCTCAAGGTTTCGGCTCGAGACCACAGCTCCTTCCGTCTGGGCCCTGGGCACATCGCGTGAACTTCGAGAACGCCCTGGACACAGAGAAGGGAGGCTTCACCTACTTCCGGAAGGTGAGCATGAAGCGATGCAGTGTGCAAGCGCAGCCACCAAACCTGGATTTGGCAGGACCGGCTCATGAATAAGCCGGATTTGAATTGCAATCACTGCGCTGTAGCATGGCAGCAGCAACTTCCTGACCTTCGAGCACGACGCAGAGTGACATGGGCAGCTTGGAACTATCCCAAGACAGGTACTTCATGGCCTACCAAGTCATACAAGGAAGCCTTGTGCAAAGGCCAAGAAGGTAGCAAACTGCCTTGTGCAAGGCGGTGCAGGAGCGCTGGGCCCAGTTGCCTGAGGCCATGAAGACACAGTGTGAAGCCTTGGGAGTACAAGCACCACCTCACCAGCTCCTCAGGATTTGCCGACTTTAATCAAGGAGCGCTTGCAGAGCCTGCCACCGGACTTGAAAGGAGCTGTGGAGAAGATAGTCGAGCCACCGAAGCCTGAACCTACTCTGGCATCCAAGCTCAAGATGTCAGTTGGAGCATTGAGGCAATTGTCAAACAAAAAGGCAGCCATACAAGCCAAGGCAGATACTGTAAAAACTCAGTGTACAGCTTTGCTTCAGGAGTTAAAAGAACTTCAAGGCAAGATAGAGGTTGCCCAACAAGATCTGCAGAAAGCCACTTCGCTCTACAACCAGCAGCTGGAGAAGGACAAGCAGGCAACGGATGAGGTCTATGTGGACCCGGATGAGATCTCGCCAGAAAACCTGATGGTCATCATGGCCAGTGTGGATTTTCATGCCACGGATGCGCGGATGAAGGAATTTGCGCACAAGCTTGGCGAGAACGTGTCAAAAAGAAGGAGGTGCGGGTAACCCTGCAAGAACGCAGCAAGCGCAGGGGCCATCATATGTGCACGTCATGGGGACAATGATGGAAGCATTGAGCCTCTATATGTCATATGCAGGTTTTGGCTCAGAAGGTCGGCAGCGAGACAAGTCGACTGTAGAGCATTTGGGGCCATCGCCAGATTCAGATGTGGTGATGATGACGGGAGGAGCTGGAGCAATTGAAGATGAAGCAATGACTCCAGTTTCAAGCAGAGACGATCAACATGATCACACGAGTGAGCAGTGCAAAGGTCTGCAATGCCGACTCGGCAACCCGCGCAATTGTTGCTATGCCAATTCGCCTTCTCGTCTTTGGGCCTGGGCAGGAAGAGCTTCCTTTCAGGTCAACAGGTGGAACAACGCTGCCTCTGCTGTGCAAACAGCCTTGGCGGACAATGACACGGTCCAGATCACCAGTTTGAGCACCTTGCAATTTCTATGAGCCCGGCTTGACGACCAGGTACAAGATGATGCAGCGCATTTTCTCCTTGAGATGGTGGAGCTTGCTAAGCCGGCGCGTGTCATCACGCATCATTACCATGTGGATTACAAGCAACAGGTGCGCAAGAGGAGAGAGTTCCCTATACATCTGATCTTTGAAGATCAGGCTGAAGCACAGGAGCTTGAGACTCTTATCAATAGATGGGCAAAAACTCCAAGAAGCGCAACAGCCATTAGACTGGATGCCATGGAAGCGCATGGCGCGCGCCCTGAACAGCCAGAATGCAACAGCGCTGCAAACTTGGCACCAGGGAGCACTTTTCACAAAGCTCGCAGATCAACATCTTCAATGCCCGCATAGCCGCCAACCTGCCACGGCAGTCCACCTGATCTGGTTGTGCAAGGAGACAGCTAAGGCCTTCCTGGCTTTGGCTCAGGAAGACCTCTTTGAGCTAAACCGTGGTTTGAACCTGGAGTTCTGGGCTCAAGGACTTGTCCAGGTGCCACTTGGGCGACCAAGATGAAGCTCGCATCACTCACCCTGATGTGGTGGCCATTGGAGTTGCCAAAACTTCCACGGACAAGAGGCTACAGTTACTTTGCTGTTGCCATGGTACACCACACCTTGCTTGGAGGGCAGCTTTACCGACAGGGAGCGGTGGTTGCAATTCTTCCAGGGAGACAAACATGGGAGCGAGCCTGGTTCTATGGCCTCAGAATGATTGCACATTACGTTGATCTGCAGCAAAGAGTTGTGGTGCACGTAAACAGCGCAAGGGCATGGGAGGCTTGGACGCAACGCAAACATAGGGACAATTTCCATGATTTGCAAGAGCTCATCACGCTTGATCAGTACAAGCGCATCAAGGTACTCTGCATCACTCCCAAGCAGCTGAAAGACTTTCCCAAGGGAGAGTGGTCTTTGAGAAATCGCCTGGCAGATGCAACCAAGGCTGCAAAGGAAATTGCACTTTCCTTGCAGCCCGTTACGCTTGAGCAAGAGCTCCAGCAGCAATATGAGACATGCAAGCGAGTGGCACCACTGGCCATCCAGCGGATCAGACATCTACTGGAAGACCGTTTACATTTCATGCGTGAGGCTAGAGAAAAAGGCAAAGAGCAAGCGAGAGAACGCAATCGTGAGCTTTTCAACAACCTCACAAAGCCAGCTCGACCTGATGGACATGCGTGGCAGCTCAAGGGCAACAGCGTGCAGTGCCAGAACTGCAAGGCTCGGCTCACCATGCGCAGCAAGCGGCAGGCTCTCAGAGAAGGACGCCAAGAGACCTGCCCCATGGCAAGTGGTATCACCTTTGTGGGTGGGCAATCACCTGCTTCGGACAAGGCCACTATCCTTCGCCAGATGGTGGAGGGAACTCTCCCTGTCTTGGATGCACGCATAAGTTCAGTGTCCAGACAAACTATATGGTGTGTCTCCGCTGTAACCTCCGACAGCTCAAGCACTCCTCACGGGAGAAGCTGCAAGAGATGGCAGCCAGCAAATGTTGGGATGAAGAGTGGAGTGTTCCGCCAACCTGGCGTGGACACCTATCTCACCGCCTTTGGCGTAAAGGCGGCAAGCTTCAGTGCGCAAAGTGCAAGGCTTACGCAGTCAAAAAGGACACGCAATTTGAGCCAAGCAAGGCATTGCAGAAACCATGTGGTGAGACCACCGGCCAGAAGACTCTGCTTCGGCCCAAGGAAGCCTTCGATGAAGCAGCGTGAAAAGAACCGTAGAAAAATACATTTGTATGGATAAATGTCCACATAGCTAAGCACAGAACCTATCTAATTTCACCGCAGCATCGGGCTCTTCAAGGGAGTGAATGGGAGGGGGAAAGGAAGTGCCACTGCCTGCCTCATATGTCTTCTTGTACACCTCCCAGTCTGCGAGAGGTGCCAGCATTTTGTGGTGCGGCAGAGCGGGTTGAGTACCTGCGAGCCGTGCCGCAAAGGCTGGCAGTTGCAGGTTTCCCTGCGGAGCGTGCTTTTGGCTGAGAAGGACGAGTCGGCAGTAGTGTTTTTGCAGGAGTGCTTCACATTACTGGAAGAGTGGATCAGCAAACTGCGTGAGTTGGAAGAGCAGGACAAGGCTGGTCACTCACGATCGTCGACAGCGCGCGACAGAAGCCCGTTGAAGAGGAAGGACGACCATAAGGAGAAGCGTACCAAGTCCGAAAGCTCACACAAGGAAGTTGCAGTTCCGCCCAAAGCACCGCCTATCCAGCCCACGCCAAAGCCAGAAGCTACATTGTCTGTTGAAGGGAGGGAGCCAAGCAAGGTATCCTCCCAGAGCCGCACCGTATCCTGGCCAAGTCAACCGCCTGGAGGAGTACATCGTGGTCGGTCACCCAGCTTAGGTCTCCTGGCCAAGAAGAAGGCCGAACCAAAGAAACCGATATCGAGCCGGCCCCAGAAGCAGTTGTTGAAACCCCCAAAAGGGAGTCAGAGGAGGCTCCCAAGAGGAAGGAGGAAAAGAAGGAGAAGAAGCCTCGGTCATCAACGAGCAGTTCATCAAGGAAAAGGATAAAGAAGGAAAAGAAGAAGAGAGAAAAAGAGAAGCGGGATCGGAAGCGACGGAGGAAGTCCAGCAGCCCCGGATCCTCAGTGTCAGGCTCGCGTGTGAGAGCCGCAAAGAGAAAGGATCTCAAGCGGTTGCCAACGCCGCCTCGTCCGCGAAGCCCGCATACCCCTCCAGGGCCCCCACCAGATCCTCCACCTGCCCCAGCCCGTGACCGCAGTCCGCCTCCCATTGCCAGGGGGCGAGGGCGCGGGTGGATCGGCCCCATTCCCTGGAGTTCACACCCTAGGTGGTACACAGGGAAGAATAAGGGCATCGCCAGAAGGGCGAAGCAAGAGAAATACAACAACAGGTGGTGGTGATGGCAGTTCGTCGTCGTCCAGCCTTGAGAGTTGCACCTCCCCAGAGGAAGCCAGCAGCCAAGCCAGACGAAGTGAAGACAGATAAGTTCACCTACCTCCTAGAGCTCACGGCGGCCCAACTACGGTGTTTGGGACTGGTCGAACTGGCTTACGGGTACTACTATGGTGGGCTCGTGAAGGTGGCGGGATACATCACAGGTTTGGGCCGTGATACCGACTACCTGGAGTTCAAGGTGACGGGTACCCAGACAGAGAAGCTGGTGGAGGCCTTGAGCGAACCATCTCGGAGGACCATGCAGTTGCACATATGCCCCAAGGATTGCGCCCATGCAGCCACAGGGCTGCATGCCTCTGGATTTTGGGAGGTGGGTGGCAAGCAGCAGCCCTGGCACACGTTGTTTGAGGAGGTGAAGACAACGGCGGAGGAGCATGACGAGCTGGCAAAGTTGAGAGAACACTGTGCGGCCCGTGGCAAAGCAGTTGGAGGGGAGAAGGAGAAAAAGAAAAAGAAGAAGAAGAAGGCAAAGGACAAGGAGAAGAAGCCAGACAAGGCCCGGTCGGACAAGGAGGTAAGCGATGAAGAGGCATTGACAGACAGGGGCCAAAAGGGACTGAGGAGCCTGTTTGGAGGAACCTGTCTTGACCCCTGGCTGGAAGAGCGTTCCAAGCTGATGAAGAAGGCTCGGAAGCTGGGAAAAAAGGAGGGGCGAAAGCGGAAGCACTCCTCCAGTGAGGATTCCTCATCCAGGAGTTCGACATCGGAGGAAGAGGACATGGCCGAGTTGGGGGAAGGGCTGTTTGCTGAAAAGAAGAGAGCCCTGCGGTTGACCCAGCGTTACCCAGAGTGTTTGGGGGCACAGACGATTTCAGGGATGAAGGAATCGCTTTTGACCAGTAGTGGAACTTTGCATTCCCTGCATCGCAAGTCATTGCCCCCGCTCTTCACACAGTATTACAGGAGTGAGCTACACTCGCAGGTATCTCCGTCAATGGGGCAAGAGCTCCTGACAATCAGTCAGACGGCGGACTTGCTACTCCGTGGACATCCAGCTCGAGCAGTTGATCTGTTATCCCAGCGCTTCAAAGCTCTGGAACAACAGGCTCGTGGAGCCCATTGGACAGTTGCACGCCAGCTAGAACTGGTGTCGGCAGACGCCGTTGGGCTTAGTCAAGGTGCTGAAGGAGCAGAAGCGGCCCGTCTGGCCCGAGAAGAGGCGAGAAACCGGAGCGCAGTGCAGCGCCCCTACAACACGGGGGGCAAGGATGGGGGAAAAACGAAGAGCAGACCTGATACATCTGAGGGACGTGAAAAAGGGGACAAAGGTGGCAAAGGCAAAGGGAAAGGAAAGAAGAAGGATAAGCAATGATGATGCCTTCGAACAACGAAGAGGTCCCCAGATGTAGACAAAATCAGGTCGAACAGGTATTAGAGAAAGAGAGGGTCGGCAAAGCATTGGTTGAGCATGACATTGTAGCAGAGGCTGAGGGTGCTAGCGTTGACAAGTTGATACAAGAGTGTGAGCGCAAGGGCTTGGAGCGAAGAGAGAAGAGGGCAAGGAAGCAGTATAGTGAAGGAAGCCCTGATCGCACGTCGCGGTTAGAGCGTTCGAAGGAGTGTCCCCCTTCTGCCAAATCGGGCTTAGAGGCCGAGAGGGCCCCGCTGGACTTGGTTGGAGGGAGTTAAATTTTCCCGAGAGGCTGCTGACAGACTCCCAGTGTCAATATCGGTTTGCAGAGCATCGGATGAGCCAACATTGGTTGAAAGGGAGGCAGAGCATGGAGACTCCTCCCAAGTCCGTGGTGGTGACTCATGTCGAGAGAACCACCGCCAAGAGAGGGCAGAAGATGGCTTGGACTCGAGCGCGCGACTGGTGGTTGAAGATAAGACAGAGCGTTGCAGCCAGCCCAAGAAGAATTTTTTCCCCTTGCCACTGGCTAGTGCCCTGGGACTCCCCGGACCATCAGTACCCAGCACAGATGCATTGATTCGTGCATTGAATTCACTTTATGGGACTAGGACAAAAATCAGGACGAAGGAGGACAACATTAGGAGACAGCTGACCGAACGTTTGCATAGTGTGGTGTCGAAATCTAATCTGTTGGGTGAGGCTATGCCCCAGTTAGACTTTCATCGGCTTTTCCAAACCAAGACCGTGGATTACTCTGGTGATGAAGTGCAGGTAGCCCGGTCGTTCCAATGGAAAATGGTGGAGGCAGCAATGCCTGCTGCCGTAGGGTCATCAGAACTGGAGCTTTTCTGCGGTGAGGGGACGCTGCAGTACATTAGGGACTTTGAGAACTTCATGCTACCTGCCCAGGATCAGCGGCTTGGACGGACTCCGGCAGTCATGGTGGAGCAGAGCCACTGGGCCGAGGTCTGTGCGGGGTTGTTGAGGAAGGGGGTGTGTCGGTTGATGCATGTATCCGATCTACATCATGTTGATGGACGACCTTTGTTGAACGGCTTATTCGCGGTAAGCAAACACGAAACAGCTGTAGACAGTGAGGGCAAGTCATTCGAGGTGTGTAGACTCATCATGAATCTCGTCCCGACCAACAGTTGTTGCAGAAGTCTGGTGGGAGATACATCCACACTGCCCACGGTAGTTGGTATGTCCTCGGTCATTCTAGAAGATTGCCAGCTGCTCATCACTTCATCCGAAGATATCCGTTGTTTCTTTTACTTGTTTCGTATACCCCTTCTTCGTGGTGGAAGTACATGGGCTTTGCAAGGGAGGTGCCGGTTGAGGCTCTCCCAGAGGGATTTGCTGGAAAAGGGTTGCATTTGGTCACCCAAGTGTTGCCGATGGGGTTCATCAATTCCGTGGCAATAGCTCAGCACGTGCACCGGCGCGTGATTGGTCAAGCGCTTCGGAATGAGAGGACCTTGGCAGGCAGGCATCAAGAGCTACGTCGTGACGTCGTAAGGTTGACAGGAGAATGGCCGAGACGTTGACAGGGACACCTTCAGCTTAGACCTTGGCAGTGCGGCAAACCTATGAAGACTTGGGATTGCCTCGGCGCCCCAAGAAAGCAGTACCGCAATCCTGAGCATCCATCGAGGCCACATTCTCAGCAATGCGAA
>CAXAMN010013747.1:4161-33494 GCA_963970005.1 Durusdinium trenchii
GCATGATCCGAGCATGATCCGAGAATGATCCGAGACCGTCTCGCACCCGTCGTTCCGCAGACCTTGACTTGCCAGCTTCGGAGCCACCGGTTCCATTGAAAGATGCAGCATTTCGTGCGTTCGCTATCTCTCCACAACGCATTTTGTATTGCGCCTGCCACGACATCTGCGCATGGAGGTGCACAAAGTGCTGTGCCTGCCACGAAATCTGCGCATGGAGGTTCACAAAGTGCTGCGCCTGCCACGAAATCTGCGCATGGAGGTTCGCAAAGTGCTGCGCCTGCCACGCAATCTGCACCTGGAGCTGGAGTTGCCTGGAGCTTGAGCTGTTGAAACCAGAGCTGGTGTATGAGCGGTGTATGATGAGTGGTGTATGATGAGTGGTGTATGATGAGTGGTGTATGATGAGTGGTGTGTGATCAGTGGTGTGTGATGAGTGGTGTATAATGAGTGGTGTATGATGAGTGGTGTGTGATCAGTGGTGTGTGATGAGTGGTGTATGATGAGTGGTGTATGATGAGTGGTGTATGATGAGTAGTGTATGATGAGTGGTGTGTGATGAGTAGTGTATGATGAGTGGTGTGTGATGAGTGGTGTATGATGAGTGGTGTATGATGAGTGGTGGTTGAACAGCTGTTGAATGTCCGTAACACGGAAGTTTTGCGCACTAAACTTCCTTTGACAAGAGTATGACAGGCTCAACGAGTTTGAAAACAGTGCTGGCACAGCTCCCCCATCTTGGAGAAAGCAGCACACTCGGTAGTGAGCTACAATTCGTTCATAAGGACACCCGCAAAGTGTTGGTGGACCCCATTTGGAACACTCTGGGGGACAATAACTGCTTCAATGTAATTGTCCGCCAGTGCTTTGTGGAAGCGGAACACAAAGGGCAACTCGGGAGTGAAGCGAAAGCCATTCGAGTCCCATCCCGCACTACTGATAGGATACTGCCGCAAGCCTTTTCGTACTACATGGAAGCAAGGAACCAGGAATCCGTATTGTGGGCGAGGCTGCTTGGCGGAGCTGTCAACGACTACAAGTGGTCCACTTGCCCAGCACAGTTGTCTGCCTACAGCATGGAGTGTTCCGCCGATGTTACTCACTCCGAACCGTGTTGGCCCCGGGATGCAAGCAATTCGGGATTGCGGTGTTTGAGGCACGCTGCTCTTTAATGCAACTCCGGGCAACTAATCACACAACAAACCAGTTGGCCCCGCAAGCACAACTCCAGCCTCGAGCCTTTGAGAAATGCACGGCTTTGCGCCACCTCATTTTGGACCTTACGGAATATGACCCCACTAACCCGAACAGATGTTTGCCTGAGTGTTGTTTCTTGGAAGCCAGAATTGTCTCGCTCTCCCTGCCGCTAGACTTCACTTGGGTCGGGCCTGCAGCCTGTGAGCGTTGTCAACAGCTTCAAATAGTTGACCTGTCCCGAACGGATCTTCTCGAGATACTCGGATCCACCTTTGCACACTGCTCGCATCTACAACAGCTTAGCTTATCGAGCAAGTTGCGCAGAACAGAACAAGAAGCATTCCTCCAGTGTACCTCACTACGAGAGGTCTGCATTCCACCCACTTTGCATGACGGGCGTTTGCTGGCTGTATGCAACTTCGCACATTTTGCAAAACTGGGAAAAGCACGACTTGGAGGGGGACATACGCTCGGGTCAATGCCTTCGAGAAATGTGAGCAATTAGATAAACCAAAGTGGCTTCGTTTCTTGCCGTCAAATGCCAAGGACAAATGAGTAGATGAATTCCGCACTGAAATGTGCAGGGGAATAGAAATGTTAAGCTGAGCCGGTAGCGCAGACTGGGAGGGAAGGCCTCACTGAAACCAGCGCTCGGCCTTACAGTAGCGTAGTCAACTGTGCTCCATGCCTTGACTTGCGCCCAAGTGCTGGTCCCAATAGCTCTTTGTGCCAGCTTTTCGAGGGTGTACTACATTACTGAGCGGCTAGGCAGTGCCCAGGCCACCACCCGAGTGGTGGTCCTGGATGAGTACAGACAGTACAGACTTGTACAGTGAACAGACCTAGGATAACGGCGTCTCACCCTGTTTCACTTAGTTCACGGGGCTTGCGCGTTTATGCGTTCTCAAGACGGAACATGCCTGCGCAATCAAGGCGCCTTTTTGACCGTAGCACATGCCGGTGTGCCGCATGAAACCTACAAAGCTCCTTGAGAGCCCGTAGGCATACCCGATTTCCAGTGTCTCTCACTGTCTCTCATTGTCTTTATATGACTTTGGTGGCAACGCTGTTCTCGAGTCATCGTTGCAATTTGATAGTGGGCTCTCCCTCCCCCCTCCGGGGGGGAGGGGGGTTTTGACCTGCAGTACGCCACAGGCTACTTCTTTCACTGATCAGTACAAGGTCGGTGTGGCTCCACTGTCCAAGCTTTCGAAGATTTGCAGTCCTCGATGGCTGACACAGTTGTTTTCCCTGAGCCGAGCCTGCTCCCCTCACATGCGATGTGCGCGTATTGCTGGAAGTTAGGGACTAATGCGCAATTTGCAGTCATTGGACTGTCACTTGATTAGCAGTCGCGCTAGCCATTCACGCCTGCCTTTTTGGAAAGGTTTCGTCAACCTTGGGATTGCAGGGCACACGGCCATGAAACCTGCCTGGTTTTGCGTCTACACCCACATGAATTCGAGCACTGGGTGCAAGGCAGCAAAGAAAACAAAACAAACAAAGAAAACAGGAAAAGACATGAAAAGACAGGAAGGTCAAGTACTGAGTGCCAAGGTTGAATTCATCGCCCCACGTTTCACTCTGTCTCACTGCTCTTTGGCTGTCTCAGCCGCTTTGGGGTACGAACCTTGCCTTTCTTTCTGGTTGGGCTTTGTTTGGGGGTTGGTTGGTTTGTTTCCTGTTTGCCGCTTGGTTCGTATCTCTCTCTCTAACCAGCTTAAGGTGACTTGTGCGTAACCTGCACACACAGCGCCTCGACTCGTGCAAAAAAATAGGTTTTGGGGAAATGGTAGAGGGACAAAACCAACTACAAGCAGTGGGGCCCCTGGCCTGTAGTCAGCTTCCAATGGTAGAAGAATGTTGTGGCCTCAGCCGCTGCATTCCAGTTCTTTTTGTAGTGATGTGCCGATGCATGGCCCAACATACGATAGTTTTCCAGGCTCAAGCGAGCGACGCCGCCGTGACGCACCTCCAGCAGCAAACTGCGCAGCCGGATTGCAATGAGCCTTACGCCATTGTGTTGGCTACGCTTGCGGGCAATGAATACCACATGCCGGCAAACTTACCGCACAACGAACACCTTTCACAACTGGAAGACGACATAGTCAGTTTCTTGCCAACAGTTTCCGATGTCGAAGTGTTTGGATGCGAAGTTGATCTAATCCACCTTGAAGAAGCAGAACAGGCTTCAGGTGATTGTCAAACCGTGCATGGAGGAAGGACACTCTGTTTGGCAGTTTCAAGATGGCAATCAGGAGGGATATCCCAAGGCAGTCCGTGTTCCAACTAATGCTGGAAAGGAGGCGCCGGACAGGGCCTTTTACTCCGCACCCATGCTTCGTCATGTTGAGGTAGCCCAAGAAATCACCCAAATTGGATCGGCAGCATGGCAAAGCTGTCATCAGCTGCAGATTGTTAAGCTGCCGCCGCCCTCTGTCGTCTGTCTCCAAGATGGATGCTGTGCGCTTCGACAAATTGCAGCTTCTAGGTGTGTCCAGTTTGGTCGGAGGGTCTTTGCAGAATGCTGCTCGCTCAGTAAGATAGGTTTGGGCAAGGAAGCCACCAATGCATTGGCTCCAGGGGCGCAAATTGCGCCATTCGCCTTTGAGAGCTGCCTGGCGCTTGCGTCAGTTACTTTTGCCATGGCCAATAATAATAAGTCACGGGCCCTCCCAGATGGCAGCTTCTGTGGAGCTTTTTTTTTCCACGAGTGCGGACGCCATGTGGGCGGTGTGCCCAGGTCATCGTAGAAGGATTGGAAACTCTGCATATTGGTGGGGGAGGCAACCCAAACGCAAAAACCGACACAAAACAACAAACAAAAAACGACCCCAAAACAAAAAAAACAAGGGCCCCAACGACCAATGTGGGCAGAGTTTCTTCTGTACTAAGGTGAAACATGTCAAGAGTGAGAGACTCTAACTACCTAAGGGCCTGAATTCTCGACGAAGATATTGCCAACCCTGGACGTAGGCGGTTGTCCACGCAGGCCAATCAAAAGAGGCAAGGTAAATGTCATCCTTGCCGGCCTCGGTCACAGGCACTTAAGCTGGTGCAAAAGTTGCAGCACAAAGGATGACGATTGCCAAAGGTCATCAGTTGCAATGCTTTGCTGGCCTTGGAAAACAACCTCTCAGAGGCACAACCCCTATAAAAGACTGGGGGAGGCACAACACACCACCCAATTGGCTCCCGGGAATGGTCAAGGGGAGCCTGGTGGGGCGCTCACTCTTCCAATGAGACGGATAGTTCGATTGACATCCCTATCCTCCAACGTGCAAGGCCCGGGTGAAACTGGTGAAACTGCGACCTATCCTAGCATGGTACATATGCCATCTTTGTACAAGATTGGCTGAGTCCCGACTCCCACAGACAAAGAACTGAGGTTCTCACCTGGGCGCCTACCAAAGGCCAAGAGCTGAGGCTCCCAGCCAGGTAGGCTCGCTAACAGCAGGAGCTATGGCAGGTGTTACCTTGGGCTGATCGGTATTGGAGATCTCCTCTGTTCTGCGGGGTAGGGTTCGTGCACGACCAGTCTTGAGGGACAGTGCATTCGAAGTCACTCGTGAGTATGAGTGAAGGGACTAGGCTAATCCCGACACAAAACCTGGGTCAGGGACCATGTGCAACCACGGTGGCCATCGCGTGGCAGGGCAAATGGCAAAAGCATTTTCTTCTGCATAAGTCCCCCGCCATTTGTGCCGGCCTGGGAGTTTTGTTAGCCTACAAAGTGCAGTGCAATCAAGGAAGGCCCTACTGGCGATATAGTGCAGTGACGGCGGTAGCGCAAGTTCTGGCAACGCAGCGCAGTTCATGAAGGCTTTAACTCGTATGGTATGCAATGTGTATGGCAGTCTGACCTCGCAAAGGCTGGTACAGTGCACAGAGGTGAATTCCTGGATTTCCTCGATGTTTGTGTTCGAGATGTCTACCTGCTTCAATAACTTGCAGTTATCACAGGCATGTGCACCCAGCACTTGGAAATCCCGCGTTAGCTCCAGTGTAGTGATTCCAGTGGAGCTAAGACACTCTTGCGGCAGTTCTATGGCCTCAGCTCGGGCTTGTGGCTCCTGTTGGAAATTAGCCTCCTGCAGGCCAAAGGTAGCTAAATTTATGCAGTCTCGAAAGAGGTATTGTCCAAATCTTGTTGCACTTCCGAACTGATTCACCCCTCCCCCGTTGGCGTAGACCCACTGTAGGGAGCAACAGTCCGCAAATGCCTTATATCCAAACTCCACGCAGCCGGGTGCTGTAACGCAGTTAAGCAGTTGGCACCCTCGGAAGGTATTGTCCGCAATTCGCGCAACCGAACTGGGCATCCTGACCGCCCGAAGATGTCGGCAACACTGCCATGGCGAAGGGCAAAACGCCCGTGCCCTTGTGGGACGACGTAAGTGGGGTCTGCTGCAGCATCCTTTTCCTCTGTTGACCCTTCCTCCGACTGTGCCTGGACATCGGCTCCTCCTACTGGCACTGGTTGCGCATACATGGGCGAGGGTTCCCTTGTGCCTGTGATACCTGAGTCAGCATCCGACTCTCCTAGGTGAGTGTCCGACGGGGGATACCTGGCCTCACTGAGATCAGTCCAGAGAGGGACTTCCAAGCAAAGTTTCAACTGGGGAAAGGATGGGAACGACATGGACTGACCCAGAGACGGGTCGAGTGCCCTCGATGCATAGGCCCTCTCCGTCCACGGCGTGTCAGGCATTTGTGGATCGTTATTATAAGTCATCTCCTTCCAATAGGCACCTGCTACTAGGAAAGGATTGTCCTCTGCTCCTCCCTTGCTTGTGCGATATCCCCAGCCACTCTTCAGCTCTGCTGGTTGAAACTGGTGGTCAAGAATTGACTGGACCAGGGCGGGGAGAAGCTGGACTGGGAGGTATACAAAAAGGTCATTAATGGGAAGTGTTTGTTCTCCATGCGTCATTCCTCTCACGAAGGACATGATGACCGTTTGCACGAAGGTGAGCGCATCAACTGCATCCTCATTGGCGTCCTGTTGTTTGGCAGGGTCCGTTTTAGCTTCGGTTGCTCGTTTGAGTAGTTCAATGTTGGAAGCACAGCACCCTGAGACGAATGCTAGGAGACCGTACTGCCAAAACAGAGGATTTGCATAGAGGGCTAATTGCTCCGTCGGAATGAATGCACACGACGGATGGCTCTGTCCAACGAAGGCAAACAGCTCTGCGAGTGGCGCAGCAAAAGCATTGCTGACCAGTAGCAGGTCCCCTACAAGATCTTGGTGCAGTTCTAGTGGGATGCGGCCAAAATAGGTACCATGCAACCCTTTCTCAGCGACCCGCCTCCAAAAAGCTGTGCAGACATATCGATTGACTTGCTTGTATGAAATACACAGCCTTGCCATCGGCCACTCGCGAGGCAGGTCACTGTATATCTGTATTGATGGTTGCGCTATGCCTTTCCTTCTTGGGGTTGTTGCTTCTTGGGCAGCTACTTGGTAGCTATATAAAGCATGCATTGCCCCTTGTTCTGCAGCAAGTCTTAGGTCGGAGCTGCCGTGCCCCCTTGTTCCCCTTCTGCATGTTCAGTAGCCAAGTCAATTTCCGTAGTGATGACCTCTTGCTCCTGTGCTTCAAAGGGACGGTAGGATGGAGTGTCAGGGTCACTGCTGACTGGTGTCCCCTGCATGGGATCTGATATGTTTGCCAAGTCTTCCAGTGTGGCAGTATGCTGTACTTCATAGTGCCGGCAACCCAACTCACACACGTCTGCTAAAGGAACCAAGGCGATCTCTTTGGGCATAGCCGGGGCCAGGTTACCCCAAGTGGTGTACTGGGCACACAGAACCTCCTCTCCAGTGTAGTCTACTGTCTTCAACCTGAAGAAGTCATGCCAGTTGGTTTCCTCAAAGCGCTCTTCCCACGAGGAAACGACTTGCGACTGTGAACGAAAAAACTCCAAAACCCTTCTCTGGTGAACGGTCGGGGGGAAAGGATTCTCAAGTTCGAGTCCATACATGGTGCATCCCTATGCTAGAACAAGACTTGTTTCACGTAGATGGGCAACCACTTCTGAACGGACTTTTCGGAGTCCCCAAAGGAGAAGAGGAGGAAGGCATACCCATTCACCGCCTAATCATGGACCTCCGACCGTGCAATAAGGTGGTTAGAGGTATAGAAGGAGACGTAGCCACGCTACCCAGTTGGGCAGCGATGGCACCACTGCAATTGATGCCCAGTGAGGACCTCGTGATTTCTTCAGAGGATGTGAGGTGTTTCTTTTATATTTTCAAAGTGCCTCGTGAATGGTCCGCCTTCTTAGCCTTCAATCGACCTATCCCCCCAGAACTATGTCCTGATGATCAAGGGACCTACTATTTGGCATCCCAAGTCCTCCCTATGGGATTCAAGAACAGTGTCAGCCTGGCACAACATGTGCACCGGGTAATGGTGCGCAGAGCTGGTGGTAACACTGGTGAAGGCTTGCAGTCACATCAGGAGATTCGGAAGGACCGTCCGTTCACGGTTCACCGGGAGCTCCATCGTGTGTACTTGGATAACTTTGACCTGCTGGAAAGAGTGGACAAACGCACGACAGCACTCCTACAAGGGGAGTTGAGTGAAAGTGTTCTGGCCTTGCGTCGTGAGTACGAGAGGTGGGGAGTTCCTCGCCGCCCGAAGAAGTCCACGATTCGAGCAAGCAAAGCTGAAGTCCAGGGAGCTATAATTGATGGAGTTGCCGGACGAGCTTATCCGAAGCCAGCCAAGAGCCTCAAGTACGCCCAGCTGGCCAGTCTCCTTGTAGGGGAGAAGCGATGCTCAGTGAAGCAGGCTCAGGTGGTGGCAGGAGGACTCGTGTACATGAGCATGTTTCGCCGACCGCTTTTGGGTTCGCTCAATGCCCTGTGGAAGTTCATCGAGTCGTTCAAAGGCTACCCTCCTGTCATCCACTTAGAGATTCCCAGTGAGGTCAAGTTGGAGGTGGCTCGCTTCGTGTGCCTGATACCCCTGGCCCAGATGGACTTCAGATTGGACATCAGCCGCGAGGTCACGGCTAGCGATGCCCCCACCACGGGGGGAGGACTCACAGCAAGCACGGGGTTAACCGGCTTCGGTCAGGCCGCTGCCGTGGCGTCCATCCGAGGAGATCTACCTGAACCCTCATGATGTCTGTGCTGTTCTCACGGTGGGTCTCTTTGATGGCATAGGAGCCCTCCGAGTAGCCGCGGACGCATGCCAACTGCTGGTCCTAGGACATATCAGTGTGGAGGTCAAGAAGGAGGCCAGTCGAGCCCTTGAGAGCAAGTTTCCCTCCACCGTGTTCGTCGAAGCCGGAGTTGAGGCAGTGGATGACGAGATGGTTAGAGGTTGGGCATGCCGCTTCTCCCAGGCAGCAGTTGTGCTCCTAGGAGCCGGCCCGCCTTGCCAAAGTGTCAGTGGCTTGAACAGTGAAAGGAGGGGGCGTTGAGAGATCATCGAAGTTGCTTATTCAGCCACGTTCGACGCATCAAAGAGCTCCTGAAGAAACACTTCGTCTGGGCACAGGTGAGGTATCTAACTGAGAATGTTTCCTCGATGGATGAGTCCGATCACTCCGTCATGACAGAGGACTTCGGGGATTGCCCTTCAATGATTGATGCTGCAGGAGTATCGTTGGCTCGACGACCAAGGCTGTATTGGTTCGATTGGGACCTCCTACCAGGGGAGGGGGTGCGCATCTGGCCATGCAAAGGAAAAGGGGCCAGTGCTTTTCGCGAAGTAGAGCTCAGCAGTGAACTGGATCCGAAGGAGTACTTACAACAAGGTAGCACGAAGGCTAGCTCAGAGCCTTTTCCTACTTTTACGACGTCAAGGCCCAGGACTCACCCAGGTAGGAGGCCAGCAGGGCTAGAGCGGCTCACGCCAGAGGAGCGGCAGGACTGGGAGGATGATGCATATCGGTTCCCGCCTTATCAATATCAGAGGAAATTGTCCGTCATCGACTCGAATGGGCAACATCGCCTTCCCAATATCCGAGAACGGGAGACCATCATGGGGTTTCCAAAGGACTATACCCTCCAATGCATGAGCAAACAGTTCCATGGGCAGCCGAAGCACGAGGACGAGCGGAAGAGCCTCATAGGTAACTCGTGGAACGTCACAGTGGTGACATGGCTGCTCGCCCAGTTGGGCCACCAACTGGGTCTTTGTCCTCTCCTTACACCACAGCAAGCAGTTCGAGCTACAGCTCCAGGGCGGTCAGCAGCTCTCAGTGGCCTCCTACAACGTCAAGCCATGAAGAAGATGCCCAAAGGACCTGTGCAAGGGGAGTATGACCTTGTGTCGAAACTCCTGAATTTGGTCAGCCTAAAAGGTGAAGATATCATGGTTCAGGCACCTACGGAGGAGACACTTCGCTATCATCGTCTTCGAGCAAGCCTCCCGGCATCATTGTGGACCTGGAAGACTGTCATGGGCTGGCCCTGGCGAGGCAGTCCGGAACACATCAACGTTCTAGAGTTGCGAGCTGTACTTACCTCTTTGAGATGGCGCATCGTCAAGAAGCATGCTATCCGATCGAAATTTGTGCACATGATCGATAGTTTGGTGTGCCTACACTCGCTCTCTCGCGGCCGAAGCAGCAGCCGCAAACTTCGTCGTACTATGAGTCGCGTGAACGCTTTGCTCCTGGCCAGTGGATCCCATGCCGTATGGGCATATGTCCATACGGGGGACAACCCCGCGGACCGGCCCTCCCGGCGGCCGGTGAAGAAGAAATGGTAGGACGCAAAACTGCCCATCTTGAGGGCAGGGACAAAGCCACGCGACAACAACAACGACGAATGCTCGGCCCTTTGAGGAATCTCACCGTACAACCAGCCACTCGTGAACGTTATGACCGTGCGCTTGAAAAGTTCCGACAGTTTCTGAAAGAAGAAAACCGCCAATTTCCTCGTGATCCAGGTCCCCTCATTGGTTGAGCCAGTACATCGAAGTCCTCTGGGAGGGAGGAGAGGGCCGTGCTCTGGCGGCAGATACTATTGCCTCAGTACAAGACCATCTTCCAGCGGTTAAAGGTAAATTAGCGGCATCTTGGAGATTGATGAAAACTTGGGCAACCAACGAGATACCGAATAGGGCTCCGCCGCTTCCACTCGAAGCTTTGGAAATGATGATAGGCCAGAGCTTGTTCCAGAAGGATGATCTTTTTGCCCTTTCGCTCACGCTCGCCTTTCATGGACTCCTAAGAACAGGGGAGTTGCTGGGGGTTCGCAAAGCTCATTGCCAACAATCGGGTCCACGTAGTGTCGCAGTCCTGTCCCTGGGGTTAACAAAAGGGGGCAAAAGGCAAGGAGCAGCGGAGAGCATCACAATCCGAGAGGAAGACACTCTTCGTAGACTGTGGCAGTGGAAAAACACACCTCACTCCCGTAGCATGCTGTGTGAAGCCCCACACTCTTGGCGTCAGAAGTTTGCCGCTTGCCTGGAAGCATGCGGCCTTGGTGACCACCAGTTCCGCCCCTACAGTTTAAGACGAGGGGGCGCCGCCTGTTATTTTTCAAGATACGGCTCACTAGACCGCTTACTCCTCCTGGGAGAGGTGGCAGGCTGCAAAGACGGCCAGGGTGTACATAAACGAAGGACTTGCCACTTTGGCAGAATTGCGACTAAGCACCAACTCTCAAGCACAGGCGTACAAGCGCCAGTACACAAGGTCCAAGAACTTAGAGCTCCAACCCCTTGAGCGTGCCCGGAAGGGCAGGCCAGGGGAAGATGGAAAGAGAAAGAAGTCTCGACGGAAGAAGGGCAAGAAATAGCCCGTTTTTTAACCGAATTTGAACCGCCGGCGGTATAAAAATGCACAAGATCAGGGATGAGCAGGGTAGTGGCCTGGACGTACCCCGGTCTGGCGGGCCCAGGACTACCCTAGGCTCTTTGGCTCACAATTACTGGAGGGAGCCGGGCCATGGGGGCCCTTCACAAAAAGAATTTTAACTCCAGTTGATTGCTTATCTTGACAAACTAGGTCTGCACTGCAAAAAAGAAGACGAGGAACCGGAGTGAGTCTTTGATCCCACGTCCTCGTAGGTTAAGACGAACTAGGGGTATTGTCTTCTTTCGTAGGGTTTGGGCTCACAACCCCACAGCCTCCCGCCCTGCTGCGCGCCAGGAAGAGAAAGAAGTCCCGACGGAAGAAGGGCAAGAAATAGCCCGTTTTTTAACCGAATTTGAACCGCCGGCGGTATAAAAATGCACAAGATCAGGGATGAGCAGGGTAGTGGCCTGGACGTACCCCGGTCTGGCGGGGCCCAGGACTACCCTAGGCTCTTTGGCTCACAATTACATCGGTTTGGCGAGGAATTGTGGGGGGAGCCGGGCCATGGGGGCCCTTCACAGAAAGAATTTTAACTCCAGTTGATTGTTTATCTTGACAAACTAGGTCTGCACTGCAAAAAAGAAGAGGAGGAACCGGAGTGAGTCTTTATATATATATATATATTGTGGAACTTCGATGCGTATACCGTATTTTGCAGTGTTTTTTTGCCCTGTGAGGCAGAATCCACTGCAAATAGCGATGTTTTTGAGCTTGGCCCAACACACTGCTATCTACACTGTTTTGAACCTGCTGTCAAAAAGCACCGCAAGTTGCGACGTTTTCAACAACATGGTCGCCAAAAACACTGCAAAGACGTCACAAACAGCTCCGAAATCACAAAATCTGGCCTCCCGCCTCCCGACAAGACACATGGGAAAAATATGCGTCTCAAAACCGAAAATCGGAGACCACAAGTCAAAAACACATGTTTTTTTTTTTCACTTTTCTCTTGCCGGTTCCGGGCGGGCGGGTGCACGAACTAGTCCATTCCGTGCTGTACAAAAACAGTGTTTTTTTGAAGTCCGCCGTCGCGACCTATCAAAAACATGGTTTTCCAGGTAAACCTGTACCTTACAGTTGTTTATGCCATCCGGATGATCACGCCCTGAGCACCTTCGGTGCGGGCGGATTTCTTGGTTAGTGTTGGTCAGATTTTGGATTTATTTTCTACAGAAATGCGGGTTTGCACAAACATTTATACAGCGCTTCAGTCTTTACCATAATATTTTTTTCATAATCATTGTTCTTGCCTTCTCAAACCTGCGACATGTGCTCTTGTGATTTGCACTGAGAACAACAATGTCCTTCATCTCAAAGGCTCACAGGGTGCCGCCTTTCGAGTCTGGGTTGCGCCGGAAGTTTTGGGTCCAGTGGGTTCGTTTCCCGTTGTCGGTGCCACAGCTCTCATTCTGTGATTCTAGAGTACAAATTGTTCTTTTAGCAGAGAGTATTGCATCCATCATGTGCATATTGTTCTCAGGTCTGGTCACAATGCCGCCGACTGATAGATTTGAGGCCGTGCTGTGCTGCACCAAAACCCTCTTGACCCCAACAAATTGTTGAAACATAACACTGTTTCGGTAGATTTCGGGAAGGCTCCTGTCAAACAAAAGGTGCTTGCGTTCACCGTTCACCATTTTTGTATGTTCAGAATTACTGTGATGCCTTGGAGGCCTTTCTCCTCTCAATGCACCCTTGGAGGTTCAGCGGGCTTTCGGCAACTGATTTTTTTCCTTGTCTGAACTTCACTAATTTATGTTTGCTGTACAGCACATAAATGCCACCGATGACAATATATACTTCATTTTGCATGCACTGCGGAGTGGTTGGGCACTAGCTGCGCTTTGGGAAGTGGACTAGATGTGAGACACTGTGAAGCATGACAGCAACAAAGATGACTGAAAGCTGACTTGAAATTCAAGAAGACACAGTCACCGGCCAGGCCCAGAAATGCTAGATCTAAGACCACCAACAAGAAATTATGTTTACTGACCAGAGACAGAAGTTCGGCACGAGAACGAACGGTCAGACCTTGGCACCATAATCGCCAACAATTTGAATGGTTGTGCAGCATCGCAAGTGGGGTTGGATGTTGGAACATATTCATACATTCATTCACATGAACTGATTGTTGTACAGCAACCAGCTCTAGTTTTTTGGGCTGCTTTGTTGGTGATTGCATCAGGCATTCCATCATCAAACTAAAAGCAACAGTCCCAGGAGGAATTGAGGAGGTTTGGAGGATTCCTTCCAAAGCCCGGTGCAGGCGGCAGCCAGAGGATGCGCTTCAAGCCATGCACCTTGCCTGTGCTTCAAGCCTTGCCTAAACACGTTTGCTACCTTTTGAGGCTTTTAGGAACATGGCCAGAAGTGTTTCACTGTGATAGAATATGTATATATATATATACTTTATTTGTATATATGTATAGATAGATCTCACACTGGGTGAGTCATGTACTCATCCTTCTACATCCAACTTGCGTGGTCTTGGCGTGTGAAGGACTAGTCAATTGACTATCCCAGACCTTTGTGCCACAGCTCCACCCCGGCACTTGCTCAGGGCGGAGACATTGAAGCTTCCTTCCGGACAGGCCCATTTGCTGCACTAATGAAACTTCGAACATTTGATGAGGTGCCCTCAATGTTGAACATGTTTGACGGTATATAATCATTTCGCATCATAGGTGGAAGGGGAAAGTACAGACCACAAAGTACTGTAAGTGTTTGTTTCTTGCTAAGATCATTCCAGTCAGGCCTGACGCATTCTGCAGAGTTCGTTGATCATTGAGTTGATCATGCCTTTTGTAAACTTGTCTAATCACGATGAACTTAATCCTTGGATTGAGACATCGTCTTTTCTCCCTTTGTGCCATGCTTGCTGAGGTGTGACTTCCAAAGTAAAAGTGGGAAAATGCAGCTAACATGACTTGCTTGCTAAGTTTGGCAGATGGCATCAACCCACAGTTTGGGGAGCCCTCAGGGCAAAAGCGATGCTGGAATCATGCATGCTCGAACAAGACCAATTCATTTGTGAAACGGTACCACGCTACATTCGCAGTAGCAACTTCAACAGGCGAGTCATTTGCGTTCAGGTCAACAAGGCTCAGCCAAAGGAAGGTCTTTGGAAAGAGGTGGATGAGAAGCTTACCAAAGAGGCAGCTTGCTTTGGTGGCGGTGGCGGTCCAGGATACCATAGTGGAAGCTGATTGCAGGCTGAAACAAGGGCAGGTGGCGATCTCTCGGTCAATCAGTCTCCATCTCTTTACTCCAGTGGACAGACCCGCTTCTCCAGCAATGACAATGATTTGGACGCAATCTGAAGCCAGAGTAAGTGGAATCAGCATCAATCGCAAATTCAATTTTCTGGTCTATGTGTGGCAAACAGTACGGATGGAGTAGCTACTTGAGTTCTTTTGCTCTTGGAGGCACCGGAAGAAGCGCTAGCCTTGGCTGAGGCAGAACTGGGCAAGGCCAAGCAGGCGTGCTCTTCATTGCTCCAATATATCTGAATAGTATATATCATATATCCAATTAAAACCCTCCCCTGCCAGGCCATGATTCTTTTTTCAGTCTGCAGCAACAACATCTGGCTTCAATGTTGGTGGAGCAGGGACTCAGTAGGAAGAAGTGGTTTCACCGTTTCACCGCAGACATACAGACGCTTAAAATCTGAGACTACCGTGAAAATTAGTCACCATTGCAAGCATGAGGCAGCCGAACTTACTTTTTCTCGCATGTCGAAGACCAACTTGAGAGTTTTGTTCCTTGACAAACCGTGAACACCTTGGTTTGTGTGCTCATCATGGCGGGACTCCGTGCGCGGCCTGCAGTCTGATCCTGAGCTGGGGGTAGGTACACACATGCATATATATATATATATGCATACACGTACATTTCATTTATAAAGCAATGTGCTAAACTGGGACATACCCCCATGATCTACGAACAGCTGCTTTCTGTGGGCTTGTCCACTATCTTTTGCACCTATCAGAAATCAGTGCCCCTCGTTAGCTGACAGCCAACTACAAAGGCATTTTCAAACAGTCCTAAAGGCCTGCGTTCTTATATACTGTAAGGATTTTCAATAACACAGCTATTGACACATGCTAAAGACCTACTATCTTTGGCAATTTCTTTTACCAAACACCAAGAAACCAAAAACCAAAAGACCAAAACCAATAAACAACAAAATATGGGAAATCTGGGTCCAGGCTCTATCTTTTTTGAATTCTTTTTGGCTTCGTGACTCTTGACTTTCTTTTTTAGCGATTTTGAGCCAAAAGCCAAAAACACAACAACAAACTAGAAAACCAAAAAAGAGCCAGGACCCAGATTTCCATGTTTTTTGGTTTGTCTGTTTTGTCTTTTCGCGTCATCGGTTTTCATTCTTCATTTTATTTTGAGGGCCGCTTCGTGTCGACAATTGCCTGCACCAGTGAGAGAGGGTAAAAGAAGTCTCTAGAATCACTCTCTTTTTGGACCCTTTGACAAATTGCTTAGTTATGTCTTACTTGCAGTTTGCAAACATGTGAAAGCTCACCGAAGGTGCTTGCGCATTATTCTTGAAGACGTTGGCTCAGGGAGGGAGTGGTGTGTCCTGTCTTAATGACGGCGCTCATTGCTAAGGGGGTTTGACCGGTAGATTTCGGCGCGGGGTAGCTGGTAGATTTAAGTTGCAATGGATGCTGATGAGTCTGGATGCGATTCTGGTGTTGAAAGCTTGAATACAGGCAAGCTGTTTTTCCTCCGGATCCCCCAGATTTTCCGATTGAGCAGCATGTTGTCGATCCGATGCCATGTCCATTGATGGGCCATGAGTTTGAAGAGATCGTGAGTGCAGCTGCTGTTGATACAAAGCCAACATCATTTGATTTGAAACAACCATGGGAGCGTGGGTTGATGAAATTTGTCTTTGGACAAGATAGCTTCAACATTGCCGGAAGTGCAGGTCCATCCAATGCCTTGTCAGGACCCAATGCCATCGACCTCTTCGAGCTCTGGCCAGGTTCAGCCCGACGCTCGTGAACGCAGAGTGGACTCAGCATTTTTGAGATGTGTTAAGAAGATCACCGATGTTGATTACTGGACAATGCAGGAGTCATTGAAAAAGGCAGCAATCAAAAAAAATCCAATACGATTGCTATGAATCCCGCTGCTATTGGGCAAGCTGAATCTTCTTTTATTGATTTCAATGAGAACTTGTCAGAGAACCGGTGGAAGTCAGCTGCAACACTGAAAAAGAGAGCAAACGCATTGTTCCTTCTTGTGCAAGCTGCCATTGACCGTGATAAGGCCCCTCTTCCTATCCTGGAGTCCGAGGTTGCGCACTATTTCTTCCAGCTGAGAAGGTCAGGGACCTTCACGTCTCGTGCATCTTCGTTGTCGTGCATCTTCGTTGAGGGACTCGAAGGAGAACTGGAAGCGTGTGCCAGTGGGAGAGTGAAAGGGGCCTCTGATTCAATGCTTGCAGAAAAGAAGACCTGGAGCCCCGCAGATCCTTTCCGTGTTGAGGAGGCGAAGACTTTTCATCATCTGTTGCGCGACCTTACTGTAGCAGTTTTCGACCGGTTGGCTGCAGGCACAGTTCTGGCTATGATCTACGGCAGGCGCAGGGCTTGAGATCTGAATGCAATAGATACAGTCTCTGAAGACCTTGACGACACAGGTGGTTACTTGGAGCTTGGTACAACGACCCACAAAACTGCAAAGAAAGCCCACCTCAAGACGAAGCTGTTGCCTATTGTCATACAGGAGATTGCTGGGCGAAGAAGTTCAAGGATATGCGCGTGGCAAGATTGAAAGGTCGTGCGCCAAGAGCCCCTTTGACCCCGACTCCAACGATGACAAAAGCAGGCACAGTCGATTGGCCGAGAAGGCCACTGGACTCAGGCGAGATCACCGACTTCATTTGTGAGGTGCGGGAAAGTGGGAGGAAGTTGTCCTATCATTCTTGCAAAGCAACAGCTCTTTCTTGGATGGCCAAATTTGGCACGCTGCGTGAGGACAGAGATGTATTGGGCCGTCATGTCACTTCACTTGAAGGAGCCGGTCCTCTGTATTCCCAAGACCTGATCTTGGCCCCGCTACGAAAACTGACATGGTGATTCGGATGATCAGGACAGGCCGTTTCAAGCGTGACGATGGTCAGTCGGGCATGATCGCGACAGACAAAGCCGAAGATCCTCAGCTGATCGTGAGCAGCGATGAGGAGAACCCATCCAAGCGGTTGAAGACCGAGCTGGAGGCCGAAGAAGCTGACCCCGATTGGCAGTTGGGACCGGGAAGAGCTCTCAAACAGCTCAAGTCCAGACTGTGAAGAGTCCTCCGGAGATGAAAATGAAGCCATTGCCCTGAATGCAGCCTCCAAGTCTTTAGTTAAAGAAGGAGTAGAGGTTTATTGGCAAAGTTAGTGCTTGCCTGTGAAGCCGAGTTGTATCATGGTCTATAGATTACTGCTACACAAGCTGCGGCAGGATGATTTCGGAAAACTTCGAGAAGATGGGCAATTGTCCGGAGAGATGCAGGACGTGCTCTCACTGCTTTAGGCGCAAGAGCTAGTTCCCGTGAAGGGAGCAAAGAACGCCGCAGCCCCAGTAGAAAAAGAGCCATGAGAGCGTTCTTCTTGGGCGTCTGGTTATTAATCGAATCCTTAATCCTTTGGTTCTTGAAATGCAAGGCTCTATTCTTTTTGAGCGAGTTTTTTGACCAAATGCGAATGTCGAATGTTTAGACTGTGCGGTGCCATCGATGTAGAGTTCATGAAAAAGAAAAGACCCTTTGCGCGGTCTGTAAAAGATTTGCATTTGGGTTTGAAGTGCTCATGAAGAGCTCAGGACAGACCATGAAGCTCATACGCGCCTGAAGTGCATCTTCTGAACAATTTGGCCTCCTGACTAAGCGTCTGGTCCTGACGGCGTGTAGAGCAATGAAACCATTCAGCAGTGTTTCTTCTGTTTTGAATGACAAAGGTAGCTTGTGTCCTTCCCCTTGCGTTCTTGACTGCCCATGTTTTCCTTTGTTCACTTTTTGTGAAACTTCGGGAGAGCATATGTTTGCGTTTTGTTTCTGCCAGGATCTCACATGTTGTCACTGGAAGGTCATCATCAGCTTCTCCTAGAACTTCTGGCGAAAGCTGTGTCACTGCTCATCGACTCAAAGGCCCAATTTGAGACAAGGGCCGGAGAAGTTGGGCGATGGAGACCACTGTTCGACGCACTGGAGTAGACACTTTGTCGAAGCTTGCGTACTGGATACGACAGGTTTGACCGTCAGCCATCGAAAGGAGACTTGGCGTCGCTCAAGAGGCTTCTGTTCGAGGCGCAGGCGTTGACGATCCAGTCTTTGTTGAACGCAGTTGAAGCCCCAGGGACAGAGAGCTTTCCAAAGCGTATTCTTTTGGCAGAACAAGCCGTCAGGACAAGAATCACAGGGCTTGATCATCGAAGGTGTGAATGAGGCAGCCATAAGTTTTTTTGAGCAAGCGCAGCACCAGTATGAACAGAAGGCCATCAAATACCTGCCCCCCTGGCCTGAGACATATCCTTCCAGGGAGTTCGAGATAGTTCAGATGAAGCCAGTAAAGCAATTAGTTGTGCGTGGCGGCAGTGTTGTCGTAGGTGAGACGATGGCAATGCCAGACACAACAGTGAACTCGTCTCTTCATGTTCAGCAGGCTCTCATTCGTCATGCCTTGGCGTATGAGTTTTTGGGCCTGATCAGTTTCCATGTATCGCAAAGGTACATTGACACCCTCTTTAGGCATATGACTCGTGAGGCTCCGTCAGGGTATCGACAGGTGACCTTGCGTCAGGTGTTTTGGCAAAGTTGGCAGAGCTCGGATCTCAGATCAGACAAACCACCCGGAAACAGGCCAGATCATGGCGCATTCTACTTGTTCCCGCTTGCAACCCCAGAGAAGCCATTCAAGCAATGGAAAGAGTCTCCAATATTAATAGGGAATTTCCGACAGAAAGGTGACAGGAGGCAAAGGGAAAGGAAAAGGTAAGCGGAAGGAGAAAGGGAAGAGGCAAGAACATCTTGCCACATGGATGCCACCGGCCTGAAGGGTGGCAAGCCCGTCCACAAAGAGGGGAAGCCGATATGTTTCAATAACGATTTGAACAATTGTACAGCCGCGGAGCCAGGTCGAGAGTCTCAAGATCAAGTTCACTGACAGGTCTTTTAGTAAACTTTATATCGATCCCAAAGGAGGATTCTAGGCCATAACAAGTCACTCCAGCGAAACCTGAAATTATCTCAATTACAAGCGCGTCACTCAATGGCTTTCCATGTGCCGCAAGTCAGTTGGCCTTCCCTAGCTCTGCAAATCGATGCGCCTCAAAGCACTTGCAACATATGCGGCGTCCTCGCGAACACGCCTCAAGGCGCAGCTCTGTTGATGCAGTTCTTGACGGGCCCAAGAGTTGCGGGGGTCTGGAATGTGGCGCCAGCTCGAGGGCTAGGGAGATCGACAACGGAGCCCTCCGCTGCGTTCAGGTTCTTGGCCTGACGGGCTAGGTCTTGGGGACCGCGCGCGCGTGTTTTCGGCAAACAAGGTTTATGCATTGACAGCGCAGGTGGCCGTTTTTCGCCAAGACAATGGGCGGTTCTTTGTCGTCGAAAAACTGGCCAGGAGAATTATTTTCTGATCGACTTTTTGACCACACCAATCCAATCCATGAGATGCCTTTCGAATTTGTACTTTCAATGTCACGTTGCAAGTGCATATGGTAGTAAGAGGCTTGCGTTTAAGCATGAAGCGTTAACAGGACAGCGCGTCCATGCACGATGGGGCAAGCAGATGTTAAACAATCGGGTAGTCTTTGCCACCCACGAAGAACGGGAATATCCTCCAGGCTTTTGCTCTGCAATAGCTCAGGTGATTTTGCAGATCTGCCAGGAAAATGGACTCACGCTGCCACCTTCATCCATGGAGGTCGCAGCGCAAGAGCAACATCAGTTGGTGCAGCAAGCCAAGGTCTTGTCGCACGCTTTCGTTCGCACTAATTGCCTTCTTTAGTGTCAGAATACGCTCAAGTGATCTCGGCGTGGCGTGCGCCGACTTGACAGCGCCTTTCAGGCAGTACACCCAGATTGAAATTTTTGCTAAAGATGACAAGAAATCTTGACATCCAAATCCTTCCATTTGCACGACTCTTGCAGCGCCCTTTGCTTAAAGGGGGTGGCTCTGGTGAACCCGATGTGTGGGGGGGTGCATTGGTCAGAAGATGAGAGTTCACGTCTGAGGCTTTAAACTGAGCCTGATGTGTGTGTCGAACCAAGCCAGGAGCCTATGGACGAGCCGATCGACCCAGAAGATGAGGAGGACAACCCTTTGGACTCCATTTTCTTGCAGAGGCGGTTTGTAGACAAGCCAAGATGATGTCAACCGAAAGAAAACTGGAGATGTTGACCCCGAAGAGCTTGATCATGCTTTGCAAAGATTCGGAGGTGCCAGAGCGCATGGTAAAGCTTTGTGTTCTGTCAAAACAGACTGTGCCCCGGATGATGACTGGGAGCCAAGAGGGGCCTTACAACATGAAGCCTCTCGTTGTGTTGATGAAAGTGTTATGCAGACCTGGTCAAGGCTATCTTAGACTTGACCAGACGGCGCACTGTTTGGCCACGAGCGGATGTCATACTTGTCCAGCTCAAGGGGTTTCACCCTGCAAGGCTGTGTTGGCGACAAGCAAGGGGTCACGCGGGTGCAGACCACTGTTCAAACCAAGAAGACACAAAGTCTTCCAGTGGTATGCTGTTGGCGCTTGCTTGTTTACTGAAGCACTTCCGGCGCAAGAGCTGTTGAGACCTTGTTTAAGAGAGAAGCCGGGCTAGTTTCTTACCAAGACAACAACCAAGGCAACCGGGCTGTGATTCAAATCACTACAGCAGGATATAGCCCGAAACTTCGTCGCGCGAACAAGACCTTTCGCGTAGACCTAGGTCCTAGTTCAAAGAGTGTGAACTTGCCAAACTTTTGTGCATCAAGACTGCATTGCAGCGCGCTGACCTGTTCACCAAGGCACTGCCTGTTGCAAAGTGGATGGAAGCTCTGAAACAGATGAACATCCATATCGGCCGAAAGCAAGGCGCCCAGAACGAATCTTCCTGAGGTTGCCTTTCGGCCACCATGCCTTTGAAACAATGCAGGTGTTCGACACCGAAAGGGGGAGAAGATTCCCAGGTTTCACCAACCTTCCCCTATGCCTCTAAAGAGGAAGCTAGAAATTGCCGCCGTCCAGAGGCCCCGAGGGTTCAAAACCCAAAATCGAGTTTTACATCCTTGCCCTTGCCGTCACTGTGTTCATTTTGCTGACATGAGCGAACTGGCAACTTTGGCTCAAACGTGTTAAAAAAGGGCGCTTGCCTGCAGGTGGTCTTAGAGCGGGCTGGAACCAATTTCGTTTGCTGACCTCGATAAAGTTGAGGCAGGGCTACTTAGCAAGTGCGGCAGAAAACGGTGCGAGGCATATACAGGTACATTTTTTTAAGCACAGTGTGGATTTGCCAGATCCTTGAGCTGCAGCTTGCATTCTAGAACTTGGGCTTGCATGGGGTGAGGCGGCTTGTTGGTTTGTCAATGGCTTTGGGACTGATGAACTCAAAAAGTGCAAAGTGTCATGTTCAACACAGTGGCGACTTGTCTTTTGAGGTGCTGCTCTTGGCCAGCACCATCTACTTTGTATTGCAAGGAGCGTGTCCTGGATTGCAAGCGCTTGCCATGTGAGAGAGTCCCCCACTGTGGCGCCCAGCAACAAATGGCCCCAGTGGATCTCTCACGGAAAGCGCGTGGCCACTGAATCAAGGCAAAGAAGGTTAGGACAAACGCAAAATAGATTTAACTCTGACAGGAAAAATAACGCAGAAACAAGACGAAGGAACACCTGGACAACCACGGACCTACAAACCTGCGACAGAAAAAGAACCAGGAAACAAAAACATTGGGACTATCCAGGAAAAAACTGTTTAACGTAGTCGAAGAACACGTCGTGAATCAAGTAGGTACCATAGCAGGTGCCCAATGCAAATGCCACCCGAACTCATGCGAGTTCAAACTTCTCCACTCGACTCCAGGATCAGATGACAAGTCTGCGGCTTTTTCCAATGTTGCTGAGTTCAGGGTTCGACAGCTCAGTGTGCAGGTGTGCACGGAAGACAATGACCTGTGTTCTTTTGAACGTTGGTTCTTTGTTGAGGACATCGCCAATCGTGTGAACGGTACTTGGACGTGCGTGGTAACGGTAACTGCCATCATTGTTCAGTTTGAGGATGAGAGACACTCAGTTTTCGGGTCAACTCAGGATGAGAAGAAACTCACCGGCAGAAGAGAGCTTTGGCAAATCAATCACTTGCACGTGCACAACATGCATATTTCCAAGAAAGCTTGAGGAAAAGTATTCATTGGAACAAATTTAGTTGGCACGACCCGTATCTCACTCATCACCTGCCTACATACCTGATGACTTAGCGGTCTCTCTCAGCAGCTCATTTTTGACCGCACCCAACAAGCATGTGGTCAACTCACCATAATGTTGAGTTTGTTCCTGTACGTGATCAGCCCGGACAAAGGGAACACAAGTGCACCAGCAAAATTTAATGCTAAGTAAACCAAGAGTAACTGGGATTATGTGGGCTTTTCCGATGTGGCACTAAGTATTTTCCCTGCCAGATCTGCTGGATGTTTCGGGATTCTACAATTGTTTTGCATATTCTTGAGAATGTCGGGCAAGGCTTGACACGGCTGTGGGAAAGCAATCCTTCCTTCCCTCTGGGTACCACCACCTTTGGCTTCAATTCTACTTACTCCTTCCTTATTGAAGATTTGAAGCGTGAGCTGTGAATATCATCGACTTAGCTAGCTCAAGGCCGATGTCTGAGTCAGGGACGCCCACTCAAGAAAGACTACCAAGTCCTATCGTATTGTAGTATGAGCAGGAGGAACTAGGACCTAGGAACCTTAAGTTTCCCTAAAAATCTAGGAACCAAATCATCAGCACGAGCGCTTCTTCAAGGAAGCTTCCCCCGCCGCCTGACAGGGCGGCGGGTAGTTTCCTTGGAGAAGCGCGAGCTATCCTGCGTCCTGTCGGTAACTACTTAAGCTACTAGCTACCTACCCACCTCCACTCGCGGCCCACCCCCCCCCCGGGCTTAAAAGAAAACAGTATGGTGCTAGATTCGAGTTTGTCTGAAGACTAGCCACAGTTTGTAGAAGGCGCACTCGAGCACTGATTTTGTGTGGGCAACCGGTAAGGAATCACATGCAGGTTGGGGGCAATGGAGTACAGCATTTTAGGATACTGCGGGTGCATCCGCGTGGCCAGTCCTACTCTGCCACAGCTTATTTGATTCACTGTAGGTCAGTCTCTAGCTGTCTAACCACTGCTACAATTGACAAGTGCTTTGCTATGCATAAGAGCAACGCTCGGCATGTGCTGCTTGACGCTGCAAGCCATATCCCTCAGGATGCATTGGCAGCTTCTATGCTGGCTGGATTTTCGTCCTCTCCCACTTTTGCTGAGGAGTTTGCAATTTGGCTTGAATGGCAGAGCTTGGTGAAGCCTTCTCCATTCAGCAGCTCTTTGTTGCCATTGTTGCCAGGAGTCAAAGCCACCGCCTCGGGGCTGGCAGATGAAGCTACCTGAGGTGGGGAATCTTTGTGAGCACATTTCAACGTTGAAGCCAAAGAAAGAGGAACAAGGTCGCAATGTGATATTGCCTCGACCCATATAGTCGTAAGCATGATTTTTGAGTGGAGTGTGCTGGGATAGATTTGCACCCCCAAAATCATAGGATACAGTTTACCAAGCCTTTCTTTTTGCAATTTTCTGGTCATCATTTCTTTACAAGATGGCCCCCTTTGCCAGCTTTATGGATGGTTTCTTTCTTTACTCAACTCAATATTTTGTGCATACAAATATAGTGATTACCCGGGAGGCCCCTCATGCGCGGCGCCAAACTCATTCGCTTGTGCCACAGTAGACGCGTGGAGAGGCATGAGGACAGTTCTTTTTTGTGTAACACCCCGTATGTAAGATTAAAGCACGACCAGCAAGGCAACACTTCACCAGGTCGCTTTCACAAGGCCCAAAGTCATCTTCGTGACAATGACATGCAATGACAATGAACCTCACCACAACCTTTACACACCACCTGACATGCCAAAGCAATCTCATTCACCAAGAATAGCCAACTCTTCGGGTTGCAAGCGAGTTGTCAACATCTTTTGTAACAGGATGCAACATCTTGTATATAGGCTGCAATAGTGAGTTTTAGGCAAATGCTGGGAACACTAGCGGAACCACACAGCTGTCTCCAGACTCTTTGCCAGAGTCAGCGAGAGCTTGGCAAGACCCCTCCCCAGAGTTCTTTGCAGCAGCCTACAGCTTGGACGCCGGCCATCATTTTCACTATATTGTCATTGATATCAGATATCACATGATAGCACTATATTGTCATCCATAGGGATGTATTGCCGAATGACCATGCCGCAGGGGTATGTGGGAGGTCTCACAACACCATTTCGGCCATTTCTGTTACCACAAGAGCGGTCAGCAAGAGCATTGTGATAAACGCCCGCGAACTTTCTGGTGTTGGGCAAGGAGCCCACAAAGTCCCATTGCCAGAGCGTTGGTGATAAGCGAGATACATTTCCCTAAATATTTGAGAGTTTGTAGACTTCGTGAGACCCTTTGTGAGACTCTGGGTTCCCTATCACGTTTCCCTCACATTTTGTTTGCCCAGCCCATTTGCACCTCCACAGCTCCACACTGTTCGTGTTCGGACCAGGTCTCTTCATGCCCTGGATAAGCATTGGGGTGAGTTTGTAGACAATGCAACTGAGTTGGTGTCCTTGCTGCGATGCAAAGATTCGCCCACAGCAAACATAGCAAAAGTGTTTTCTCAAGCTCATCTACTCTAGTGCACGATCCCAAGCAGGAAATTTTCAAGATTGAAACTCGGCTGATGTGCAATTGCCATCTATGGGAAAGGCTCCTTTCAGATGCCAGATGCAACATGCCTTCAGACCTCATTTTGTTTGTTCGCTTGTTGGTTTGCTCTTTGGAATCTTGCTTTCAACTGGATAATGTTGAATTGCCTCTCCCCAGTGCATATCGTGTCTGAAACTGTTGAGTGTCAGACTAGGCTTGATGGCTTGAGTACAGTTGATAGCGGGTTATTAAATTTGTTTCCCATTTTGGATAAAGAGGTATAGCCGATTAGCCAGCTCATTGTGCACATGTTTGGCTGTCTCTTTTCTGCAATCAATGCAATTCGAAGTGTTGCCGTTGCCTCAAGCAGAGCGGTGTCAGAATCAGAAGCGATTTTTTCACCTGCGGGTGCCTTTTACCCCACACGTGCTTCATGGTAATCATTCGTTTGCGTCAGGGCTGGGAAATCTACAAGCAATTCGGTGTACCTGGTGGTGATGAGATGAGGACCAAGGAGTGAATGGAAATGTGTGTGGCTCAGCATGCCAACTCTGAGAGATTTCTGCTGCAGGAGTTGCTTCTGGCAGGTGATTCAAAGGCGCTTTCCATACATATATATATATATACTGTACAGTAGAACTTTTCCACTGTGAAACCATGTCCGACGTAAAATGAACAGTGTGAAATTATGCATTTGTGGAATGTGGACGCACACACACATATATATATATAGATAGATAGATCATATAGATTTACACATTAAAGACATACATACAGAAATAACTAACTAAATACATAAATAAATATATATATATAGATACACTGTGAAATTAAATTGGTAGCGGGCCCTGACCAAGACAGGGACACCTTTCTTAGGAAGCCCTGCTTCTGGATCAAATGGATATCCACCGATGACCCTGTCAAAGGAAAAGAACTATATCTATATATATTTGATGTGGGTGCGGTAGCACCTTAGCCCAACAAAGGAGCCTACCGGAAACTCCAGCGCTGCTGCCACACCGATGGTTCGTAACAGAGCCGGACATGACATGTTTCACACTGCCCGAAATGTAAACAACATGAAATCAACTGGAAGACGGTCGAACTTCTGGCAACCATTTCAGTGCTTGCTTGCGAGGGGCATTGTACCGAAGAACGGCTTCGTCAAGGATTTGGTTGCATTTTGGAGCGTCGTTCGAAGGAGACTGCTGTCCACTACCTTGGCCAGAGGGTCAGCCAACATCAGTGCGGTAGGCAACCACCTGAAGCGGACATGTTCTGCACAACGTCTTCCTGATCAGCGGCCTTTGCAAGGTCGCACGAAATTCTTCACAGGTTGGAATGGCTGTTCGAGTGAGGTCAAAAAGAGGTTTGCAATTAGGTCAGACATTATTCTAATTAATTCTTGTTTCTACTAGCTTCTTGTTACTACTAGTAAGGCACTTGTTACTAGTAGCTTTTTTGACACTACCCCAAAAAAGTCGAGCCAAGCCGACACTCCGGCTCATTGAAAAGGCTTCGATCTGACTAGTGAGTCGTGAAATCTTCGTTTCAAAAGAAACATGTGAGGACCTTGGCAGTTCCGATCTAAGCTTGTGGAGGTTGCATAAATGTGACCCTGAAACTGAAAGAGTTCAATTTCTTAGGACTAGCAAAAGATGCATCACCAAATGAATTGTAGCTCAAATCTTTGAGGGAATGGCTCTGTACCACATCTTAGTATCACTATGTCCTTGGGCTGCAATATCGCTGCAACTGCTTGGCAGGGACAATTGGCATTAGGCTTCGCCAAGTCTTGATACTATGTCGGGTCGAGTATGCGTGACTGCATATTGCAGGCTGCCGATCAGACCTCGTAGTTTCGAGAGTTCAGTGTCAGTCACGTTTCACTGAGGCTGTTCCCGATGATGCTTTCCAACCTCGATTGCCAGAATGCTGTGAACATACTTCTCCTGCAAAACGGAAATGGGTCCATCTGGATACTGCTCAAGATCACTGCCTGTGAATTTAAACTTGCGTTCCTTAAACTGTGCGTTTCTCAAGGTCTTTGGTTTTCTTCTGACAAATCTGGTCGCCACCTTTTCCATCCTCAGCATGAGACCCAAACCCCATGTAGAACAAAGTGGCTTTCAGTTTCTGATGTCAAACAGTGAACACAAGGCTCTAGAGGATGCGTCGCGAAACCTAACTGGTGAAGATGCTTTGCGCCCGTCACACTGCTAGTGGCCTCTTCCGGAATTGGGATCTGAGGCATCGACTGATGGAGGCGTGGCGTGGCTAAGTCAACTCAACGTCAACTCGACGTCAAAGAAGCAAACGCCCTGCAATGTTCAATGTCAACTCGCCACGATCACGCTCAATGTCACAAGGTCAACTGGCAACCGCAATGCTCAATGCTCAACGTCTCAAGGTCAGCTCACAACACCAAGCAACTACTCCAATGCTCAATATAGCAATGTCAGCACAGTCAACAAAACGCAGGCTCAACACTGTATGCCAGATGAACACGCTGCACGTCGTTTCTGGAGATTGAAAGTCATGCAAGCTTCAAAGCACGTTCGGCAACGTGCGTTCGCAAACAAGCTCACCACCCCGAGGTGAAGTGCAATAGAACCCTGGACCCCACTCTTGAGAGCACCTGGCTCCGCTACCAACCACCTGTCAAAGAAAAGAGTTGTATCCGATGTGGGCGCTTTTGGCACCGTAAAGTAAGGAGCCTCCCGTAAACTCCAGCGCTGCTGCCCCATGGATTGTTCCTCCAAAACAACAGGCTCCCATCGAGCGTCTATTGCGCCGGATGCGGTGACCCTCCGGGAGTGTTCTGTGATCATGACGAGCTGGGCATGACATGTTTCACAACACAATGATATACACATACATGCTCACGGTGTCAAGACCTTGTTTGAGGTAAGGAGAAGAAACAAGCGCTTGCAATTGTGAATGTTCGGTGGCTTCCGAACTGTGTGATCCATGATCCAATGTCACATTATTCTCGTTTGTTGGTGCTGATGAGGGCACAGAAGTGAAAGTCCTTCGTATTCCTCTTCAGACAACTCCGAATCTTGTTTGCGGATGGACACAGTTTGCAAGTTTGTTGAGAAAACACAAAGGAACAGCCAACATGATTTCTTACACTGCACCAAGTAAACCACGTGGAGTTATGAAACAAACTTGACCTGATGTGAAGGGCCGTCTCTTGCTTAGGCAAGATCCCGATGGCACTGCGGCCTTGACCTTGATCGAGTACTTTCAGATACCATTTCCGAGGCCTCTTATTGATGCAGTCCGCTAGTCCTTCAGTACTTTCATTTTTGCACTCGTGCATAGTGGCAGACCCACGGCCCACCGCCTTGCTTATTCAGCCTGCAAACTAAACATTTGCCGCGTTGTGTTCCCCGCAGCAGGGTCACGAGAAAGACAGTTGTAGACGTCAACGCCTCAGAAAAGTTCTCGACAGAGACGGAACTCAGAGTGACTTGCAGATTGCCCCTTCTCAACTACAGCGAGGTGAGACAAGAAAAACACTCTGTACTCCGTTTACATCTTATTTGATGTTATTTGCAAAAAAGGGCAGTTTCCCAACGAGACAGGTTGGCTTGTGCATCCAGATATATGATGGTCAGGTTGGGCTACGGTATCTCAAAGTCTTACTCCACTCCAATCTTGTGAGTTTAGCATTCTGCTGTCTTGTGAGCCGTTCTCTGAGTCTCTGAGCAAAGCCTTTGCCCGGCAAAAAGCAACCTATGCTTTTGAACTGGAAGGCTGGTCGTTTGGTAAGCTGCTAAGCTTCCTGTTACATCTGAATCAGAGTGTAGGCCATGAAACAAGCACGCCAGCTGCGTGAAGTTGTAGACCTCCTTTCAAAGTCGCTGAACCTGTTCTTACCTGACTTTTTGGTACAATACTCTTGGTTGATCGCCTTGGACAGGTGATGGCGAAGACAGGGTGCGGCGGGGTTGCTTCTCACGGCCCTCCTAAAACAATGGACTGTTTGTGTGTGTGTGTAACCCTTGGAATCACAGGGATCCTTTCGGATTGTTTTGTTTCGTTTTTGCTTCGGATTTTACAGCAGGGGGGCTGGTTGTTCATGCAAGTACCAGCCCAACGAAGAGGCTTGCATTGAACACTGATATCGGTGGGGACGCTCACCGACGTACCCGCATTTTTCCTTTTCCGGATGGCATGAGGCTAAGCCCAGAACCTCACTCGGCAGACAAGTACGACCGTCGTCACCCTGTCGCTTCGTCGTCGATTTGAGACTTTGGCCTCCGTTCCTCTTGAAGACCCCCAGGCTCTTTAGGGCTTTCCTGGATCTTTCAGGATTTGGGTTTCTTAGGCTGGCGTGTGGCACCGCTGTCAAGTCAGTACGCATATCCATAAGTGTGT
>CAXAMN010013747.1:33504-48616 GCA_963970005.1 Durusdinium trenchii
GGCGTGTGGCACCGCTGTCAAGTCAGTACGCATATCCATAAGTGTGTGAGTGAAGATTTACTCTGGCACAACACCGGTCAGATGAAAGACAAGCAGAAGTACTTGCTTTATGAGTTTGACCTTACACGCTGCGAGGGCAGACAGGCAGGTTGTGCTTTGATTTGAGTCTTTTGGACAACAGATTCATATGCCATCATTAGTGCATTTATATAGTTGTATGTATGTACTGTATGTGTGTTCACCTATCATTTTTCTTCGTTCTATTTTGTCTTCTCGCGAGAGGCATCCAGATATATAACCGGCTGATCCTCAATTTGTAGGATACAGTGATGATGTCCCTATGTGTAAAGTAGTTGGTAAGGTTTTGAGTCGAAAAGTGCACTGTAGTGAAACAATGAATGTGATCCTGATTGTGCATTACCACGCGTTTTCGCTGGAAGCAGTCATGAAAGAAAGGCATCGATATTCGCAACTGGTGAAAACTGCAACTACCCTATTGGTGGCAGGATACATGCAATTCGTCACCATTGGACATGCCAAGTCTAACTTGCTTTTGAACTTGTAATAGCCACGGTCGAGGATTCTGCTGCGACCATCATTAAAGTCTCCTCACCAACCTCAAGCAGATCTGGAGTTTTGAGAAGATTGTACAAGTGATCCAGGTTTGATACTTCGCTTTGCAAACAGACAGGGCACAGCAAGCAATGGTCTCATCTCACCTGAGCTGATCTTATCTCCCCTGATTTCCTGTGATCTCATATCCTTTCTCACCTCCTTGCCACTTCACCTGGCCCCGCAGGCAGCATTCAATTGTGTGTCGCAATTGCTTGCCCGCTGGCTGTTGCTGACTGTCCACATAGTGCCTTGTGCTCTGGATCTGGCTTTTTGATATGTTGTCTGCCACTTGGGTCGCTTGGGTCATCAGTGCCACTCGATCATTTGGCACAGTCATGCGAACCCAACCGACCCAAGCGGTCAAAGATCACGGGCGACATTTCGCTCCGCCTCAAGTAGTGCTTCCGTTGTTTCAGGCGTTTTTCACATCAACTGCGGACGCCTCATTCCAGTTCCTGTCCTAGATCACAATTCCTTTTTAACGACCAGGAGACTCCTTTGCAGCATGTTTTTTCCCCCGAGGCTTTATGACTTCTAAAAGGAGCCTGCTTTGGTGTGATGGGACTTGGCTAGGGTTTATGTCATGATCTGGGCCAGAAGTAGGCCGAGGCGGCGCAGGCAGCTCACTTCTCCCACATCTTCACACACCGCCGGCATTGGCATGTAGAGTTTTGGTACAGTGGACAGGCCTTTCATTCACACTACGCGTGCATGGATCTACCTATTGATGAGTCGCGCAGGCTGAATCTATGCTCCTGCCACTGAGCTTTGGTCACGCAGCTAATAGGCCTTATGATGTGTTATTGGGTTTGGAGAGTTGATCTCCAGACGTGCCCCTTCAACCTCCTGGCAGAGTGTGTTGTTGAATGGAGCCAGGGATATTGGATTCGCTTTGATTACAGGTAACGCTTCTAGAAAGGGTTCGTGCCGTATGTCAACACTGAGCTATTATTGTCACCTTGGGCAATTTTTAAAGGTTTGATTTGTTCTGCTTCTTAAAGACCGCGGAGGGAGCCTGCCACCTTGATGAAGCTCACGAATTTTCAATGCATCCATCGACTGCAAACCGCAAACCGTGTCTCTACCCCACTGCCGTGCTAACTGCGTTTGGTCTTGCTGTCCCAATCAAGAGCTTCATATTCACAAGCATTGCCATTCTTTGTGATGTTCTGCCAAGCGACAGCGCATTGGAGCTTGGCGTTCCCGACTGGCTTTCATCATGCTTTACTTGCTTCGCGGGAAAGAAGAGATTGGCACAATGAGGCTTATTGGGGCCACTTGCTTCATAGACTGCTAAAGCTCCCAGCTGGTCTTTGGAAATGTTCCCGGTAGCCCGCAAGAAATTGGGCTTGTCTGTTGTTGGGTGCCATTTGCCACTTCTGTGACAGGTCCCCGCAAAAAGGTGGCGGATGTGGTAACACGACTTGCAGTCTCAGCTGTGCTAAGAAAACAGGCCCCTCGTTACATCGTAACAGGTACCGGGGGATATGGGAATCAACAACTAGTGGAAGATACCCAAATACAGGACACTAAGGAAGCTAAACGAGGAAACGTGATCTCCGTGAACACAAATTCTGAATTACATGAGACGGACAGGGAGAAGCGCGCGGAAGGTCTGTTTAAGCCACAGAAGCACGTCAATACGTGAAAGGCACAAACTCGCTAATCCGGAACACGATGTCGGAGTGTCTAGCTCGAAATTTCCATCAAACTTTGTGAGGTTCAGGAAGAGAATTAAACATGGATGTATGGGACAAATCAGGGGCAATTGGAAAAGCATTTGGTAGGTTATGTGATGTGGGTTATGTGGGAGGGACATTTGGTAGTGGTAACGGCCTAAGGCTTTCATAGTATCCTCCCCATTTGGCACACCAGGGCCGGAATATAAGGATGCCTGAGGTTTGGTTTGATTGAAAGCCCAGCACCTGTTTATCGTTTTTTGGGAACATATCTGTTTTAGTCAATGGTGCAAGATGCTTGACAATGATACGAAAAGTCTCCGCCTGTTTTGTAAAGATCTGTGCTGCGGAGGAAGAATGCTAATGTCTGGATGATAAATGGGTTTGGCTTCATCTTCGACATTGGATGTGGTGGGGATTGGGACACGGCTCAATTCCGAACATGATTGCAGTCTCTGCGTCGGATGTGTGCAATGCTCATTGTGCAGGACAGGCATCCGAGTTTTCTTCGAACAAAGGTTGATTGACAACGCACAATGCAGTTTGCGCAGCCGGACGGGTGGTGGCCTACTTGGCTGTGGGAGATGATGACGGCGCATTTTTGCAGGGTTTCTTCTTTGGGATGTTGCAAGCACCTTATGTCTGCTGTATGTGGCGGACCCCCTTTTTGAACAGCTGTTTTATGGAGAGTGCATATGTTCTGGAATCTTAGGGGGCCATTCTCAGTTGAAGCACGTCGCACGTGTTTACCTGTGATAGTCACGGGGCTCGTTACAAACAACTGTTTGCTCTCAAGAGCGAGCGCTCTCGTGGATGAACGGCCGCAGGTGTTTGGTACCAATGGAAAAATCTGTCAGAGGTGCCTGGACTGTGCCAGTGTGTTTGCAGTGCAATGATGTATATATATATATGTTATGTTATGTTACTCTCTTGAAAAATAACGTGGCCCTGTAAAGTGATTTTTTTGTTTTTTTGATTATATATGTTAGTGGAAGGGGCTCTAAGGGTACAAGTGGTACGTAAGTGTGAGGAGGATATGTTAGCACTTTTCTGGACGGATATCTGGTGGATATCTTTGTTGCATTCTTCTGAAAATAACGTAACCTTGTAATTTGGAATTTGTTGGTGTGGAACATGTTAGTGGAAAGGGCTTCACAGGCTTACAAGTGGTGTGTGTGCGCCGGATATGTGAGCACTGTGAGCACTTGTTCTGGAGGGATATCTTCGCAAGTTTTGTGGACGTGAGACAGCTTGGCTCCAGAGTTTTCTTTTTTTTCTGGAGCACAACTGCCATGCTGCCGAACGGGCAGCCCTACGTAACCACTTGGCCTTCCCAGCGGAGCTCTGTCAAGCTCCGGGCTGCAGTGACTGTGCATTTGGTGTGGAGCACAGGAAGGGCACTAACATAGCCCGCTAGATTGAGCATGGAGTTTGCCAATAGTACAGGAAAGGACTAACATAGCCCTCTAGATTGAGCATGGAGTGTGCCAATAGCACAGGAATGCGCTAACATAGCCCTCTAAATTGAGCATGGAGTTGCCCAATGCGCACCCAGAATGGCAACATTCGTAGTCGCCCCAGACCAGGTTAGCAGTGTTTTTGGAAACTACCTCAAAGCAAAAGTTACATGCAATTCCCCAGGAAACACCGGAGAAGGCTTGGATATGTTAGTTGGGGTCCTCACTGCTGCCAGGGATACGCTATTTTTGGGGAGTGTATCTCATGTTATCTTATGTCATGTAATGGTATAGTATGGTATGGCAATGTATGTATGGTATGTATGTAAGTAAGTATGTAAGTATGTATATAAGTATGCATGCATGTATGTAAGTATGTAATGTATGTAATGCATGTATGTAATGTAATGTAATGTAATGCAATGCAATGCAATGCAATGCAATGTATGTATGTGTGAAATGTATGTATGTATGCATGCAAGTATGCAAGTATGTAAGTATGTATGTAAGTAAGTAAGTATGTATGTATTTTTTCCTAAAGTGTCTTTTACTGCATGAACGGTTTGGCTCTAAGTATGTTAAAAAATCCTAAAGAGGATCCTTTTCAGTTGAACGAGCCGCTGCATGCCTCGGCTGCCCGCTGCTTGCAGTGTTGCGTTCCACGGCTGCCCGCTACTTGCTGGTTCTAGAAGTAGTCCACCATGACTGTTTGGTCGTCTTCTTGGGACTCTTCTTCGCCGTACTCTTCAGCTGGCATGAGCTGGTGGTGCGTGGAGGTCAATCTCCTGAGGCCTGTGGTCAGCCTGTGTGTCTGCTCCTGCTTTGGGGCTGGGTGTCATGGCCTTTGCAGGAGTGTGGCTGTCCGCTGGATCCCCGTCTGGGAGTGGGTTTCTGGGTCCTCCCTGGCTGGCTGGTTGCAGTGGCAGCAACTGCCAGTGGGCTGTGTTGGGAAATACCGTCTTGGGTCTGCAGTGGCGGTGATCCCTTAAGCCCTGCTCCTTTGCACTCCTTGTGGTGGGCGGTAGTGCTCATGATGCGTTGTTGGCTGTCGAGGTGACATACTCTTGGAATGCCGCTGCATTGACCCGTTTGTGGATGCTGGTGCCACACTTGGTGCATTTGAGGTATCAAAGCAGTGTTGGTCTTTGCCAGGTGGCTGGAGATCCTGGTTGTGCAGGATGGCCTTTATGTTCTGGGCCCTGGTTGGCTTCTTGGTGGGTGGTGGGGCTTCTTGTCCTGGTGCTGGACAAACTTGGTCGGCCTGTAGCTGTGGACAGGCCTCATTGAGTCTGGCCTCCAGGACTGGGGTGGTCAGTCTTCGTGCGTGCGTGCTCCGCAGCCGCTGCAATGATAGCCGCTGCGGTGTGATTGGGTTGCCACGGTTTGGTGCACTGTTGCACCAGGTCCTTCTTGTGCTGTTTGGTTTGCTTACCCTGCTGTCTGGGTGCCTTGCAGTGGATGTAGCGCTGCTTGTCATCAAAGATCTTCTCCAGCCTTTGGACCGCGTGGGTGTAGATGCGTTTGTGGTCTTGGTCCAGTGTTTTTTGCCACTCGGTGAGCTTGCGGTCATGCAGCATTGGCTCTCTCCCATGCAGTCAGGGCCGCATCCCTTTGTCTTCTGCGTAGCTGGGGCTCATTGCCAGGCGCCTCAGAGATTCTGGTGTTCCGGCTGATGTAGAGGACAGTGATGCGTTTCCTGTCCTGCTCAGTGACGTTGTCTAAGAGGTTTGGTATTGGTGTTGATGCGGACTCTTGTGCCGTGCTTCCCATACAGAGCTGAGCTGGATGATCACCTTGACTTGTGTCCTCTAAGTGTGTATGTATGTATGCATGCATGCATGTATGTAGGTAGGTATGTATGTATGTATGTACGTATGTATGTATGTAATGTAATGTAATGTAACGCAATGTAATGCAATGTAACGTAATGTAATTTAGTGTAAATGTAATGTAATGGTATTTATGTATGTATGTATGTATGTACGGATGGATGGATGGGTGGATGGAGGGATGGTCGCGTTCTGATGCTGATACTGGCCAAGATTCACAATCGTTGTGCCCCATTGGGGAAGACGGCTGATCCCCTCAGGAAAATTGCTCTCCAGTGTCAGGGGAGAAAAAATCAGCCTTATAATTGGTTGAGGAGTTGGTGTCACTCCTGGAGCCACGTAGGTGCCGCCTTCATAGCCCGGGATATCTCCTTCATACTGAATCTTGTAGCCAGCGAGGGCTTCAGACGAAGAAGGAAAAGATGCACCCGGAGCACTCTTGAAAGCACGCTTGGTGTTCTTGGATTCGAGCTCACTCAACTCACGGCGTTTGACAGCGTTGGTCATAGCGCCGCCCTGAGAAATAATCACTCTCTGAAAGGCGAGGGCTTACACCAGAGCAGCTGGCCTCAATCGCACCGTGAAGTGTCTCTGCACTCACGCCACTCGCTTGGGCTCGGCCATCAATTGCTCTTGCTCCTTCGGGGAAAAAGACATGATGGCAAATCACACAAATTGAAGACTATTGAGAGTCTTTCACAAAAGCTTTGAGCGCCGAAAACAAACTGCAAGGATACATGGACTATGAAGACAAATTTCGTGAAACTACAAAAAGAACGGTGAAGACAAAGCGGCTAAGGCTGTCCGCACAAATGTTCAAGACTCGAACAGGCAGAGTGCTACCGCTTGTGGTTACCCATACCTTAGTTTAGGCTTTTCACTCACTGGTATGGTTCCCCATGGGACCTCTCTCGTCGGACTGCCCTGTGTCTCGGTTTTTCTGGCGGCAATCACGTTCTGCAGCCTGTTGAGCCAACGCATAGTTCTCAGGCGAGATCTGATATGAGGACGATCTGATGCAGGAACGAAGCAAGTCCATAGGGTCCTGTTTATCCTTAGTCAAACCGTCAAACCATGAGCTATCATGCGGTCGGTTGGGAGCCAACGCACGGAGGCCTGAGTCAATTTGAGTGACTCTCTTATGATCACTATGTCGATGCTTGTACGGCGATCTTCAACAGCGGTTGGAGAAGAGGGAGAGATCAAGTGATCAAACAAGGACTTTATACAATCAGTAGCTAGGATGGGAGGCCTACGAGAAAGCATCTCTCGTCCGGCTCTTGGTTCAAATGAGCCATCTAAGGTCTCGCGCGTGAGAAGGCTGACCCATTCTACGGAGTGGAAACATGTGCCCTAACTGAGGCCTGCGACAAATCGTACCCTGTGATGAGATCATATGAGTCACACCTACCACCAACACCGGTCACTAGAGGTGCAAATCTCGGTGGGCAAAACACTTCTGCTACGTGCAGCTGTCCTGATTCCGCCTGAACTGGATTGAGGGGGTTGTCAGAACGTTTCTCTAACTGGCGGACTTGAGACTTCAGTTGACGGACGTAATGCGTGGGGAGGCTGTCAAGCGTGGAAGAAATCTCCTGAGGCCGAAACCAGAATTCAGTGCGAATGTGCCAAAAGTCCGACGGCCCCGGATGGTGATAACATGCTTTTCCTTTTTGTGGGTTGATGTCCTCATCGAACAAAACAGTCTCTGAACTCTCATCTATGACTCGGCGTCGAACAACAGAGTGCCACAAGGGTCCTTGTTTAGTGGGGTTTGTTTGACAAACGAATCCCTTCGAACCCAGCACTGAAGTGAGTCAGACGTGCCTGAGTCAGCAGGTTGGGGTTGTGCAGCCGGAGGTTCCGATGACTCCTCTTCCAGGCAGGAGACGGTCCTCTTCGACCCGCGAGGGTTATGACTCTGGAGCCTGAGTGCTGCGCATGACTTCCTGTTCGAAGTCGGGTCGATCCGAAGTGCCAACCACCTTCACTGCGAATTGACCTGCTTCGTTTGTCACCCATGGCACTGACGCACGGTTGTCAAACAATGTCAACTGTTGCTTGCCAAAGTCAATGACTGCTTTCAATGTCTCTAAGGCGTTGCGAGAAACCAAAGACGGTGCTTGACCCTTCACAATGGCAGTCCGAATAGTACCCTTCTTTCCTCCCAAGGTAACTGGGAGGCGAATCACTTCAGGGTCCTCCGGCAAGGGATCACGACCGACAATGGACCGACCACAACCGGAGTCCAAAACTCCGTAACGGACTGACCAGCACGATTTCTGGAGAAGGCAATGCACTACGTCGCTCACGCACAACTGCTAATGGAGAGAGGGTGTCACTGCAGATACCAGCCATAGCCACGAAGTCAACATCTCCTCTGGAAGGGGCTGGTGCTCAACTGTTGTCGCCAAGGCAGCGCCGGTTTCCTTCCTGGGCTGAGTGCTGGAGGTTGCTCCTCGATTGGAACTTGAGGATGTTGTGCGAGGTAACGTGCATTCACGAGACCAGTGTCCGACATTTCCGCAGCGGTGGCGTTTTGTCTTCCTCTTGAGTTCTGCAATTTCCACCCGATAGCTGCGTTTGAGGACGGAGGTAGCGCCAAACTTGCGAGCGCCAGCTCTGCATGATCATCCAGAGCGGGCTGCCTTCAGCGTCTCTCCTTCTTGTGCTCGAAGGTAGAAGATCTCAGTCAACGTTTCACTCATTTCATCACTGGCATCTTTTTGGGGAAAACGCTTATCTAAGCGCTCCAGCAACACACGCTCTCCACCCTCCTTTTGGTAGGAGGCGGGGTCCAGGCGCTCTACACGCCTTGCCTGACAAAAGGGTAAATATAATAGGCGTCACAAGCCTTGGGCTCAACCTTGTCTTCTAGGGTGAGCAATTTATTCATGAATCATTGCTTCCACCTTTTGTACTCTCGAGAGTCCTCGGATTCACCCGCGAAATACTGTAGGCCGTGATGGCCTTCCGAAGTCGCTCACGAGTGAACGCTACAATCCTATGTAGCCCCCTAGCAACGTGAAAACATCGCCGGATCCGACCGGGCGAGCGGGCGTCTTTCCTCCTGCACGTCGGGCCGAGAGCCCCTGCGTGTATGTATGTATGTATTTTTCTAGAGGGGTTTGCTCGGAGTTGGAGGGGCACTGAGCACTGTGGCCCAGGCAAAGGCCGTGGTGGCTCAGAAGTAGTCGACCGTATGTATAGTGACGTTTCCACAGATAGAATATGGACTAATTCCAAAAAGCTAATTAGTCTATATTCTATCTCCTGGATCGATATTTTGCCCGGGGGAACAGATAGAATATAAATCATGAAATCGTAGCTTTTATGATGCTTTTTAGACTTATCCAAACAACTATGGCAGTCAAAGCTCAAGCATGTGCATGCACAATGTGCATCCAGCAGGTTTAAGTAATGATTTTCAAGCAGGTTTTGCACATAGAAGTTGGATTCAGACAGCAGTTTGAAGTATATATATTGATATGTTGATATGCATCAAAGATAAACTATATGTATGTATGCTTGATTTTGGAGACATCATCATTTTTATGATGCATGTTGAAAATATCCAAACAACGATGGCAATTCAAACTCAATCATGTGCAAGCACGATGTGCATCCAGCAGGTTTAAGTAATGATTTTCAAGCAGGTGTTGCACATAGAATATGTGATGACACGGTTGTGTTAATATACCAGCATGTAAGGGTGTAGATATAGACATATACATGTGTGCTTTAGCTCCGTTCATACACAAATCAATGACACCTTTTTTTAATGTATATATATATATATGACATATATATATGTTATAAAACAAAATATAGTGTATCTAAAATATTCTATGCGCAAAGATTTGTTCTATCTGCTAACTTCAAAAGAACTAGTTTTTTTCAACTCAAAAATATTCTACCTGCTGACTAATTATTTTAGTATATTCTATCTCCCTGAACGTCACTATATGTTTGTATGTATGTATGTCTGTATGTAATGTAATGTAATGTAATGTAGTAATGTAGTTTAACCTACTTTAATGTAATGTAATGTAGTGTATGTCTTGATGAAATGTAACGTAATGTAACGCAACGCAATGCAATGCAACGCAACGCAAGGTAACGTTATGTATGTATGCATTTAAGCATGTATGCACTCATGCATGGATGTATGAATGTTTGACTGTATGAATGTGTGTATGTATGTATGTATGTATGTATGTATGTATGTATATATATGTATTACTATTATTATTCATGTAATGTACTGTAATGTAATGTAACGCAATGACCTTCTCGACCTTTCGAGACGCCAAACGTAAGTTTGTAGCGCTGCCGATCAGAGATGGATGAGCTGTGGCTTTCAGCCATCAGCTCAACAACATTTTCCAAAGTGATCCCAAGGCCGCATCAGTCATGGTCCAGTCATGGTTGTCGTCGGATCGTCATCCCTGCTCAGGAAAAGGACATATGCATCTTGCACCGTTGTCGGCCGCTGTCCATCATCAGCCATGAACCAGCCTGAGGTGTGAGGGTCACGAAACCAAGCCTTGAAGTGAGCCACTGTGGCTAGTGATGCTGCGGAACTTGACCTGGCTGTGAGTCAGGTGGATGGAGTCGGGGCCAAGTTCAGGTAGCAGCACTGAATCCGGAAAGTGCACCTCACGACACCTGTCCGGCCAGCATGCATTCCAAGAGAGTAAGCCCAACTGTCCAAAATCTGCTCAAGTTGGAATTTTTGGTCCAAATCAGCAAGCCAGTTGAAGTTCAAGGATGCGTGCGCGCCCCCTTGATCCGATATGTGGAGTCCATCCACCGCTGAAAACTTTCGAGCCCAGCTGTGGTTGATGCCAGGCAAGCTCAACCACTCAAGCAGAGAGAAAAGAAATTCAGAGGCTCACTGCTGCGCCTCTGAGGAACCCCACTTTGCAAACAGCGGACGAAATGCAGCCACCTGGCGGAGCTGATGTGGCCCTTCCAAACATTCTGCAAACAGCTCATGAACAAACCCCTCATCATGAGCACCCCGGAGTTGGTTTAGCACTGTCAGTGTGTGCGCGACACTCCACATGAGCGAACAGGGTGGCGTTGATGTAGCGCCAGTTGCCATCGTTGAGGAGTTGCCATTGAAGCACAGCTTGACTGAAGTCTTCAGCCTTGAGGCTATTTCTTTTCGGTCTTCAGCTGGGTAGAGCGGCCCTTGCCCCGCTTGGACTTGCCCTTGGTTTGAGTTTGGACTGTGGCGGCGAGGGCTGAGCGTCTGGGCTGGTGTGATCTCATTGTTGCAGTCAGGAGTTTGCGTATCGAACTCGCAGTCAGCTTCATCAAGTTCTCCTCCACCCTGTTGTTCCTGAGGCTGACTTGCAGCTTCCATGGGACCGTCATATTCTTTGTCTTGATGCTTGAAACTTGAGATGCGCTCGTAGTCCCTGGACGGGCTGAAGCATCGTGATCACAGTCATGCCCTTGGGAGATTGATCGATCATGAGTCTTTTCTTCTCGGGGCAACAAGCCATGTAAAGCCCATGAGCCGTTTTTGAGCAGAACTTGCTACTTCCACATGATGGGTGTCTCCTAAATGGCCTTGCTGACGTTCAAGGCACGATCCAACAAGGTCTGCGTCAGTGTGACCAAGGTCGCGCTCAATGGCCGTGTTGGTGTAGTCGTCTAGGCGCCAGCAGGCTACTGCGTGATCTGGGTGTCCGTCCCGTGTCTGCTTCGGTGGGCCCATGGCCTCCAGGAGCTGTGTGGGCTCGAAGTTGCTGCAAAATCCAGCCAGCTGCACGATGACCGGACAAGTGTGCTTGAGCAAATGAGGTGGCCGCGCCATCACATGTAGCAGTGTCAGCGGAGGCTTCAGTGGCATGACGCAAAGCAAACTCTCAGTGAAGGCGATAAAGGCTAGCCTGCTGAACATCTCATCAAAGTGCGGGCCCAAGTTGGATGACGTTCAGTTCATTCAATGTGATGAGTACACACATGAGACATATCGATATCTTCCTCACAGACAGTTCAGCGTTGCTGGAGGGCACTCACAGTGGTAGGACATGTCAGCAGGCGGTCCCATTGTCTGGCTTGAAGGTGAGCCTCAAGTTCAGGCGCGTGCTCAAAGATTGGCCTGTTGTGGTTCTTGAGTGAGAGCATGAAGGCGTTGTCCCAAGTGACAGGCACGCAAATGGGTTTGCTGATCTTCTGGCAATGAACGCATGGCAATCTGAGTTCAGGCCAGGCAAGAATTGACAAACGCTTGCAAGCGCCAGACACATTGGGGAAGCTTGGGCCACAGATCAGTGACTGTTCCTGCGTGCGTATACGGCGCCATGGATACATTTGGAGCTCCAAAAGTCAACGAGGTCCGACTCAGTGGGCAGGTCTTCTCAGGTCTTGCGCGGATAGACATGCAGCAACTTGTTGCCGCGCTGATGAAGATATGCAGCTTTGGTCTCCTGAAACGATGGGCAGGAGATGCTTTCGATGTGACGACGAAGCGGAGTCCAGTCATAAAACTGTCGAAGGCAGTGTGCACAGGTGGGCATGCGCAAAGAATCACGAGCCTACAAAAACACTGGGCGGAGTGTGACAAGCTCCTGTGAGTGCTGTTTCATATGTCTATTCAAGGTGGCAGCCGTGTTGAAGACTGCCATCGTGTCTGTTTGGGTGGCTACACCAAAGAGCTCCACCTTCAGCACGCGATCAAAAGTTGCACGCGCCTCAGTTTCGATCGATCAAGGGCGTTTGTGAAGAAAGTCATCAGCTGCGCAGGTCAGAAAGTTTGAGGTTGTGGCTCGTCAGAAAAGCTTCAAATCGAGCCCGACAGCTCTATGGCTCGCAACAAATCGTGTGCTGGAGAAAGGCAGCGTAATCCCGGTTGGTTCGATGTGGAGCATCCCTCAAAATCTGGCGTTGCGTCGTCCAAATGGAGCGCTGCAGTTTGACAATGTCGGCCATGGAGGTTCCAGTATCAAACAATAATCATACATCAAGCTGCCAAACACACATACTGTATATGCCACAAGGACAATCGTTGCTGCTTACTTAAATGGCGGTCCGCGCAGAGCCAAGTGCGCAACCGACGAAAGGTAATCTAACTGGCGTGCGACCCATGCTTAAGAGTCTGTTCCTCGAACAGGGTACAGCTGACAACAGTGCCTAAAAACACAGAGTGGGAGGCTATTTACCGACGCTTTGGCTTCAAGCGCTCGGGTGGCAACAATGACAAGTTGAGGGGAGTCAAGAGTTCAAACCCGGCGCTAAAAGCTGCAGCGGCGTGACAATCATCCTTCTTCACTTACCCATTCAGGAGTGGTACGATCAGCCAATGCGCGCAAAAACCCCCACATGGCTGCAGCCCAGAGAAACGGAGCGCTACAACAGCCTTGTCTGCTTCCAAGCCAGTTCGGCGCCTGTGTAGTGGCAGAACCAGTTTCAACAATGCAGCTTGTGCCAGGGTGCCATTGCGTGAGCAATTGAATCAGCTCAGAAGGCACTCTCAGTTTCTGCAGCCCGCTCAGTAGACGAGTCCTGGGAAGGGTGTCAAAAGCGCGGGACAAGTCAACAAGCTTTTTGAAATCGCCAACAACTTCAGGAATGGGCGCATGTGAGCGGACCCTGCGGCAGTGAGCAGTGACTTGAAGCAATGCATCACGGGTTCCCCGCAACAGCAGGTAGGCCCACTGAGGTAGTGTGGGGAGGTCAGGTATAAGGCGAGCTTTGGCGGCAACTAGACCTGGCGCACTCTTACCGTGCAAGTGGCGTCAAGCCTTCCGGACGTGGTGGCTTCTTGCCATCCAAAAGACGGGCGGCCTTCCAAGTGTCAGGGATGTGGGGAGGAGTGCAACCACCAACTGTGCAACAGACAGAGGCCATATAAGGTCTCAGCAATCTCATAAGCGTGTGATCGATTGGCGCCTCCAGGGACGAAAGGAGGAGCAACTTTTTCAGGGATGTGAGGTCATCAAAAGTGAATGGCCAGGACCCTGCGAAGGACCGTGCGGGATGACAGGCGTGGGCCTGAACAGGACCAAGAATGTTGCCAGCTTCACCTCGAAGGTTGATGCGTTTCTTGACAGTCGTCTTGGGAGCCAGACGATGGATGATGTCGATGGTCTGGAAAACATCGAAGTTGTCCCCACAGAGTCCTTTTATATGTTGGGCTAGAGCGGCAGTTGGTGCCCAGATGGCAGCAGTGGGAAACGCGCGCAGAACATAGCGCACACCGGCGTGTGTGGCATGTATGTTCCTGTCGCTGTCCAGCCTCCCAAACATCAGGAGGTGTGCGTGCGAAAGGCAAGACGGCTGCGTTCTCTTTGGGCAAAGGTGACATGGCTCTTAGGGATCTCAAGTTTATGAAACCAGGTGGTGGGAAGGGAGCCCACCATGGGAACATGTTGGAAGACCCGAAAGCAGTGCATCCGTTTGGACAAACTGTCAACGGTACTGAGCCTGGTGAAGGCAAAGTTGCCAAAGGTGGGGCCTAGAGCGGGCGTGTGGCAGTTCAAGGCACTAGGCTGGTGCACCTTAAGGAGATTAATGAGTTCGTGTGAGTGAGGATGGGACATGGGATCTAGAGCCAGTCTTCGATAGGAATTCCGGCGTAGGCTAAACACAGCAAGGTGTTGCGCTTGGGGAGAGATCTGAGGAGCTGGTCAAGCTGTGTCCAAAGTTCCGAGTGCAATGCTTTCCGGCGAACGTGCGCCAGCAAACTGATAAACCAAGACCAGGTCCAGTCCAGAGTCCAGAGGCTTGATGTCAAGACTAATACGAGGAACGACCGGTGTGCACTATCTCCCAAGCAATTTTGGGCAGGCCTCAGCGAATCTTTTCCTCGCTAAACGCAGAGCGGGATGTACCACCTCCGGCACCGTTTCAGCCACGAAAACAAGATCAACTGCAGTGTGCCCCAAAAGCAATCTAAGCTCGGGGAAGTGGATTCTCGGGGAGTCGATTGCCTTGGCCTCCAGGCTCCAGGTTGTCTCGGACTGTGGTGGAAGGGCTCCGAGTGTCTGCGCGGAGTGATACCTTTCCCTGTACCAAACAAGACTGTTGGTCTGGGCCTGAAGCAGTGCTTTGCGAAAGTGAGCTTTCCCGATGGACTGAGACATGGTTGGCAAATTTCCGGGGAAGTTCGCACAGAAGGAAAGAAGAAGCGCAAGAAATCCAATCATGTGTTCCGGGGGTGATCCCCGCACCACCCCGACCTACGTGCCAGGCAGCTACTATAGATGACTTGAGACCGGAGCCAGTGCACTGCACTGAGAGCGGAGCCAGAAAACAGGTACCCGATGGTGTCCACCACAAAGTCTGGCGGCAAAGGAAGCAGGACACGAAAAACAGGGGCGCGCCTGCTCAAACAAGGCAGAAGTGTTTGGGCGCTGGTGGCACTTAATGCAATGTATATAATGCAATGTCATGTAATGTCGTGCAATGTCATGTAATGTAAGTTTGTATGTATGTATGTCTGTATGTCTGTATGTATGTATGTATGTGTATATGTATGTATGTATGTATGTATGTATGTATGTATGTATGTATGTAT
>CAXAMN010013747.1:48626-74727 GCA_963970005.1 Durusdinium trenchii
TATGTATGTATGTATGTATGTATGTATGTATGTATGTATGTATGTATTTTTTTTCTCCTAAGTGGCTGAGGCCGTTTAGGCCAGGGAGTGCGACCTTCGGTCGGTTGGTTCGGACCGCTAGCCTCAGGTGTCTCAGAAGTTCTTTTCCTTGTGGCAGCTTCAGTAGGGCTCGTCAGTGAGCTGCTGCTTAGAAAAAGTCGACCTGCATGACATCGTCTTCTGCGAGGCTCTCTTCCTCTGCCGTTTCTGGGCTTGAGGTGTGTGCATCTCTTGAGGCTTGAGCTGCAGCAAGCTGGGATGTCTCTGCAATGCAAGGTGAAAGCAATCCGAGTTTGTGGCTGGGTGTCATGGCCAACATCGGATCTTGCCCATCTTCCCTCTGCGTGAGAGGGGTGGTGAAGTGCAGGCGTTTCGGCCTGGGTCCAGTGCTGGGACCTGATGTGTCCTGTGGCGGTTGGGAATCAGCAGTCTCGGTGCCTCTTTGAGTGACCGGTGTGGCCTTGAAGAAACTTTGGATCGAGGGCGATCCCTTGATGCCCGCTCCTTTGCATTCTTTGAGGAGGCTGGCCGACAGGATGATCCTGTGATGGCTGTCAAGGTGTAGCTGGATGCCACACTGTTTGCAGCTGATGCGATTCCCTTTTCGCCAGAGTTGGTGAGTGGGGTGTCCTCCATGTTGAGCGTCATAGGGGCCATCCAAGCAGGGACTGTTGATGTAGTCCGTGAAGGCTTGTTCATTGGTGCGTTTATGGATGCTGGTTCCGCACTTGATGCACCTGAGATAGCCGGTGGTTTCCTCGAGTTGGTGTTGGTCTTTGGCTGGAGGTTGCTTCTCCTGGTCTTGAAGGATGTTGCGGATGACCTGCAGTCTGGTGAGCTTTTTGCTGGGGCCTGTTGCCTCTGGGCTGGGTGGTGGACAGTCGGTGTCAGCTTGTTGGAGAACGCAGGTCTCAGCTAAGCGCTCTTCAAGCTGCTGGGCGGTGAGTGCTTGGTGCATCCGAGTCCCACACGTGTTGCAAGTGTAACCGCTTCTGTGTGGGATCCACCTGTGATGGGGTTCTTTCCAAGGCTTGGTGCACTGTTTGATGAGGTCTTTCTTCTTTTGCTTGGTGTGGTGAGCTGGGTTGCGAGCAGGTTTGTCATGTAAGTAGTGCTGCTTGTCCGCATAGATCTGCTCGAGTCTCTGGACGGCGTGGGTGTAGATGGCTTTATGATCCTTGTCAAGGGTGGCCTGCCAGTTGGTGTGGTTGCGGTTGTGGAGGCCGTCCGCTCGTTCCCATGCCGTGAGGGCTGCATCCCGTTGCCTCCTCTTGAGTTGTGGCTCATTGCCTGGTGCTTCAGGTGTCCGTGTGTTGCGGCTGATGTACAGGACAGTGATGCGCTGCCGGTCCTGCTCTGTGATGTCCGTGAGGAGGTCTGGATACGGGTGCCGGTGCGGTGGCTGTTGCCACGCTTCCCAAACTGTGCTGAGCTGGACAATCACTTTGGCTGGTGTTGTGGTGTGTTTGGCTAGGGCTATAAGGCCTGCAAAGAGAGCGCGGCCTTTGTTCTGGGGTCCTGGTGCCACTCCGGTGATGGCGCCAAGGCGCTTCAGCTGTCCCATGGATTGGCTGTGAAGACACAGGCCAAAAACCCAGAGTTGACTTCTGGGGTCATAGTTGGAGGGGGTGGCATCCAACGTGTAGGCAAGGCCTGCATACTGGTCGGGCCCAATGGGTTGAAGTTCTTGCCAGATGCCGTGTCCATGGTAGGGATGGTGGTCATGCATGTGGTCTTGGGGTTCGAGGGGAATCCAGCCTTTCGACCACAGAGGTTCTTCATCAGTGCTCGTGATGCGCTCCAACCATTCTGGTGGTAGGGGTGTGTGCTGCTTGTCCCGGTGCCATTTGCAGAGCCATAGGACATGTTTGGCCGTTGCCGGGACATGACACAATGGACAGGTCTTGGTGGAGTTGCCCTCTTTGCAGTGCAAAGCTCCCTGGACCCATGTTTGGAGGTGCCTTCGTTGCTTGGTCTTAGCTGGCGATAGGTGTGCCAATCAATGCCGGTAAGCAGGTGCTGGTGGTGTCGTCTTTGTGCAAACCTGTTTGTTCGTTGTTGTTGGGCCTCTCGGATGAACTTGTGCTCGAGTGTCCACCACGGTTCTTGGAAATGCACCTCATTGGCTAGCATGAATGGTGTTTCGGGTCGGGTCCAATGAAAGAGATCATGCACAGCCCATCCCCACTCGGTCATGTACGTGATGGTAGCCGCCATGGGACCCTTGACTGTGTACCAGGGGTATTGCTTGCTTTGGAGGTGGTCTGCCAGGCTTGTTGTAGCTGTTGGAGCTGGTCAGGTGGCCAGGCTTGGATGAGCTGGTGCATGGCCCTGACATGGTGGATGACAATTTGGTCACCTGGGTCAGCGTACCGTTTGCTGTGGATGTCGTAGATGACGTCAAGGATGCCTCCATTGTGGTGCCCGAGCTGTTTGCCCAAAGCATGCCGGAGTGCCATGCGGTATCTGGGAGCAAGGCCTTGACTTTCAACTCCCCAGATGGCAACAGGTTGAATCCCACCCCGGTGAAGTCGAAGGCGCACTCTTAGGGCCGGTATCTTCAGGTTCCTGAGCTTGATTCGTCGTTGCTTGGCCTTCTGCGTGCGTTGCTTCATGACCGGAATCCTTCTCGCTCGTCCAGCTTGATGGTCAATGCCCAGATCCCTCATCACTGGTACCACCGGTGGTTCTTCATCAGTCAGCAGCTTCTTCAGTTCATGGTTGACATGTTTGTCGGTGCCAATGAAGGCGGTCTTCTTTGCACTGACCTTGAGGCCGACCTGGGTGAGCTTTTGATGGAGGTCTCTATAGGCTTCAACTGCTTGCCTGGCCACTCGTTTGGGATCCTTGCCTGCAGTGTCAAAGCCGATGTCATCCACCCAGCTGGAGAGGTGGATGTGCTGGTGTTGTGCATGCCAGGGTGCCAGGGCTGGAGTGAGCACTGCTTTGGCCAGGAGTGGAGCTTGTGGACATCCTGCTGGAACGCCCCTGTTGACGTGAAAGAAGGGCGTCATTTCTTGCTCGGCTATGATGGCTTTGGGACCTGTGTATACTTGCATGGCAAGTTCCAGCATCAAGGGTGGATATTTTATGGCCTGGGCTTGTGTTTGGAGTGCTTGTAGTTGGATTGTGTCGTAGAAGGTCGAAAGGTCCATCAGGACGGTGACTCCATGCTGTTGGTTGGCCCTGGTCACTTCTTGCCTGAGAAGTCTCTCGAGCGCTACCTGCAGGACGTTTGCTCCGGGCCTGGCGCGGTCGTGGTTCATGAAGTCCGGGAGGTCTTGCTGCCATGTGTCCAGGACGGCTTTCCGGAGTCTGCACCAAAGCCGGTACAGAGTGGATGTGAGCGTGATGGGGCGCTCGATGGTTGTGTTTTTTGGCAGCGTGACCACCATGTGCATTTGTAATTGCGTTGGAAGCTGGGCAGTGCTTTCCATTTCATGGATCAGTTGGAGCAAAGGTCCAAGAGCTTGTGGTGGTGCCGTGCGAAGGAGTTGCGCGGAGACTGCATCAGGTCCACTCGCTCGGTCTGGGAGCTTCTTGATGGCATGGGCGAGCTGTCCAATGGTTATGGCCTTGAGGCCTTTGGCTTGTTGGATGGATTGTTCCTGCAGGTTGGTTCTCTGCACAGGCTGGTTGTCTTGACGAATCTGCCGAGTTCACTCCAGTCTGCAAGTCTCTTTGTCATTCGCTGGTCAGCTTCAATGGTTCGATATGGCCGTTGCCAGGGTAGCTCGCTGCTCTTGAGGCTCCTAAAAAGTCCTTTGAGCCCTTTGGCGTGGCCTTGGGTCAGCCATGTTTTATACTGGAGGTGTAGCTCATCATTGGCGGCCTGCTGGGCTTCTTGGAGCTGGTGCTGGATGGTATGCAAGATGAGAGTGGCCGCGTGCTCATCTTTGTAGGCATGCCAATGGTGGCAGGTGTCCAGGAATTGACCCCAGGTGGGTGAGCCAAGCCACTTGGTCTGGATGTCCTTGAGGGCGGCCATGAAACCCTTGGTTGGACCACCGGGCTGTGTGAGTGGCTGTTGTTGCGCAAGTCGAAATCTGGCCTGGAGCTGCTCCCAAAAGGCAGCCTTGCCTTTCTTCCAGGTGCCCCCTGTTTTCGGTGTTGTCAATGGCTTGATGGTGACCCGAAGGTTGCTGCCTCTGCCTTGGGCAGCCCATGGATGCTCTTGCAACAAGTATTGTTCAGTGACTGAGATCCAATTGGCCCATTGTTGTGCAGCTGTGTTGACTGGGATGTCATACAGGTTGAGCTCATGGGCCTGGGTTTTGAAAGTGGACCACGGCCTGAAGTCAATGTCTGGGACGGCTGGTAGTGCTGGAAAATATTGGACTTGTCGGAATTCTCTTGTGGCAGCCTCAATGTCCAAGTGGAGTGTCAAGAGAGCATGAGGTCTCCATGGGACTGCCCAGTCAGTGGTCAGTGTGGTTGTTCCTGACAGGTCTGTGTGCACCAGGCTGAAGTCTATGACACTGCCTGACAGCGTGCTCACATCAGGAGCTAGGATCTCGAAGTGGAATTTGGAAGGCAGTACCGTGCCTGAGACTGCGCTGGGTTTGTTTTGCCAGTCGCCGATCACTATGTACGGGTGTGTGGTGGCCTGCAGGACTGCCAGGATTTTGGCGATGATGGTGGCATTGGTCTCGCTCTGGATGCTCTCATTGGTGCGGAGGTATAGCCCTATCACCATGATGGTCTGAGTGGTGGCTTGCCAGAGGAAAGCCTGAAACCCACATCCCTGCAGGGAGAAGGCTTCGACTGGTGTGAGCCCGCACGAAGGGTCTCCAAGGACAAGGATGCCGCCGTGTGTGCCAGCGTTGTCGGCATTGGGCCAGGCTGGGACACCAAAGGCTGTTCGTCCCCTGATGGTGAAGTACTGACAGATTTGTGCACGCTTCTGTGGGTCCAAGTGGGTCTCTACAAGGACATAGGGCTCACTCTTTCGTGTCCAGTACCAGTCAATGACTTGGCGTCCGAACTGCGTGACATTGGCATAATGCAACTGGTTATGCGTTTGTTCCAGTCTGGGTCGCTTCTCCGGGCTGGGGTGAAGTGGTGGATCAAAGTCTGGTTCTTCCTGAGGCGGAAGCGTCTGGATGACTGGCTGTGTGGTTCTGAAGGTATCAGCCCTTACTGCCCAGATTTGCATCACTTGACTGGCGAGTTGTGGTGTCAAATGTGGTAGATAGATTGGCACCTTGCCATCATCTGCAAGCCACATGAGGTCTCTGTAGATCAGAATGGCAAAATAGTGGCCGGACTCGTGGTTCGCCCCACGATGACAGATCAGCACCGAAGGGACGAATTCCGTGGAAGCTCTTGCGAAGCCATCCATGGATCTGGGGACCGTGAAGGTGCCATAGGGATTCAGGATCTTTTTGTGCTTGGTTGCAACCCCATCCAGGTTTGTATTCCTCGTAATGCGCATGACAAGGATGGCTTTGTCGTCAATGAGGTATCGGCCACAGCCTTCATTAGCCCAGCCATTCAGCAAGCTCTGAAGTGTGGTGTTTTCAGGCCATGTGTCTGGGAAGTCGACCAAGAGCGGTTGTTGCACAGTGTCCGTCAAATAGCCTCTCTCTTGGATCTCAGCGAATCTGTAGTGAAAGGCCCTGCTCTGAGAGTGGTTCCAGAGAGTGTTGACGAAATGGTTCGCATCGCCTTGGACATTGAGATCGTGTTTCTTCCAGAGTCTGTGTAGGCCAGGCAGGGTCTGGATGTCCACAATTTCTGCCAGCTCTAAAGATTCTTGTACTGCATCATAGAGATTCCCCCATGGTTCGGTGTGCGTTTCTTGTAGGAGTGCACATGTCCAAGTGAACGCTCGCCACGGGGCGTTGGCAAAGCATCTGGAGCTGGGATTGCCAACGGACATCGACAGGTTTTGCAAAATGCATTCTGTCGTGGAGCCGTAAGTGCTCTGCATTCTGAGTTTGGTGTCTGCCTTGTGGTGCTGCTGTTTGAAGTAGCTGGCACCACCTTTGATCTGGATCACTTGAGCTCCTGGAGCTCCCAAAAGCTCGCCATCAGTGTCGGTGGCGGGCTGTGCTAACGTGTCAAAACTTATCCTCCTTGGTGGTAAGGATGCTGTGGATTGGTGGCTGGTGATCTCCCCTTCACCAGTCAAGTGGGTGTCCCCAAAGTTTGGTGTGTTGTCCTCCTGTGGTTTGGTAGGTGTCTGTTCCCCTGCACCTCCATAGGAAGACCCCTGCTGTATTGAGCCGGATGCAGCACGGCAAACCGGTGTTGGATTTGGTGCCTCAAAATCATCCCATGGAATCGGCACTTGAAACGCTGGGATGCATGTAGTGGTCCAAGTGAAAGTGTTACCCACACTGCCCCCCTGTCGGTGGCCCTTCTGTGTCCGTCTTGCGTCGTTTGTTGACTTCGTCCTCATCAGCTTTGGTCCTCTTCAAGAGTCCATGGAGTTGAGATCTTTGTTCATCGGACAGATCGATTCCGAGACTCGTGACGAAGGTTTCGACGGCCATAGGGATGGGCAGGTCCTTGGGTTCATCGGGTTCAAGGCCCGTGGGTTGTGGGGTCAAGGTGGTGATCTTCATGTATTGGTCCGACAGTTGTTTGAGCCGCTGTTGACCTTCATTCAACTTGCCCTGAAGTTCTTGCATGTCTTGTAGCATGGAGGCATACTGGGTCTTGACTTGATCTAGCTTGGTTTGAAGCTGGGTCTTCTTGATTGAGACAGACTTCAAGTCCCCCACCTGTGCCTTGAGCTTTTGTGCAAGAGCCTTTTCGGTATCAGGCAGAGGTTGGGTCAGCTTAGTGACCACTGCTTGAACTTCCTGTGGTAGCGCCGTCATGTGGGTCTTCAGGAGTTCTGTCAATTCTGGCTCTTCTGGTGGCGGAGGTCCAAAGCCGAGTGCCATGAGCTTGGTTTGGATACCTTCCGGGATCACCTCCCAGGTTGTTGCCAAAAGTTCAGCTGCTGCGGCTTGTTTTTTGTTCTGTTTGAGAGGTCTTGGCCGGTGAAGTCCAGGTGGGCTGTCTAGCATCTGGGTTCCTGGTGACTTCTTTGGCCACGCTTTGCCATGTCCAAGAGGCTTGGCTTGACCATGACCTTGACCTTTTCCTTTTCCGGTAGTGGCATAGTGATCCCACCATTGACCACACTTCCTGCAGCGTGTTCCTGGTCTCATCTTGTCCCGCCAGATCCAGTTGTGACATTCCTGGTTCTGGCATGTCATGTAGCTGCGTCCCCACTGCATGATCACCGCCCCTTTCGTGATCTGGCTGAAGCTCTCTGCAAGGATGGAGTCCGGTAGTGGACAATCTCCCCAAGGCCGTAGGAGAGTGTAGGAGGTGTTGAGCTGGATGTTCTCCAGGTAGTAGAGAGCGAGCACTGCCGGTCACCGAAGGTCAGGGCAGTAGCGAGGTTCGGGAAGACGAGTATTGCGGGCAAAGAGTGTGTTCTAGTTGGTGAACTCCCTGGGCCGACCTGCACGTCAAAGTCCAGGTTATGTGCGAGTGGGGGTTCCGCACTAGTGGGACTTTCTGGGCCGCCCACTTGAGCAGCTTATGGCCTTGAGCCATGTATGTATGTATGTATGTATGTACATACTCGATTCTTGCTTTGTATGGGATATATTTTGGGTTCTGTCAAGCGCTTGACATGTTTTGAGGACAACGGGGGCCATGAAACCATTTTGTGTTTTATTTGGTCTGGAGTTTTCTGAGCATCGCGGGCAAGGTTACGGGCAAAAACGAAGAGGATTTGTATCAACAGAAAGACAGCAAAAGGACACTATAAGGCAAAGAAAAGGATGGGAGAAGGGAGGACATATCCTTGTTCGTCGGTGATGTGTCTTTCTCGCCCCATTACATTCACAAAAACTACCATCGTCTCAGTTCTCTTCAACGCGGGGCATCCCTATTCAAACAATCAATTCGCTGACTTGCACATCACCAATGAACAAGGTTATGCTTATCTGGATAGCATAAATTGAGCCGATCACGTGCAGCAAAGCATGCGCGCGCAAAACAAACAATCCACCTTTTGCGAAGCATTACGTGTTTTGCCAAGTCGAGCCCTTTGCATCTTGCACACCACGCCGCGCATTTACAAAAACCAGCCGGCAGACTGAGTTGAACAACTGAAGTGAGTGCTGGGAGGTCTGGATGAGATGGTGCCAAAACGCTCGATATTAGTGGAACTGCGTGGGTTAATGGGGTGCCTTACGATGCTGGTGATGCAGGTCACCCCTGGAGATTGAGTGGTGTCAGTGATGCTAGCGATGTCGGTGAAAAGGGGCGCTGCTTGAAGGGATCCACAAAATCTCCAGCGGAGAGTCTGGCCGGTAGCGTTTCAGCATTTCGAACATGATCGAAGCAGCTGGGAGTTTCCTGCTTGCAATAACCAGTGACGTTACTTGAAAGGAGCTGACGTTCCCACTCCACACTGCCCAGGAGGGATGTGGGGGGAACGGCTGTCTCCGTCCCGGCATGGTGTGGTGACCTGGACCTTTCCAATTCAGGTGTCGTGAATGGTTGATCAGCAACAACGTGCTTCTCTCTCTCTCTCTGTTTGTAAGCACTGATTGTGAAAGTTTGGCTGAAACTCAGAGGGTGTGTCCTTGACCAAGTGGTCTAGGTCCAGGTGGGAACATGGGGTGAACCTACAACACCCGTCGGTCCGCTGTAGGAAGGAGAGACTAGAACCCATTGCTTGGGGTATACTTTTCGACAAGAAACTTAGGCCTTGGAATCTGCATGCTTCAAGGTCTAGGAGAAGCAGATGTGTTCAATGCAGGTTGAAAGTAGTTCCCGAGTTTTCAAGACCATGCTTAGCGACGTGGAACGCAGTGGCCGCGAGGTTCCACACCCCTAACAGCTAAAGAACGAATTAATTCAGGCTTGCCACCAAATCTTTGTTTCGCGCTGCTAGAGCCAATGAACAACACACACGTTGACAGTGCTACCTCTGACTTGACACGCGGCGTAATATTTGCTGCGTTCCTAATTCAACAGCTTCCAATCCTTCTCGCCATTGGACCCCCGGTTTGTCTTCGTCAACACATGCCACTGTGCGAACCCTTGTCAAGAACTGCTTTGGACCCATTTCATCACAAACTTGGCATGGCGCTGGGTTCTACTTCAAGCACTTTGTTGTGTATCTATAGATAAATGAGCACACTCATATGTACATTACATATATGCAAATGCATATATCAGATTGCTTCTACCTGGCCCGGCATTAGCACTGCTTACAAGACAAATCAGACTGGCGCATCAATGACCATCGTAGAAGTTTCATTTCAAGACCATCACCAAGCTTCAATCCCTAAGAAAAAACTGGTAGTTCACATGCGGACACTTTGGAACTGTCCCGGCAAGAAATAACATTGGATTGAATAACGAAGTGGAGATGGATTAGATGGAATATACTGAATATACAGGTTTGTTTTAAATGCTTTACCCTTGATTACTTTGTTTGTTTTGCTTTTGATCATTTGATCCACCCAAGAGTCGTGTTTTGCATTTGTTTTCTGCACAAGGTCTGACACAGGTGAAATCTTGGACACCAAAAAGTATCATCACCTCACCATCAACACGGTGACACCCGAGTGTCCTGGCTGCCAATTCACCCTGGTGAATACAGTGTGTGCAGTGTGTGGGTCTATTGACATTGACCCCAGTAGCGGGTGGTGCTCAGTCTTCCTGGAGTTTTGTTCTTGGATTCTTCTGTGAGAGCTCAGAAACGTGCGTTAAATGTTCTTTGCATAGACACAACTTTCAATGGAAATCTGGGCTGTGGAACAAATCACGAGACTTCCCAGGCCCACGCAAACTGCACGTGAAGCATTTTCAGAGGTGGGTCGGCATTTAGCATTGCTCACTTCAGGGGCGACTTGCCTTCGTGCAGTGCAGATTTGTGGGGTTCGTGTTCACTGCTTCTGCAGCTCTGTTTTTTGCAAGTACTTTGCCAGGGACTAGACTTTGCCCGTTGCTTTGTCGCCCCTTGTTTGTGACCTGACTTAGCCAGGTGCTGTGGATCGTTGACATCTCTGCCCCAGCAGACAACTGGGGAAACTTGACAAAGATACTTGGCTAGTTGTTTACAAAGGTTCGTGGCAGCCGAACAGACCCTAGATTCATTACTAGCGGCTTGGGTAGCATCAATTTGCGTAAGTCGCATCGAGCCTTCGTGCGTGTGCTCAATGTAGCTTCTTCCAACGCCTGTACACAGGCTAATATGACTTGTCCAAGTAATTGATGCCGGTTAAACTCACTGTTAGTGCATATGTGATGGAGGCACACGCATGGGGAGGGCATGAATGTTCAGTCTGTGAGCATGCATGCTTTTGCTAGCTGCTAGCTGCTAGATCAGGTTTCAATTGTGGCTGTTACGCAGCCACACAGTCAATATTGTAATTTCAATCGATTTCATGCTTTCGTCGGCAGCTCAGTTTTTTTTTCCACACAAGCAGAGGCAAGTGGCTACGATGACAAAGACTTTTGCAGTGGGGACAGAGACTTGGCTGAGTTTTGTGGCCACATGTCACCACTAGAGTTGCGCTTTCCTTCTCAGTTCCCAGCTTTTTTGACAGCATGTATGTCAATAAGCGCAAAGATAGGAACCCTTTTTGCACAAGTCGCTCAGGAACATTTTGTGACGCCGGTAAAATTTTGCAGTCAACTTCGAAACACATTTGGATTGACCGTCCACAAGACTGGCCATCAATATAATATTGTCTATCACTTACGGTCTGGTGGTGCGGAGAGGGAACAAACCCATATGTTTGTCGGCGATTTTGCCAGGTAGAACAGCTGAATGCCGGACGGAATACTTCCTCAAGCTGAGACAAGAAAGTGAATGAGCGATCAGCACCAAAGTTGGAAAAGAATGCATCTCCATTTTCAGCCCTGCTCATGAGACATGCCATAACTGGGCCATAACGCTTCCGTTATCAGCTACACTGGATATTAATTCCCTTGTATTCATCTTGGTTATGCTCCGACTCGTGCTCGTCAAATCGGGATTCTGAGATGCTGTGAGATGTGCTTGTCTTCTGAGACTCCAGCATTTCGCCTGCAAAAACAGAGTTTGCAGCCGTGTTTGCAGGCTGGCAATAAAAAGGCACAGGCGCTGGCCTTGTACCTTGCCATCCATGTCAAGGTCTATCAGGAAGATCGTGTGGTTGGAAGCCCCAGAGCATGGGCAAGCAAACCATGAACGCCGATTGAACGTTACCACACGGAAACAAAGCTGTCTCCTTCTTCTTTTCAGCATACAAAAGGGCTTCGGTTGTGCGATCAACTTCAACCTCAAGCTTCACAAGACAAACTGCTCGTGCTACGATTTCGGCTCTCCCCTCACGAGTATGTCGTGACCCTGAAAACGGGGATGCGAGCAGCTGTCCACACTCAGAAGTTCGACTCAAGCCCTCGTCTTGGTTCTAGAGGCGGCCAAACACAAAGAAGGATCCTAAAAAGCAACATTCACCGCACATGGTCCTCAGCGCATTCCCCTATCGAATGCAAAAAGACCCTAAGAACAGTGAGAGATGCCAAACAATCGCCCTCTCAGATTCCCACCCTCTTGGAACAGCTTCTCGACTCACCGAGTGTGAGCTGGGGCATGACGATGCGAAAAGAAAAGGCTCACCCCTTTCCATTGGCTTTTGAGGTAGCACATAGCACGGCTACCCCGCCTATTGTCCACACGGGCAAACAAGCTCCCGTTCTCCAAGGTGCCCAGAGTGACCACTCCTGCCGTGATACCATCGCTAGGTGGTGGAGCAGAGACCTCTGTGTCGTAGAGCTTCTTCCTCCAAGCATCATGTCGGTGCATCTGCGCCGTGATCACACCCTGAGAGACCTCTTGGTCGAAGGTGACTGGTGAGCTGCGGGAAGTCGGATTTTGCAGCTCTTGGATCATTGCCCGAGGAAACATCCAGCTAAATTCGGCTAAATCCTGAGATTTCAGCCAAGACACGAACTGGGCCATTGACTCACCCTCACGCGACCAGAAGGTGCCATCAAAGAAGACGAGCGTTGGGGTTGGAGGCAAAATGGATTGACCACTTCCTCCACGGTCACCCACCACAGCTTCCACAGGGAGCTCGTCTTCCGGAGTTCCAGCAAAAGAACGGTTCTCTCTTCTCACATGCCTTGCGGCCACTCCAGTGCTTCCAAAGCCTGAATCACCACGGCCAGTAGAGGACAACGAATTTGATTGAACCACGTCCACTTTGGCAAACTTCTCCAAGATCAACTGGCCCACACGATCACCTGGCTTGATGGACAATGTTTCTGACCCATTGTTCGCCAGGATGACCTTCACCTCGCCTCTGAAGTCAGGGTCAATCACGCCACCGACGACATCCACGCCCTTGACGGCAAATGAGCTTCTGGTAGCAATCCTCCCATAGCACCCGGAGGTAGTTCCAGAGCGATGCCAAGAGGGACCAGCTTTCGCTCCGTAGGTTGGATCTCAATGGAGGCAGACGATGCCAAATCCCAGCCAGCAGCTTCTTCTGTTCCACGACTTGGCAGTGTGGCTTGATCATCCAAAATCTTCACTTTCAGGACCTCACGAGGAGAGAGCATACACTTGGCCACATTCCACCCCACGTCCTTAATGATGTGAAGAAGACATACCAGCCCTGCCAAAAGAAGCAGCCACCCAGTATCACTCCAGAGACCTCCTCCTGTGTTTTCTTGTGGATTGGTGGCTTCACATGTCTCAGCAGCCTGGGTCACCGGGAGCAAAGACGCACCTGCCGCCAGCAAAGAAATCGACTTCAGCATTTCCACCCTTTGCGGAGAAGCACTCATGACCTCCTTGGAGACAGGTGTATTGGTCACTGAAGGGTCACCAAGGCCGATGCCATCACAAAAACGTGAAAGCGACTGAGTAGGCAGAGCCTTGGTCAGAGCGTCTGCCCAAAGGAACGTTCCCGGATGGTGATCGAGAGTGACTTCCTTCATCTGTATGGCCTCCGCCAGGGTGTTTGCACGAATCCTCAAATGCCGAGTCCTTCACCCGCCCCCGGCTCCCGCCGCAAGCACGATCGCAGCTCTGTTGTCATTGTAGAGCTCCAGTTCCACCTCCTCAGCCACAAGCGACACCAACGCCCTCACTGAACGTCCAACTTGTAGTCCTTCAAGCAATGCTGTGAGCTCTGCCTCAGCTGTAGACAACGCCATGAGCGTTTGCTTGTGGCTTTCCCATTGAATCGGTGCTCCAGCAAAGAGGACTACAATGCCAGTAATGCTGTGGCTGTCACTGGGGCCGAACGAAGCGTCAACCAAGACTTCAAGTGCCCCAGATTTTCTTGGTCTCCTCCGAGAGAGTTCAGGATCAGAATCGACTGGAACTTCATTCGAATAGTGCAGGCCAGCATTCAAAGACTGTCTCAGATAGGCCAGCACAGCTTCACCCAGCTTCACTGTCCAACGGGGTTTCTTCACCGCGGTTTGCGCCATCCGCATGACCGCCCAAGCAATGTCCGGCCTTGTTTTGCCCAACAACCATAGCAACTCCCCCGTGATCTTTTGGGCTTCTCTCACTTTCGGCAACGATGCCGGCTCATCCTCCTCCTTCTCCTCCGGGACCTTGATGAAGGATGATGCACTTCCACCTGGATGTCGGTCAATGATCTCCCGGACATAGCAGCCCTGGTGCAAGAAGTATGACCCATCCTTGAGTCTTTGGATTTCCATGCCCAAGAACCTTATTGGACCAAGAGTCCTGAACTGTCTTTGAAGCAGCTTGCATCACCTCTCGAGGTCCCACCATGAGGATGTCATCGACATAGACGATCATATGGCCAATCACCCGACCCCACTTGTCACCTGATTCTTCTTTGTCAGGAAAGACCTCCTGAATGGCCCAGAGGTTAGGGTCCTCCAACGGGCGGAAAGAGAAGCATGTAGCTCCTGCGACCTCACCCTCCTCATCGTCAGTCTTGAAGTGGCCCACCATTTTCTGCAACTCCGCATCGCGAAAGGAGCTCCAGTCTTTGGGGGATGTGACCAAACCATACATGGCAGAGGTGATCAACCAATGCTCGCCAGGAAGTGCCAAGCCTGCTTCTTCTAGAATGCGAGGTGGTTTGACCATGACGGTCTCCCCTTGAGCCTTTGGAGCCAGCAAAAAGGCAGACTTCACATCCAGCGAGAGGCAATCCCATTGTCTCAGAGCTGCTAAGCGGAGTATAGTCCTCAACTGGGTGGAATCTGCTCCCGATGCATAGACCTCATCCCCAGCTCGAGCCTCCATATAGTTTCCGCAGCATACGATTCTGGAACGCCTCCTCCCATCACCAGCCTCCTCCCCCTTTTTCTCGGCCTCCTCCAAGATGTCACGGGCCTGGGAATCGGTGATTCGCTGAATGGCCTGGTTGTTGTCAAAGTTGTCGATCTCCGTCTGGAGCGAAGGGATCCACAGTGGGAGCGACTTCCGAACTTCGTTGAGGCTAACTGTCCTGGTTTGAAGAAAGACCTCCTCCCCCTCATTTGCAACCTGGATAGCCTCAGTGGCCACTCGCTTGCACGAAGCCAGACCAGCCCCGAGCTTCTGCTCAATGGAGAGATTCTCCTGATCCAAGTCATAGATCATTGCCACAAGACCACCTTCATCGGCCCTGATCTCAAGACGACCGAATTCTTCATTTGCCCAGGCTTGCCCTCGGTGAAGCCGATCTTGTAGTTCCACCACCGATAGAGCGGAAAGAGCTGTCTTTTCAGAAAGTCTTCGAGCCGGCTTGACAGATCCATCCAAGATACTGGCTGGTTTGGCTCTCTCTTTGACCTCCAGAACATCCGTGAAAAAGGTGGATCCTCCGCCTGCACCATATCATCAGTCCTCACGAACTTGCCCTTCTCGATCTCCACCACATGACCGCCACTTGTGAGGCTCATCTCGGGATCCGGACCCTGGACAATCCCTGGCTTCTTCCTCATCCGCCAGTGGCCCTGGAAGTCATCCCAGCCCTTCGTCGTGACCATCGCCCTTCTCCCCCATGGTAGCAGAGGAGGGGTTGCAAAGCCCAAGGTCCTCAGCTGAAGTCGGCCACGCCTCTCACCAACATGCTTCGCCATCAATGGCCACAGATCCTCTCCTTCGCCAGCAGATCGAATGAGCGTGTTGATGGATCTTCTAATGACTCCCACCTCCGCTTCGGCTCGTCCATTAGCTTTCCAATCACTGCCACTCGTGAAGGTCCTGTAGATCCCGCGCTCCTCGCGCCACCTCCAAGACCCCAACATCTCCGCAGCGCCCACCATAGTATAGTGTAGTTCTTGATGATCACATCTTCGGACTCGACCTCCAGGCGCTCCCACTCCTCCAGCCTTTTTGGGTCCACCTCCTTAATCTCACTGTCTTCTGCTTGGACTTCTGGCAGAAGCGGATCATCGGGAGGCTCAGGAGGAGAGGTATCTTCCCCGGCCAAAGCTTCCACCATGCTCTGAGGAAGGGGATCATCTCCTGATGCAGTTCGTCTCACTGTGGGATGAACCAGGAAGTAGCGAGCCTTCTTCCGGTAATCGTCGCCTGGTCGAAAAGGTCCACATACATCAAGACTGAGGGTCATGGCGCCAGGATGAGGGACTTTTCGATGTGGGCGACTCTTGCCACCTCCCTTCAAACACGTGGTGCACTCTTTGGAAAAAGGAATGTGGTCACACAGCACGTGAGTCTTCCACTCTTCAGCTGACATTTTGGCGACTCCCACTTGGTCCTCCGCCTCCACCCCCTTGAGCTTGCCATCCAACTCCAGAATGATGCCCTTTGTGACCTCCTCCTTGAAGCGGTCAGGCCTCGACTTTGGGAAGTGCGGTCTTGAATCGATGCCTGTGCTTCCATCAACTGTTCACGAGGTCGACGATCAACCAGACCATCCAGCCAAGCCAAAGAAGAGATGTTTGTACCCAACGTAGTGGGCTTCTTCCGATCATGACCCAACACACCGAGGTCGACACGAATCTCCATCAGTTCAAAGCGGGTTCGAAAAACTTCCCACTCCGGCCAGGCATAGAAGCTTGGGTAATCAACCGGATCAGATGGAGCCTTGTATTCTTGAGGATCTCTGGGATGCTCCTTGAGGAAAAGCACACGACGCGGTCTTGCAGCAGCTGCCAAGGTGTAAAGCCAAAGTTGCCGCATCCAGAGCACAGCATCTCCCCAACTCAACTCCCTCATGGCATCAGACAGACCTGGAAGCCTTCCAGAGCGAATCTCTCGGGCCCACTTCGTGCTCGAAGAGGAGGCGAAGCTTGGAAACCGTCCTGCAAGGCGGCCCCCCCAACACCACATCCACTACTCCCTTTTCGCACACCTCCGCGAGGAAGCTGGCCAACTGGTCGGATAGAAGATCTTGAGCAGAGTCCACCGACTTGTCAACGCAAAGCACCGTCCGAGATCCAGTTTCCAGTCGCTTCTTCCACCACGACTGATCTGGTCCAGAAAATAGACGCAGCGCGACGGAGGAGCTTGAAAGGACTCTCTGCCTTTGCCTGCGATTCAGTGGAACTTGATCTCCCAACCATTTTCCCGTAGGAATGACTCTGGCTATCAACTCATCCGGAACTTCAGGCCAGAGTTCTCTCAGATCACGCAGCCACTTCCACACAGTAGGAGCAAGATCTCCAGGATTGCCTGCCTTCAGAGCTGCGACCCTTCTTGACATCTCTGCTTCATGAGTCTCCAGCTGCTCGATGAGCTGGTTTGCCAGGGATAGCTCCACTGTAGGGCACCCAGATTCCAGCTGTACCTCCACCTTCGAAGCGCTGTCCCACAGCTCAAACGACTCGCCCTCCCAGCACACTCGGTACCCGAGTCTCACGATCTTGCCAAGGGGAACGATGGTCTGGGTGTCAAAGTCCGTGATCAGAGTCCCCGTGGTTTCGACTTGTCTCAAAGTCGTGACCCCTGCTGCAAGTTCAACTTTAATCGGCAGGGCCTTGTCATACTCGGCCTTGGAGCGAGCCGGCCTCAACACATGCGTTGCACCCGCATCCAGAAGAGCTCGGCAATGACCTCCTGAAGGTGCGAGAGATTTGACGCCCAGAGCCTTCACCGAAGGACGGAGAGACTTCAAAAGCTGCACTGCTTCTTTCATCAAATCTTCAGATGGTTGAACAGGGGGCGGAGTGAACACTGAGCTTGAAGCCTCCGCCATCACCGACGAAGCACCCTCCTCGCCCTTCATCACAGCCTCCTTGGCCTTGGCGTTCTCCCCACCTCCTTCTTGACCTTCGGGACGTCCTTCGCAGGGCAATCCGGCTTCATGTGTTGTGAAGACCCGCAGCTCCAGCAGCGACCTTGTTTGGAAATGCCTTTCCACTCATGTGGGAACGAGCGCTTCTGCCCCTTTTTACATCCTGTGTCAGACAGGAAGTAAACTGGGCGATCACCTCCGGTTGGTTTGGAGTCCCCCTTGCCATGCTTTGGATCAGGCTTCGAGGTCTTGGCATCCTTGTTAGTGCCCCCATCCTTGTTGTCTTGACCATCTCGGCCTTTGTCTTTGGTGTCTTTGGATTTGCCCCCATCGTCTCGTGGAGCACCCCCATCACCATCCAAGGCACGAACCTTCACCGTGTCCTTCACAGGAGCGGAAGAGCTACCATGGAACACTGCCTCTCCCTCCGCCAACAAAGACTCTGCAAACTGCTGAATCCCATGCTCAGTCGGAGCAACATCGATGCGCAAGGCTGCTCGAGTGACCTGAAGACGAAAGGCCACCTGAGAAGAGTTCTTCGCCAGACCAGCTGCGGTGGCAAGAAGAAGAACAGGATCTGGCGGCTGAATTCCCAACTCCTGCACCCTCGTCAGCCAACGACGCCATGCCCTCAAGGACGTAAGCCACTCCCCCAGTGCAAACGGAACACGTTGATCGACAAGCTGCTTCAGCAAAGTGGTTCGTTCACCCAACCCTCCTGGCTGGTAGACCCTGACAACCTTGAAGATGATGCTAACAGAGTTCACCTCCCGCTGAGACACCAACTCTGAGCGGATGGATTCCGGGATGGCTTTCAACAAGGCCACTGAACCACGCTGTTCAATCCTCAACCAGGGTGGCCTCTGAAACGCTTGAGGAGTCACCGGCGTCAATCGCAACCTCTCCATGGGCTCAGAGTTCAACCACACCCTGTAGAGTGTGCCAGCGACCTGCAGCACCTCATCCCACCACATCGAAGAACTAGAGCTGATGTCCCTCAAAAAAGGTCCAATGGTGGTGAGCCAATCTCCAGCTATGAGGGGACCGATTTCCGACTCCGAGAGCTCCGGCAAACTTGGCAACTCAACTGCGCGAACCGATTCTTGCTGGGCCATGATCCCACCAAGCCATGCGGGAAGACCTGCATAGGGTATGTTCGGATTTCCACCACCTCCAGGAGGTCCACCTCCAGGAGGACCAGGAAAGCCACCACCATGAGGGACACCCGGAATGCCGCCGCCCGGAAAACCAGAAACCACCATGTCCATTCCCTTGACCACCATATGGAGGACCACCACCAGGTAGACTAGCGCCACCTCCGGTACACCACGACCACCTCCAGGTAGACCAGAACCTCCTGCATGAGTTCCATGACCAGAAACAGGAGCGCCACCAATTCCAGAAGAACCACCACCCGTAGCGACCATTCAACGGATCTGGATGTTGGGCGTGCTGCCCTTGACCACCACCACCAGATAGCTCTTGTCCCGGAACCCGTTGGTCTTGAGCTGAGCCACCCACGGACACGACTGTCTCATAGTCTCTTTGCCCCACACCAGTCGAAAGCGGTGCTTCCACGGACGAGGCGCCCGACATTTGCTTCAGAGGGCCCTTAGCTGACCCCAGCATTCCAGGAAAGAGCGAGTGCATCACATCACCTGCCGAAGATGACGATACCCGATTGAACACCTCCATCAAACTTGTACGAGGACCCTCCACGATGGTGAGGACCGCCTAGACTTGGTTGGCCTCCATGGTCACCCAGTCCGGTCAAAGGTCCCAACAAGCCCTTCTCGGACGGCGTGCGATTTGCCCCAAAGGTTGCCCTTTCAAACATGGACCCCCACAGCGACTTGTCCTTTGGAAAGCCATCGCCCATCACATTCATAGGCCATGGAGAAGGCCCAGACCGAGCCCCTGCCACCAGCCGCCCCAAGTGTCACGCTCGGACCAAAGCCTTGCGTTCTCTGCCATGAGCCCCTGGATGACTGCCTTCATGGTTTCAGCTCATCTCGCGGAGGGCTGATGCCTTGACCTTCAGCTGGCAGCAGCTCAGGAGACTCTTGAGGAGGTAGATCTGCTGGTCGAATGGCCCGCAACACCGCCTCGTCGCGGACGGACTCTGACCAGAATGGATTCCAGTTTTCTGGTCCAAGAACAACAGGAGGGCCCGTAGGCCTTGCCAGGATGCCATCAGACGGACCAGCGTCTTCTATTGCCCTTAGTCCACCAGATTCGGGTGTCAGCTCAGACGTGGCGCCCTCGCTCATGGCGCACCTAGAACCCAGCGGAGCGGCTTCCTTCAGCGCGCGCTTGGGCTCATAACCCACACGGAAACAAAGCTGTCTCCTTCTTCTTTTCAGCGTACAAAAGGGCTTCGGTTGTGCGATCAACTTCAAACTCAAGCTTCGCAAGACAAACTGCTCGTGCTACGATTTCGGCTGTAACTATGTCTGCTTGTACGTGTCATGTGTGTGCATATATATATATATGTACACCTATATTACCCTCCAAAACTACCTTACGTTTGCTTTTAATTGTATTTGCAGTGTATTCGAAGTAGTTTTGAGGGCTAGATTTGAGGGCGGGATTCTTTTTGTCTGGTGGGGGTACCACGGATATTTTTATGTATGTATATATCTATAATGTAAGAGAGACAGTGGACGAGGAGGGGGGGGCCATGTAAGTCAACTGTTGAAAGTTCAACCTTTATTGCGCAACATGTTCTGCAACAATTAGCAGGAAGTATATACTGTACATATCACGAAAGCCAGCCGGTAGGCAGGGCTTGAGGTTGTTGGAGCGTATGAAGTGAGTAAAGGGGGTGTGGGGGAGGGGGTGGTCGCGAGAGGGTCAATTTCGGAGAGGTGAACCCAGAGCCTGGTGGGGGAGAGCGAAAGAAGAGGTGGGCCACTTGGTAGTGAAAAATGAGTGGTTTGAGGGGTGTTGTGATGCCGGTGATGTAATTGACAGCGAAGAGTGCATCATCAGCGTCACGAGGGGCTCAGGAGGCCATGGAAAGAGAAAGGTTGTAGTTGCGGCCGTTGCTGCCAGGCTGAAGAGGGCACGCCCTATGCGGTGGGAGTTCACGTGGATTGGGGGGTTGTTGAGGGCAGGAGGGAGCAGAGAGTGCGTGATGCCATCTGTTGAGGGCCTGCGAGAGAACCGAACTGAAGAGGGCACTTGCATTGGGCGTTGAAGGAAATTTGGGCCGTGGCGCTAATCCCTTTCATGAAATTTCATGTGAAACTTCTTGGAGTTGAACACCAGTTTACTCAACGAGAAAACATTGATGTGGTTCCAATGTGGATCGAAGTGTGCACATGTACAATGTGCCTCATCGAACCGCGCCGCTCCTTCAAGGGTGAGTGGGACGGCGATCAACATCATTGCCCCAAAGAAGCTGGGTAGCGTGTTGGCCCTTGACATTTGTTGACTTTTCATGCCTGGCATGTTGTTTCTGTTTGTTCTTGAGGGAGCAATGGAGTCCTACGAGGGGCGTTTGGCCCACTGCAGGTCGACGGCGTGGGGCTGAATTTATACTCTTAGTTTGCGGCGATTTGTGATGGCCTCAAACACGTTTTCGCGGATAGAGCGACCGGCGCATTGAATGCTCGTTCGGGTCCACTTCACCACTTTTGTCCAGTGGTGCAGGAAGAGTGGTTTCGATCCCTTTCCAATTTGTGAGTCAACTGTTTACAGATTCATGGTTGACCTTTCAACAAGTTCCGCGCCAACGTTTCTTCGATGTTTTGTCGTGGCCTTCAGTTTCTCCCATCATGTGCTGGGTCTCACAGGAGCTTCGCAAACCATTGGAAGTAGAAGGGTTGTTGCGCCAAAGAATCTTTTCTCAAGAAACGAAAGACAGTGCATAAAGACCCTCTGAGCGTTGATATGGTCATTGCACTGGAACAGTTCACTGGCAGGGTTGATGCGCTCCGTGTGGCTGCAGGGTGTTTCCTTCTGCGTGTGTATTTCAGAGCGAGGCACTCGGACATGCAGAACATGTTGAATTTTGCGGTGGATGAAGTCCAAGTCGATGGCATTGTCGAGGGTTACATTGAGACGACAACCGACCGAACAAAGTCTGCAACCGCCGCAATACTCAAGACCATGTTGTTGCCTGTGGTTGCGCCTCGTAGAGGCCTATCGGGAGTTGATTGGTTCATGAACTGGCAGGAAGCTCGTATCAGGGCAGGGGTACCCAAGGGCAAGGGTTTGCCAACCTTGCCATATCCTGCTCCCAATGGTTGGCTCAGACAAAAATTCTGTGCGCGTGTGGTTTCTCAAGGGATGATGTGTTCAACATTGGGAGCCATAGCACTCTATCCTGGTGTGCCAAGTTCGGGCTATGGAGGCCAAAGAGAAGACGGCGTTGTTGTACTCTAGAGACGCCATACCCCTCCGGAAGCTAGAGAAGGTCCTGGCAGAGATTAGGAATGGAACCTTTTCACCGGACGTGACCAGATCTGGTTACTTTCCTCGACGCTTCGAGTCAGCGCGTGAAGGCAAACGGGAGGATGATTCGGAGTATAGTCCTTCAGTTGCGGCTGAAGGTCACCAAGTCCAAGAACAGAGCGTTGATGATGGATCAGACCGTGCTGCTTCTGACAGTGAAGATTCTCAGGATGAGGAGGACAATGAAGCAGATCTTCACAGGTCAGAGCTTGCTGCTGATGAGGTCGTAGGTGATGCCACGATCGCGGCGTTGGACCTTGATGAGGAGCCAGACCAATTACATCCATGTCGTAGCTGATGAGGCTGGAAACCGCTTCAGGTAGGCCGGAGTATATGCGATTTATATTTCAAGCTTGAGACGTAAGCCTAAGTTCAGCTCACCGCAATGTAAGCAGTGTTTCAGAAAGTAATTTGTACTTTTGCGCCCCAGTGATCATCTGGAATGGTGGGTGTTGGGAAGCCAGCTCATGACTTCCCAATGTGGGTCTGCGCGGGCGCGCGCGCCCAACGGCCCCCGAAAATGTACCCCAAAAAGGCGCGCGCGTGCTCGCGCGCTCGCGCTCGCGAACCCCGCCTCGTCTTGATGCAATGAGCATCGAGCGTGGAGGCAGTGGACTGAAAAATGAGGTGTCTGACAGTTTGAAGTGTCCGACCAGAGTCTGACTTTACACATTATTTGGGAAATCTGTTTGATTGATTCAGAGTTGCTGAATGTGCACCACTTGGGCAACCTCATTGGAGGAAGGAATGTCTCACACACATTAGATTTTTGGACCTTCCTTATTCCTTTGGCCCTAAAGGAACCTGCGCCATCTGGGCGCGTGATCTAGTGTGTCATTTCAACCCTATCCACTTGCAAGGATTTGGAATATGTTTGTTTTCGCTCTTCATAGCAAACTGTTGTCAATCATGTGCATTCCGGAACTTCAGATTGTTTGCCACCCGTCTTGCAGAGCCATGTCGATAACAGACAGTCAGGCTACTTTCATAGCGCGTGGTGTGGCCCTTGGAATTGATGCCAGTGTCATGGATTCTCTTATTGCGCATGGGGTTGACACATTGTCGAAATATGCCTTTTGCTCAGCATACGTTCCAGGAAATGCTGACGAAAGTCCGTTTGTAACTTCAATTGCAGCAGCGTTGGGTAGGCCTGCAAGCTAGCTGGCCTCCGTAGGTTCCTGCGTGAGGCGCATGCTTTGACGGCGGCAGAGCTCAAATCAGTAGTGGGAAGGAGTGAAGACATGCCAATTAGGGAGCTGGCTCAACCTGAGAGGGCGGATCGCTTGAAGAAACAACAATTGAGGCTGACAGGGTTTTGTATCGAGGGGAAGCTGCAGCCGTCGGATCGTTTGATCGATCGTTGTGCTGCAATGACCTGACAAAGTGGAACAGGAGGTCTTGAATGTGGCTCAGAAGGAAGACCGCCATCTGTCCTTAGATGCCAGTGGTTTGGTAAAGGTTAAAGACAAGGACTTGGCCGCTTGACATGCTCCTGCGCCTGGCACTTATGCGCAGAGGACTAGCTCTTGATCAGTGCAACATTCTCGATTACAAGATACATGACTTGTGGGTTGAAAAGCTGTTCGATGCCAGATCGGATCACCCACCTGAAGGCTACAACCGAATCACGATGCAGCAGATTGTGAACGCAGACAAACGTTTCTTTGTGAAACTTGCTGAGAATACTAGGACAGGGATTCCGACGACAGCAACAGGCAGGCCTTTGGACAATTTCTTCCAAACAACAATGAATCATCCAGATGTCGTGCATCTTTTGCAACCTTTGCCAGGAGCTGTTGTTCGGACCAGCGCAGGTATAGGGAGTGATCAGGCCTAGGGAAAGGTGCTGGCAAGAAAGGCAAGCAGAGTCAAGGGTCATTGACAATCAAGATGCCAGCGGGTTTAGAGAACGGTGTGCCTGGCACTAAGTCCCGAAATGCTACTTGCTTTGATCACAATTTGCCTCAGGTTGCAACCTGCCTGTGACTCGCAACCGATGCCGCAAGGGTTTGCGCATTTGCTGCGTGCGTGGGTGTCGCAAAGCGAACCATACATATCAGTCTTGCCCCAACAAGACCGCGTGACAGCCGGGCCACGCAGCGGTCCATGACTGTGTTGGTAGTTGTTCCACGAAAGTGAAGTCATTTGTGGCTGATGTTGCGGGAAATAGCTCTCCAACCTTGTCAGAGTCTCATCCAGCATGCCAACCTAATGTTAAGCATTCAGGTTCAAATTCACAGGACTCACCCACTGCACGCCAGCCCAGGGCTTCGGCGTCCTTTGATCATTGAAATCTGTGCAGGAAACGCCACGCTCAGTAGGTGTTTCCAAGACGCAGGCTTTGACTCATTAAGTATTGATCACGCAAAGAAGAGGCATGTTCCTTTGGCCAAGATCTGCAAAGTTGATCTAACCAAGAGCCATGGCTGGGAATTCATGCGTCACATCCTTTCGCATTACCCAGTTTCGCATTACCCGTTGCGGCGCATGTCTACAAAGTCGTGCGTCGCGCCCGTTTGCGGACCGAGTCAGCCCCAATGGGTCTTGATAACTTTACTGATCTGGAGCAAGCGCGAGTCAATGCTGCAAATGCCATTGATGTCGGTCTTTCGACCCTTTTGTTGCGCGCCGCGCGGCTACGCGTACCCTGGTCCATCGAGAACCCCGCAAGCAGTGTGCTTTGGTGCATTCCTTGTTTCAAACCGTTGCTTAACATTACATCATTTAATCGCTATGATGAGTGCGCATGGGGTTCAACTCGATTGGCGCGTCGCTCTTTCCTCAGCACTATGAACATGTCAGGCCTTGTCGCCTCTTGTCCAGGTGATCATGCGCGTGTGCCATCTGGTCGCATGCGCTTGCCACAGCAACCTTTCAAGTACGCTAGTGCTGCCGAGGCCGCGTACCCTAAGCCATTGTGTGTTCAGGTGGTGTCCATTGTCCAGAAACAATTAAATCTCTACCCTGCCCCCACCTTTGCGTCCGGTGAAAATGTTTCGCCCAAGCATCAATCCAACATTGCTGTAGGGAAACAGCCCCGTGGGCGAAGGATGCCACCTCTATTGTCCGAGTTCGTTGCCAAACAGATGATCACGTCTCCTGTCGACCCGCCATGGAACTCAAAAGCCTGCCTGCTTCACGATTTCCACGGAGTGCCAGCTGGCGGCAAACTCCTTTCTCGGGTTGAGAAACTGGGGGACCATGGAGAAAGTCAGTTTGTTTGCGTTTTTGGGATCCATAGAACACCTATCATGTGGATCAAGGATGCTGAGAAGCTTGAGCATCCGTTTGATAGGTATTATTCAGCGCCAGATCAAATGCTTGAGCTTGTTTTTGACATTCTCATGACAAGTCCAGCTGTGGTAGCAGAGGCAAGGGCGAAAAAGATCAGGCTTTGGCTTAATTGGGCCAAAGAGCTTGAATTGGATGAGAAAGCGTTGAAGGCTGGCCTTGAACCTGGTGTGCGCGCAGTCCTCTCAAAGAAATGTTTGCTTCTCTTCAAAAAGATTGCGTTGGCCAGATACCAAGCTTTTTGAGGATGTGAGGCAAGGCTTCCAGCTCGTGGGACTCCAGGAGCCGTCAGGCGTTTTTGAACTCCAAGCCAGACCACAACTGATTTCCAAGGAAGAGCTAGAGGAGGCAGCCAAGTTTGTTCGACCAGCATTGTTGGGGAAAGTTCGGCGCTCTGCAGACAGTGAGGATCTTTGGGACATAACTGTTGAGGAAACGAATGAGAGTCATTGGATGGCAGGTCCTTTCACGGTTGATCGCGCCCACGACTGTTTGGCAGTGGGTGGCTGCCTGTCCGCCGATTTGGCGTTTGGCAATCGTCAGGAGAGAAAACCAAGCTGAAGCCAATTCATTGATTACGCGGAGAATAGAGTCAACAATGCCTTTGGCTATTCGGACAAGCTTGAACTTAGAACCTTAGACCAGTTAATTTGGTTGTCTCTTACAATGTCCAGTCAGTGCTTGAATTAACTTAGCATCTGCTTACAAGCAATTTGCCGTTCATCCAGACTTATGACATGGAAACATTGATAAGACAGACTCATGTTAAGCTCAGTTTAAGCTCGTGCAAAGCTCGCTGAAAGCTCGCTGAAAAGTGCGCTGCAACCTCGCATGACCAGTCCAAAGTCCAGTGGAAACTCGATGGACCAAACAAAAGTCCCACCAAAACTCGATTCACCAAACAAAAGTCCAATTGACCCAAACAAAGTCCAACCAAAACTCGATTCACCAAACAAAAGTCCAATGGACCAAAACAAAGCCCAACCAAAACTCGATTCACCAAACAAAAGTCCAATGGACCAAAACAAAGTCCAACCAAAACTCCATGGACCAAAGAAAAGTCCAACCAAAACTCATTGGACCAAAGAAAAGTCCAATCAAAGCTCAATGGACCAAAGAAAAGT
>CAXAMN010013747.1:74737-87482 GCA_963970005.1 Durusdinium trenchii
CCAAAGAAAAGTCCAATCAAAGCTCAATGGACCAAAGAAAAGTCCAACCAAAACTCAATGGACCAAAGAAAAGTCCAATCAAAGCTCAATGGACCGCAGAAAAGTCCAATCAAAACTCAATGGACCAAAGAAAAGGCTGAAAACTGCTGAAAACTGCTCACTCAAGAAGATACGGTGGCAAATGTTTTTTCGAAGAGTCGAACACTTTTGTCGGACTTTTCCCGGACTTTGTTTTTTGAGGGCAAGTAGCGAGTAGGGACATATTTTCGAGAGAGTGGCGAGCCTAAGTTTTTTCCCTACCTTACGCTCCAGAGCTTTCTGCCCAAAAGGATTTCCAGCCTGAGTCAATAAGTAAGTTTGCCTAGAAACTTAATCCCAACATGCTGCTGCCAGTTCAAAGTGAGTGGCCCTAACCCTTGTAAACTGAAGATCTTACTGCCTGCAAATTGCGCAACCTTTAGCAAAGGCAGGCAAATAGTTCATAAAGCGCCATCTTAAGGTTGCGCAAAAAACTGGCAGCATCTTGAGCCTTCAAATGGGAGACAGTTTCGAAGTAACCTTAAGCCTTAACTTGAAAAGTTTTCCTGCAGTAAGTAAGCAACCCTAAACCTTGACTTGGCAGTTCACTGCCCCAAAGCAGTAGGCAGCCTGAGTGCAGCCGATGACTCTTGCTGCCAACGCAAACAACATTTCAACATTCAAGATTGTCGAGTAAGTCAGCAACTCTTAAACTTGAAAGTGTGCTGCCAGCGAAAGAGCAGTGCTTCGAGATTGGAGACAGTAACTTTAGCCAACCACAAACCCTAAACCTAAAAAAAATGTAATGACTTCGAGTTGGGGGACAGTGGGTAGGTAGGTAACCCTAAACCCTAAACTCAATATCTTGTGGTGAAAAACAGACAGCGTTTCCTTCCCTCCACAGGAAGTCTGTATAGGCGCCCCAAAACCCTAAACCCTAAACTCAAAAAAACAATGCGAAAAAACGGGCAGCGTTTCCCCTTCCTGCACCAGCGCGTCAGTCGGTCAGTCGAGGACTTCGAGCTGGAGCTCGAGCAGTCGAGCTTTAGTCGGACTTTTTTTCGAGCAGTCGAGCTTTAGTCGGACTTTTTTTCGAGCAGTCGAGCTTTAGTCGGACTTTTTTTCGGACCTTTGAGCTGGAGGTCGAGTTTTGGCCGAGCTTTGCTCGAGCTTTTGGTCGAGCTTGTGTCAAGCTTAGCTCGAGCTAAGCTCGACTAAAGCTCGTTTTCGATCGATTTCGAGCTTTAGTCGAGCTTTTTTTTGTCGAGCTTAGCTCGAGCTAAGCAACGATAGAGTTGAAATTCGGCCCAGTTGAAATTCGGCGACAGAACCTGACTTGTTTTCTCCTGCGCTCGTGGCTTTTACACCATGGTCCATTGGCGTGGAGCAGAGCGCATCGTGAGTTGAGTTGGGCTGGTTAGTAGCTGCTAAATCATGTGATTCATTGTGGCGCGGGTTTTGTTGCGGTTAGAAATGATTTCCATCATCTTTGCCAGACTGCCAGACCTCTTCGCAATGAAAAACTCCAAGCTGGTCCAAGGGTTCCAAAGGCCCACTCGCCTGAATAGGAAAAGTTGCAACGATAGAAGCGTGAACTGAAAGGCCAAAGGCTCGTAGTTGAACCAGGCGCCGTTTTGCTCAGCGTGAAACGCAAAAACGTAACGCGTATTTTGTCGTTATGTTGGGTTGTGGCGGTCGTGAAAATCAACGTTTTCGAATGTGTGTGTTCAGCCCGCCCCGCCCCACCCCACCAAACACAGTCCAACAACACAAGAAGGCAGTGGCAACGCAACAAGTCTCGCAATAGCAGAGCAGAGCAACAGCAAAACTTGCAAACTTCCACGTGCCAGCCACTGGCGCAAAGGAAAGAAAACCTAGTGAAGCCGTGGCCTTGGCTTGACTTGGCGTAGGGATCCGTGAATAAAAAGTCTTAACGGGACCGACTATCACTAGCCCCAGAAAAGCCACAACTGACAGACACCAAAAACGCTGCCAGCACTTCCAATGACAACTACAAACCTTCAAACAACGTCTTTAAGAGTCTTTAAATAGAACCCAAGAGTCCAATGAAAATTCAAAAGGTCAAAGGAAAGTCCAATGAAAGTTCAACTGCCCAAAGGAAAGTCCAATGAAAGCCCAAAAGTCCAAATGAAAGTCCAATCAAAGCTCAACAACCCAAAGGAAAGTCCAAAAATGAAAGTCCAAGCAAAGCTCAACAGTCCAAAGGAAAGTCCAATGAAAACTCAAAAGTCCAAATGAAAGTCCAATGAAAGCTCAACAGCCCACAGGAAAGTCCAATGAAAGCCCAAAAGTCCAAATGAAAGTCCAATGAAAGCTCAGCAGCCCAAAGGAAAGTCCAATGAAAATTCAAAAGCCCAAATGAAAGTCCAATGAAAGCTCAACAGCCCAAAGGAAAGTCCAATGGAAACTCACAAGCGCTAAGGAAAGTCCAATGAATTTTCATTGGACTTTCCTTTGGGCTGCTGAGCTTTCATTGGACTTTCAATTGGACTTTTGGGCTTTCATTAGACTTTCCTTTGGGCTGCTGAGCTTTCGTTGGACTTTCATTTGGACTTTTGAGTTTTCATTGGACTTCCCTTTGGACTGTTGAGCTTTGCTTGGACTTTTGGATGAGTAGACGAGTTTTGGGCGAGCTTTAGCTGAACTTTTGAACGGACTTTTTGTCGAGATAATTAAAAATTAACATGATTATCTTCGAGCCTGTCTTATCAATAGTTTCCATGTCATAAATCCAGACAGTAGGCGGTTGGCGTTTCTCGGTGGCCGTAGTGAAGAATCCTGAATCCGGCCAGGCCGGGTGCTTTGAGTGCAGGGTGCTCCTTTTGGGGCAGTCGCGAGCGTTGTTAATTTCAACCGCCAAGGGTTGGAGGCGGAAGGGCCTGAATACCTTTTTCAGCGTAGCGGTCTAGTATATGGAGGGCATCCCATATGGGGTGCATGATGCTATCTGTTGAGGACACGCGCGAGAACGGCTTGCAGCGGGTAAGCGATGAATTGCTAGAGTTGCCAGACTGAACATGGCACGCCGCCTGGGTGCATGATGCGATCTGTTGAGGGCAGGAGAGAGGACGCGTTGCAGTGGGCAAGCGTAGGAGGTGGAAGGTCAGCGGGCAAGCGCTGGACGCTGACCACTTGGAGTTGTTCGGTTGCGCGGTAGAGCGACTACAAGGGTGGCCTTCTTCTCTCCACAACGCCCCGACATCGAGACGCAAAAGGGGACCCGTCCCAAACCTCTGTATTCTACTCTCTATTTCCATTCTTTCTCGAGTGACGGCCATATCCACTTCACCACTTCCAGCTCCTCCTTGTCCATTCTACCTTGTCCATTCTACGTATATACACATATTAAAGACAAATATGTATATATATATACTATATATACATGTCCTCACGAAAGCCTGCCGATAGCCTCGCCCGCAACCGTCTGTGGTCACCCATTACAACACACAGCGACGAACTCACATAACATCTTTGAGGGTGCCCTTTTGCACCTCCGCAACACTTCTGAACCCAGACGAAGAAGGGTCCTCCCCTTTTTCTTCTACCGTCCAATTCTACCTCCTATCGATGCCCAACTTCACCCCATACACGTACGCTTTGCATAATGATAGCCTATCACTTCATCTTGCGCGCTCGCGTCGCTCCAATATCAACCTTCCGGCTACTCTCTACCCACGCGCACACGCACACACATATATATATATCCTCACCTACCCTACCCATAGTCTCGCACATGAACCCGCACTGCCGTCTCTGCTCACTGATTCACAACACGCCACCGACAAGTGCGCCTCACTTCCTGAAGGGGTGCCCTTTTTCACCTCCAAATCCCCGTGAACCGGGGCGAAAAAGGGCACCCCCCGCAGAGTTATATCTTCTACTTTCCATTTCTACCCCTATCAGTGTGGCTGCGATGTCAACTTCACCCCATGAAGTTAATCTTTGCCTGATGTTACCCCATCACTTCCTCTTGCGCGCCAAGTCTTTGCCCGGGCCTACCCTGACGGCGCCCCCTAAGCCAGAGGCTGGCTTTTGTCCCCTCCCTTCTCAGGTATATATTTATATACATACATACAGTATTTCAAAATCCAAAGATCCAACGATTCTAAAGTCCATTTCCAGGCTACTTTGGATGTTTTTGAGACTCGCCATTTGCAAGAGGTGGTCTGCTGAGACCGTGTTGCCCACTTCTGCGAGCCCTGAAATAGTCTGGAAATCTTTGGATGTTTGAAGATATACTTCCTGTGGGAATTGTTGCGTGACATGTTGCGCAACAATTTTACCTTGTGAACTCCAGTGGTTCCTAAGCATTCCAAAACAGATACAGATTGCGAAGCACAATTTGGCAAAAAAGTTGACTTGGACTTGGAACTGCAAATTTTAGCGATATGTAAAGTTCGTATCGACGGTAAATGGTGTATGGGCCAACCTTCTGCCTCCCCAAAGTCAACCATATAGAATGAAGTTCCTTTGACATGGATACTTTAGAATAATTCTAATTCACGTCGCTTCGCGACGGTAACCGCCCGCACCGCATGGGAGGGCTCAAAGACTGCAGTCATGCTCCAGGAACGGGTCAAGGTAGGTACTTCCATTGAACATAGCCCCAGAAGTCACCCCCCCCCCCAACGTGGCCGAAGTGTGGGAACGTCGCAAATAGGTGTATCTTTTCCGCAGGTAGCTCGAGACGTTCGTCGGATATTTGGCTCAACAGGAGCAGAGATAAGGAACGGTAACATTTTCTAACGAGGGCTCAAAAGGGACTGGAATAGAGTAAAGATATTGCCTAACATAGCTCTAAAAGTCACTATCTAAAGGACGTGTCTGCGAGATAGGGACGTGAACGTGAACGTCGTAAACATAGCCCAACGAGGGCTCAAAAGGGACTGGAATAAAGACCCCCCCTAACGTGACCAAACATAGCTTCCTTTTATTCCAGGAACGGTTCTCACGAGCATAGCTTGCATATGGTCGAACATAGCCCCAGAAGTCACTATCTCAAGCATGCTTTCTCGAGATAGGGACTTGAACGAGGGCTCAAAATGGACTGGAATAAATTCAAGATTGCCTAACATAGCCCTAGAAGTCACTATGGTCACGGAACAGGTGCCGTTGGTAGAGTTCGTTGGAGTCAGAGTGCTTTTGCAAGTAATCGTGGTTGTGGGGTTAAAAGACTGCAGCCATTTTGCGGGTCGGGTAAGTGGTTAGAGAGCTTCCGGAAGTGACACGATCTGGAACGGGTTCTTGTGCTCTTGGAGCCAAGGGAGTCAGTATGAAAGGAATATAGCAGATTATAACATGTTCGGACACATGCAATGGAAACAGCGTTGGATAGTGTAAGGTTGATCTTGGTAGAAGCTGGACACGAAACAGGTGTAGGTTGTAGAGTTCGTTTTAGTCACAGTGCTTCTTCAAGCAATCTTGGGCTCAAAGACTGCAGCCATGTTGGAATGGGTTTCATCAGGGCAGGGGATGACGCTGCAGATCGGGTTAATGCTCTGTATTCGGTAGTGTAGTCAGAGTGCATTTTCAAGCAATCGTGGCTGTTGAAGGGCCGCCACCACTGCCGGACGTATCACGATTGGGAATGGGTTCTTGTGCTCTTGGAGCCAAGGAATGCAGTATGAAACGAACATGGCAGACGATATCATGTTAGAATACATGCAATGGAAACAGCGTGGGATGGTTGATCATGGCAGGGTTCGTTTTAGGCAGGGGCTGACGCTGCAGATTGGGAAATGGTCCTTATTTTGAAACGTTCGTGTAGTCAGCGTGCTTTTTCAAGCAATCGTGGCTGCTGAATTGTAGATGGTTTGATCCCGTTGAATACCGCCCAAGCTCCCCTGGACGGAGCTCGATTGTGCTACCTGACAAAACGTGCAGCTATACGACAGGTGTGGCCACATGTGCGCCTACCTGAAGCTATCTTGGACTATGTTGGGGGTTAAATGGGACGTATCTTTAGTTTATTCCAGTCCATTTCGAGCCCTCGCGGGGCCATGTTTGCGACGTTCAAGTCCCTATTTCGAGAAAAGACTATGTTCGACAACATGGAAGCTATGCTCGTTCAAGTGCCTATGACTTCTAGGGCTATGTTAGGCAATATCTTTACTTTATTCCAGTCCCTTTTGAGCCCTCGTTGGGCAATGTTTACGACGTTGAAGTCCCTATCTCGAGGAAGGACGCTTGAGATAGTGACTTCTGGGGCTATGTTCGACCATATGGAAGCGATGCTCGTGAGAAAATGTTCCCGTTCCTGGACCTGATCTCTGCTTATCTCTGCTCGTGTGGAGCCAAATATGCGGACATTCAAGTCCCTATCTCGCGGACACGTCCTTTAGATAGTGACTTCTAAAGCTATGTTAGGCAATATGGAAGCTATGTTCGGTCACGTTGGGGGGGGGGCTTTATTCCAGTCCCTTTTGAGCCCTCGTTGGGCTATGTTTACGACTTTCAAGTCCCTATCTCGCAGACACGTCCTTTAGATAGTGACTTCTAGGGCTATGTTAGGCAATCACTTTACTTTATTCCAGTCCCTTTTGAGCCCTCGTTGGGCCATGTTTTGCGTTCAAGTCCCTATCTCGCAGACACGTCCGTTAGATAGTGACTTCTAGGGATATGTTAGGCAATATGGAAGCTATGTTGAGCCACGTTAGGGGAGCCTGTTCAGCCAAATGTCCGGCCTCAGTCCAATTACACTTTACCGCTCAGATGATTCAAATCATGCAAAGGAAGAAAATTGCATTTTTTGCATCACCAGGGGCTTCAAAATAGCACGAATTCATCTTCCAGCATTTTAAGCCGGTTCCAAAAATGTGAAAACACACAGGTTTCTAGAGCGAAAATGCCCCCCCCCCCAGCTAAAGCTATTGGCTTGCATATGCTAGCTTACGTATAGCGCGTGCCCTAAAAGATCGCCTCGGCACCTTCGGTGCGGGCGGATTATGGAGGTGTCTTCCACGAAGGCAAAGGGACGTTTGTAGCCACTGGTATTAAAAAACATATTCATGAGGAAAAATGGTTTATAGAAGAATAGATTGGCCCATGATCGACCCCCAAGAAGGTCAATGACGGGAAGGAATAAACCGACTGACTTAAATCTTTCTCTTCTTAGAAACTCTTGCAGAGGGCTTGACTTCTCAAAGGGGTGTTTTGCATGAGAATGGAAGGGCACTTGCAACAACGAATAAGGCATTGCCTGGATTCCTTATGTATCACCTGGCATTGCTAGCAAGCGATTCGCGTATAACGCCGCCACTATTCCTCATGATTACTGTTTACCAGGGACTACAAGAGTCCCTTCATGCAATAATTACCACAATGCCTTTTGTGAGGAACATTATTCAACCGTACTAGCTATTTTCATGTTTTGACAGATTTCAAGGTCTGAAGGTCATGTTGAAAGAACCTTTGACGGGCATGAATGCAGCCCTTTGTTCGAGACCTCATTCCAAAGGGGTTCCAGCGTTTGCGCCTGCTGACACTAGGAGGGACAAGACCGAAGAAGAGGATGGTCAGGGTTACACGCGGAGTGAAGGGATAGGCCACCAGAAGGAGGATCAAGGGCCTTAAGTGTAGACCACCACCACGCCATTCTTTCTTGGCGTCCTTTTTGGCGCACTTCCATCAACACTCCATTGGGCAACACCATGTGCTAAGGTGTTGTGTCCAACCTGGCATCCTTCGTCATACATTCCGCCACACGGCCCACAGCATATAGACCCAAGGCGACTACCTGACTCACATCCCCAACTGTCCTGCTGCCGAGCCTCTGGCTCAAAACCTCGCATGGCCACGCGCACCTTGGTCCACAAAGTCCTGTGGGCCTTTACCAAGCCGGCCTCTTCCTGTCTTGCTTTTGGCCTTCATCAAGAGGATATTGTTTTTTTTTGAGTCGTCCTGTCCCGACCGACCTCCACGATTGTGTGCCGCGGAAGGGGTTCCAGACCTCAAGGGTCAGCCGTCCCTGGTCTTCATCACCTGGAAGTCCATCTCCCAGCATCCGCACTCTGTAGGGTTCAGCACCCTTCAAAGCACCTGACCAGACCCATTCCTTCCCAATCGCCGCAATTCGACAGGAATTGGTCCATGATGGCCGGTTGATGGCCAGATTGATATTGACCCAACAGCCCCAAGAGACTGCCATGCCAAACGCTGCCGGCCCACCAGGCGAAACACCCTCTCAATCGTCGCAGCGCCATTCATCCCACATGCCTGAACCACATCCAACTCCAGCTTCGCAGCTCCACCGTTCGCTCCAGGAGCTCGTTGGGCTGGAGTTGGTTCCATGGCCGCGCTTCCTTCCCCAGCTGGCAATTTAGATGCCCTCATGGCCCTGCGTCGCTTCAGCGTGGGTTTTCCTGACCAGAAGGGATTCGTCGTCCCATCCGGCTTCGCAGGTGTCAAGGTCATCGGCTGACCTTGTGGCCCTTCCTCTTTCTCATCATCACCTGTTTGTGGGCTGTTCTCCAGGCTCTACTGTGCTGCTGCACAAGTCACAGTTTCCTCTGCTGAGAGATGTCTCTGGTGTTTCTGGGATTCTCTCAGTGACTCCCTTTACGAATTCCAAAAATAGTTTTCAGTGCTTCCTCTACCTGTGCAAGCCAGTCCATCTGCGAGAAAATCTCCCTCACTCCTTCATCTTATTTGTTTCTCAGCCTTTTGCGCTATCCTCCGAGGTCTTCTTCACATCCTCCTCTTCTTGTATTTTTCAACCAGCGCTCCCAGCAGAAAAACCGTCAACCTTGGAAAGTACCAAAGAATTCATGTTGCCAACGTCAGTCAGTGGCAACAAGGAGCCGGTCGCGAAAATCGATCGCATCACTGCCCCTCGCGAGATCAGTTGAAAACGGGCCACCCTGGTAAGATCTCGAGCCCAGCCTCTTTAGAAGGCTTAAGACGCAAGCCGGATGGCTTCCATGCGCAGCCAGCACCCCATCAGAGACTCATGATCAATGAGCAAGAGATGCTTCAGTGCCAGGGTGCACATGAATGTATGGCCCTGATCAACCCATGTCACTATGCTCCTTGCTCGTTTGTATTTCAATTGCCGCTCCGGCGGGCGTACGTGCAGGAGTTTTGAGCCAGAAGTGAAGTGAGTCGAAGAAAAGGCAAAGGTGGACAAAGATATCTAGGTTGGTATCTATTTTGATTCCGACTTGTTCCTGGCACAGGTGTCGTCTCACACTTGGCAGGGCTAGTTCAGTTTGCCTTGTCTCCATGGCGCTCGTACGAGTCTTTAGTCTTTCTGTCCAAGTTTGCCGTGCCCTGGCCTTGGCAACTGTTATCCTTCCTACTGTTTTTGTGAGGCGGTTGTTTGGGCTGTGTTGGAGCGTGCTTCATTGGCCATGTGCCCGCCTGACTGTTTTCAGCAGGAGTGGAGCTGTTGCTCACGGAACGCTTATTTGTGCATTGCTCACGGAATGTCACCGAACGCTTAACTTATTTATTTGTGCTTTGTTCTTGTTGCTCGTGGCCCTGCCCCCTTACTTAATTACAGTAAGTAGGCACCCACTTAATTGAATCAGGGAGAAGCAAGCTACTAGCTACTTAAACTACCACACAAGACCGCAGGATAGCTCATGTTTCCGTGACGAAGCGCTCGCTCTAATGATTTGGTTCTTAGATTTTGAGGGAAACTGGATAATAACTTCTTGAGTGTGTATGTCTTCCTCTCATCTCACTCTTGCTTTCAGTGTTTGAGCCTTCATGTCTTAGCACCTCACAGGCAGACAGATCAAGTAGAAAGGTTTACGGTCCATGTTTGTGCCAAAGGCATAAAGTCTGTCTGGTTTTGAAACAAAATTCCCGGGGTCATCCAAAGAAGATGCAGATAACACATTGTGAAAGGCTTCGAGGAAACACTCGCGAGTCTCGACATTCTCAGTCCAGTTTGCTGACTGAGGCCATCGAAAAACTTCCAACTTCTCTGAAAGAAGTTGCTATGCTCTACCATGAGGCTCAACATGAACGTTGTGTTTCCTTTACTACTTCAGTGCTTCAATCTTCACAGGGTGGGAATCCAGGGCACTCGGAACTACATAGTTTGTCTCGCTGTCGTTTTTGTGAGTCGTATGACTATTTCATCACAACCATGTAACTTTGCGCACATGTTTTGCATGTTGTTGTTCCACCACGCCAGACTGCACGCTATCCGGCTATCCTAAGCCCTTCAGTCGCCGAGTTGCCCGTTTTTGAAGCATGCGCGCCCAAAACAGAGTTTGGCAGGCTGGCGATTTCAGGGAGCAGGAAGATGTCATGAAGGATGGGGCCCATGCTGCTGGTGCGCGTTTCTAAATCAGATAAGTCCCATCAGTTGAGCGACCTTAGCTGTTTGCCCCACCTATATAGACGCAACCAGCTTCGCTGAACTTCACTGAACGGCATGATGGGCCACTTGAACTCACTTTTGTAGACGTCAGTGTTCAGTGTTGATGAGTCCGGAGGGAAAGCGGTCCACATTCCCTACACATCAGAGGACATCCTGGAGTTTCATTTGGCAAACTCCCAGCGAGAAGCCGCAGCATGCTTAATGAGGTTGAGTCTTCCATTGCAGTTGCAATTGTGTTGCAAGACTGATTGCATGTGAGGTAGGTGCTTGCACGACTACATTTGGTGTTGCTCTGAGGCTGCGGCCACAGAGCAGGAGATTCGTGATCGTGTTCGAACGAACAAGAAGGAGGAGGGGTGCATAGCTGAGGAAGCCAACAGAAAACCGTTTCGCATGAGAGGGCGATGCGTAGGGCTGCTGAGTTCAGACCTAAGATGGCCAACTAAAAAAGGATTAACAAAGGAAGATGAGGGTTGAGGGCCCCGTTTAAAGGAAGCCTCATCATTCAAAGGTGCCCTTACCCTTGCCTTCTACTCCCTACAAGAAGCCTTGGCTGAGACAATTTTGCAGGAGGCGCCTTGCCTTCTCCGCGTGGCCTCTGTTTTCTATGCTATGGGTGCCATGGAGGGCGCTAGGACACTGGTTGAAGAGGCCACGAGTTCTTGGTTATTCTGCACTCCTTCATTTGAGACCCGGACGAACACGTTGCATGTAACCCTGTATCTTACTGTAATTTGCTTAAGCCGGCTTAAGCATCTCCCAAGAGCTGGCCAAACACAATGCTGCAGGAGCTCTTCTGATATTATTGTCTCACTTTTACCATAGGCCTCAATAGAATTGCAGTAACAATCACCAGCCTAGCACGGCATATACACTGATACTGTTACTTGTGTTCTTGAGCTTTTAGTTCCTCTCCATTTAATCCAGTCCATATTGGAGTATGCTGGCAAAGCCACAACGTGCCATGTTGTCCGGGTTTTAGGAAAGTCGCAAAAGTGCCCCACAAGTGATGAATAGTACCTTCGTCTGGCAAGATATGCTACCAGGTCCTAGTCTTCAATCTGCTACTCCTGGAGCATGCCACGTTGTGATTCGGGTGTGTGCTCCCGCGGTCGCACCACAGGCAGTTGCTTCATTCACAAGCTTGGCAGATCAGGTACGCCGAACAGCGTTGATTTGCAATGAATGACATGAATGCAGTATATTGAACACACGAATGCTCTATGTTGAAATGTTCCATGTTTGATGACTGGACTTCAACAACAATTGCGCTGTGTGAAGCATGGCATTTGCTCCGTTAATGGTTTGGGGGTTGTCAGAACCGCCAGCAGCACCAAATGTGTTCATGTCAAGGGTATGTCACCGAATTGCCATGCCAGTGGAATGTCAACGGTAGCGGAATGATCTTCACAAGCTTGCATCAAACTTCTAGATCCTGGTATATGATTGTAATCAACTACTGAATACGGCCTGGTGTGAAGAGTCAAGAGGGTTCCGGGTTCCTTGGACACTTCAGGCTGGGCAAGTGAAAGCACTGCGGTCGCTGGCCGTGCTGTACTTGGCGCCTCTTAGCTGCCAAGTAGGGTTGTCACAAACTTTGCTTCGGAGAATGAGACAGGACGGACACTTCTGGACTCTCTTCTTGAATGGTGGCTTGCGGGCTGTAGAAAATTGATGTGTCGGACTGGGTGGGTAAGCTCAAAAAGTCTGTTGCTGGCTAGTCTCTAAATTGGGAACTGCAGGCCAGATTTTACTAGCTGCTTTGTTTGGGAGTAAAACATGGTCTAGGTCAGAAAATGGAATAGGGCATCACTGTAACTGTTTGCCTGCGTGTTGCGAAAGGATTTGATGAACATTTGGAAAGTGTCCAAAGAAGTTTTGCTGGGGTCCTGTTTTGTCAAAGGAACTTGGACAGCCAGATAAATTCAAGAACAACTGGACTGAACCACAACACCTGAAGATTCCAGATACATTGCACAAGCCAGGATGTCTTTGAAATCCCATGCTTTGAATAGACAGCAGCCAAGCAACCAAAAGGCACACACCTTGTGAATAAGACAATATACTGCAAAGTTGTGAACATAGAGAGAGAGAGAGAGAGAAACATATAAGAAGATACAATAGCAAGAAAAGAGAGGGCAGAACCATTGAGGCTAGAGAGAAAAAGGTAATAGAGGCTGAAGATACAGTAGACAGGAAAGGATAGATGTGAGGGAAGCAAGCTTTTTTAGTAATTTTTCCCAGATAGCGAAGCTATAGGGGTTCTTACTTCTCAATGGATGGGTTCCTGATTGCGGAAATTGGCTGCCGCTGCCGCTGCCGCCTTGTCTCCCAAGCTTGTCTCCCTTCATGATTTCGCTCTTGGCTGCCGCTGCC
>CAXAMN010013747.1:97352-111866 GCA_963970005.1 Durusdinium trenchii
CCGCTCATCATACACCACTTATCATACACCACTCATCATACACCACTTTTCTTACACCACTTATCATACACCACTCATCATACACCACTTATCACGCACCACTCATCATCCAGTTAGCTCTAGTTTCAGCTCCAGGTAGCTCTAGTTTCAATAGCTCTAGCTCCAGTTAGCTCTAGTTTCAATAGCTCTAGCTCCAGGTAGCTCTAGTTTCAATAGCTCTAGCTCCAGTTAGCTCTAGTTTCAATAGCTCCAGTCAGCTCCAGTTTCAACAGCTCTAGCTCCAGTTTACGTGGCAGGCGCAGCACTTTGTCAACCTCAAAGTGCAGATTTCGTGGCAGGCCCAGCACTTTGTGAACCTCCATGTGCAGATTTCGTGGCAGGCGCAGCGCTTTGTGAACCTCGATGTGCAGATTTCCAGCGCTTTGTGAACCTCAAAGTGCAGATTTCGTGGCAGGCCCAGCACTTTGTGAACCTCCATGTGCAGACTTTCTGGCAGGCGCAGCGCTTTGTGAACCTCAATGTCAGATTTCGTGGCAGGCGCAACACTTTGTGAACCTCGCTCGACGGTTGCGGGACCATCTGGCGCCATGGTCGGTCATGCTCGGAATCGTCCCTCCATGGTGGTTAGAGTTTTCGCTTGTTTCTTGAAGTGCAGATTTCGTGGCAGGCGCAGCACTTTGTCAACCTCAATGTGTCAAAGTGCAGATTTCGTGGCAGGCGCAGCACTTTGTGAACCTCCATCTGCAGATGTCGTGGCAGGCACAGCGCTTTGTGAACCTCGATGTGCAGATTGCGTGGCAGGCGCAGTACTTTGTGAACCTCCATGTGCAGATTTCGTGGCAGGCACAGCACTTTGTGAACCTCCATGCTTTTCCGAACCTCGACGGGGAAGCTCCGCAGAACGACGGTTGCGGGACGATCTCGCGCCATGGTCGGTCACGCTCGGAATCGTCCCTCCATTGTGGTTAGAGTTTTCACTTGTTTCTTGAAGTGCAGATTTCGTGGCAGGGGCAGGACTTTGTGAACCTCCATGTGCAGATTTCGTGGCAGGTGCAGCGCTTTGTGAACCTCCATGTGCAGATTTCGTGGCAGGCGCAGCACTTTGTGAACCTCGATGTGCAGACTTCGTGGCAGGCGCAGCGCTTTGCGAACCTCAAAGTGCAGATTTCGTGGCAGGCACAGCGCTTTGTGAACCTCGATGTGCAGACTTTCTGGCAGGCGCAGCGCTTTGTGAACCTGAAAGTGCAGATTTCGTGGCAGGCCCAGGGCTTTTGTGAACCTCCATGTGCAGATTTCGTGGCAGGCGCAGCGCTTTGTAAACCTTCATGTGCAGATTTTGTGGCAGGCACAGCGCTTCGTGAACCTCCATGTGTAGATGTTGTGGCAGGCGCAGCGCTTTGTGAACCTCGATGTGCAGATTGCGTGGCAGGCGCAGCGCTTTGTGAACCTCCATCTGCAGATGTCGTGGCAGGCGCAGCGCTTTGTGAACCTTGCAGGCTGAGAACTGGCGACTTTGTAGTACAACTGTAGTGCGTGGAGGAACCTGGGGAGCTGGAGGCTGAGAACTGGCGACTTTGTAGTACAACTTTAGCGCGCGGAGCAATCTGTGGAGCTGGAAGCTGAGAAAGCTGAGAACTGGCGACTTTGTAGTGCAACTCGAGTACGCGGAGTATCTGGGGAGCTGGAAGCTGAGAACGGGTGATTTTGTAGTGCAACTGTAGTATGCGGAGCAATCTATGGAGCTGGAAGATGAGAACTGGCGACTTTGTAGTACAACTTTAGTGCGCGGAGCAATCTGGGAGCTGGAAGCTGAGAACTGGCGACTTTGTAGTGCAACTTTAGTACGCGGAGCAATCTGTGGAGCTGGAAGCTGAGAACTGGCGACTTTGTAGTGCAACTTTAGTAGCTGGAAGATGAGAACTGGCGACTTTGTAGTACAACTTTAGTACGCGGAGTATCTTGGGAGCTGGAAGATGAGAACTGGCGACTTTGTAGTACAACTTTAGTACGCGGAGCAGTCATGTCTCCCGACCACCCGGCTCTCTTGAGAGGTTGACAAATTTTAGCGATTTTGCTTACTCAAAAGTGGTCATTTCGATTACTTTGTGGAACTTCAAAATCACATCATAGTTAACGTCTAGCTCCAGTTAGCTTTAGTGGAACTAGAGCTAGAGCTATGCTTCACTCATCGCTCATCACTCATGCGTCTGACTGAGGGACACGAGGGACACGCATGGTGGAAAGAACCGGGACACTCCTATAGGTCAATTTGTTCTTTTAGGAAACTTCCGCCGCCGGCTTGCCGGGAACTACTTGTAAGAGTGTAAGACAAGAGTGTCCTACAAGAGTGTCCCACAAAAGTGTCCGACGCAAGAGTGTTTCACAAGAGTTTTCCACAAGAGCCTGCCACAAGAGTGTCCTACAAGAATGACATACAAGAGTGTCGGACAAGAGTGCCCCACAAGAGTGTAGTGTCCAACAAGAGTGCCCTGCAAGTGTCCTGCAAGGGTGTCCCGCAAGAGTGTCCTACCAGAGTGTTCCGCAATAGTGTCCCACAAGAGTGTCATACAAGAGTGTCCCGCAAGAGTGTCCTACAAGAGTGTCCTACAAGAGTCACAAGAGTGTTCCACAAGTATGTCCGACAAGAATGTCCTCCAAGAGTGTCCTACAAGGGTGTCCCGCGAGAATGTCCTACAAGAGTGTTCTGCAAGAGTGTCCCACCAGAGTGTCATACAAGAGTGTCCCACAAGAGTGAGTGTCAAACAACGTGTCCCGCAAGGACTTCTGACAAGAATGCGTCCTACCTAAGAGTGTACCGCAAGAGTTTCTCGGAAGAGTGTCCTACAGTGCCTCGCAAGAGTGTGGTACAAGAGTGTCCCATCAGAAGAGTGTCCTACAAGAGTGTCTTACAAAGAGTGTTCCGCAAGAGTGTCCTTCAAGAGTGTTCGACGAGAGTTTCCCGCAAGAGTGCTCGACAAGAGTGCCCCACAAGACTTTTGCGCAAGAGTGTCCCACAAGAATGTCCTACAAAAGTGTCCCGCAAGACTTGTCCACAAGAGTTTCCGACGAGAGTGGCGGACAAGAGTGTCCTGCAAGAGTGTCCCACGAGTGTCCTGCAAGGGTGTCCCACAAGAGTGTCCAGTGTCCTACAAGAGTGTCCCACAACAGTGTCCCGCAAGAATGTCCGACAGGAGTGCCCAACAAGAGGGACAAGAGTATCCTACAAGAGTGTCCCACGAGAGTACAAAAGCGCGGTAGTACAAATGTAGTGCGGGAAGCGGCTTCTGGTCCCTCGCGCCTGAGAAACTGGCGGTGAACCGCTTGCTATTCAATTTCGAGACTTGGTTGAACATGGACGCGCCCAATACAATACAATGCTCGATTTGGAGGAGACACATGATTCTTGTACGGTTGTTAGGTCAAGTGCATTTGTGTTGTGAACCTGTGAATGAGAATATTATCACCAGCCCGAAATCGGACCACGATCAGATGGCGTGCTGAGACTTGTCAAAGCAAACCGACATCGTATCACAAAATTTTATTTTATACTCTTTTGTTACCCTTCCCTCGGCCTTGACACAAACGTATGCGAGCAGAGTGATGTTTTTTTAGATAGGCGCACCCCAAGAGCTTTGCCACAGAAAACTCGCAACTTGCGACGCACCCTATGCATGTCTTAAGCCTTAAACCACGCTCCACCTCTACTCTACTCCGCCCCGGAATCGTCTTTGAGAACAATGGCTTATGCTTTTTGGGCCCCTGAGTGAGTTTATCTTGGTTTGGCGTTGCTGCTTTTGGTGGGTGGGTTTTGAGACACTTTGCCACGGCAATCTTGTCACTGCTTCGATTAACATATTTGTTGTGTGGGAAAGCAGACCGGAACCAAGCCCTCTGCTAGGCTTGCTAAGCACTCAACATGGGCATCAGACGTTAGTTGTGTTTGAAGTTTAGAGTTCCAAACTTGTTTTGAGTTTGTGGGCCGTACAGGGCTGTGAGGCCGTACACATTTCTTGGACTCTTTCGACCGCGAAGCAAGAAACTTTAACAAGAAATTGAACAGAGTTCCTACCGCAAGACGGTGGAATGAGAAGCTGTTGGTTTGGCAACGCAATGTTGGCAATGCAACGCAGTTGCAGATACAGCCCACAGCCTTGCTGAATATTTTCTTTTGGAATACATGCTGCAAAGGCGCAGCTTGGCGACATCATGCACGTTTTGCCTTGTTTTCCAGAGATATTCTGTTAGTGCCTGTGTGTAGCAGCGGAAAACTTCCCGCGCCACGCATCCTTTTTCATCTCCCTTTGACCTCAAGTTAAGTTTGCGATCAACCTTAGTCTTGTTTTCCAAACAAGAATGCTTTAAGACATCCCTCAGTGCAGGAAACATTCAGCTGGACAAGCCAGTGCTATGGTGGTTCCTTGGATTTGCCCGTCGAAACAGCATCATAATCATATGTTATGTTTCATTTCACGCGCAGCTTGTATGCCTTGATGTACTTTACTCTGGCAGGTACAGAACATATGTACATGTACGAATGTAAACGCATGGTAGGCAGGCATATAGGAGCGCGACGCGTTCACCACGTTTCAAGCCCATTTTTATTGCAATTTGCACATTCCTCGTCTTGTTTCAGCGGCTCTTGAGAAACTTGTCAACTTTTGCGGTTTCTGCGGCAGAGGTGGCTGATTGCACTGTACAAGGTAGTGAGTCTTCTTCTGAACTGACCTTGATTACTGCTTGCCACAAGTCCCTTTCTCTGATCTTTCCTTTCTTTCGATTAGTCCAGCTCTTCCGAGTAGTTCATTGCATGCTTTAAGCCGAAAAAAATAAGAGCAATCACATGTCTCCCATGCACAAACTCTACGAACCGTCTGGTTGGCTTGCAATTGAGACATCGCGATTGCCTACCGAAACCATGTGTGCGGAAGCGCTACCGAAGCCATGTGTGCGGAAGCGTGAGACATCGACGTGATTGTATACCTTATGCTTCCACGTGTGCAGAAGCAAGAGACATTGCATTGATTGCCTCAGCCCCAGCACATAACGTGTCCTATATATGTGTCGAGCCGTGTTCCATGCAAGTTGGCGAGAAGTTTCTGATGTTATACAAGGTAGCTATTATATAGTCATTTGTAATTTAATTGTAGCCCTACACATCCAACGACGCAGTTTTCGTGGGATGTAGGACATGTGGAAATGTGACAGTTTAACATTTTATTTGACGTTCAAAAACATTTGTTAAGACATGTTCGTGAAAAATACATATATATATATATTTTCCGTTATTTTTATTATTGTTGTTACTATTCTTATTGTTATTATATATATATATGTCTTGTTGCCACGCATGGCATGTTCGAGTGACAGAAACTTTCGGCGCAAGCGCATGTGAGGAAAAGCTCGAGCGTCCTTCAGGGGAAGGAGTGTCTCCGCTATTGGTAGCGGAGCCTGCTCACAAAGAGCAGGCTCCAGCCATGGCTCTTTGATTTGACCTTCAGGCGAAGGTCCCCACGCATGGCATCTATGTCGTCGTCATCCACCACGGAAAGTGGTTTCAGGTTCTCGGGGGACTCCGAGGATGGGCGTGAATACAAACGTTGGAAGCAGTGGGTGAAGAATAAGCTGTTGACATTGGACAAGTTGGCTGAATCCTCCCGACCCGCATATATTTACACCTTGTTGACTGGGAAGGCTTTGGAAGCTGTTGAACATTTGGTTCCCGAGAATTATCAAAAGAAAGGAGGTGACGAGATCCTATGGCAGCTTCTGGACAAAAGATTCCCGCAACAAGAGGTGGTCGATGAGCTGGGAGAGATTTTGACGCAGGTCTTCAGCCTCAAGTCCAACGACGGCGAGACTATGAAGCAGTGGACTGCCAGAGCCTCTGAATTGCTGGAACGCTGTCATCGGAAGACTGGCGTGTCGTTTCCTGAAGAAGCCAGAGGATGGCTATTGTTGCACAGGTCCGGTTTGACGGACGAACAGAAGGCAGTGGCCATCGCCCGAGCCAATGGTGATCTGAAGAGAGAATCCATAGCCGCTGCACTCAGGTCATGCTATCCAGACATGGTCCTCTCATGCAAACGTGTTGGAATGGCTGTTGCAGAAGAGCTTGACACAGGCGGCGGTGAAGGCATCGCCGAGCAGTTGGACGATTGCTTTTCTGACGTTGAACAATTGTTGGATGATCATCAACTTGGTCAGGAAGCCACTCAAGAGACGGAGACGTTTCAGGAATCCGAGGTCGCAGAGGTCCTTGCAGCCACTTGGAAGGAGAAAAGGCAAGAGCCGAACCGCTTGCAGAAGACCCGGCAATTTCAGAAAGCTCGAGATGTAAAAAGAAGCTCCCGCGTTGAAATTGAGGAGATGAAACGCAATTCAACTTGCAATCGATGTGGACGCAAAGGGCACTGGGCCGTGAATGTCGCTCCAAGGAGTCAGTGAAAGGACAAGGCAAGATCAAGACTCCTGGGACAAGCTCAACCACGGGGGCAGCACTGGTTGAAGAATTAGATTTTGTGGCCTCCGTCACTGCCCGTCCGACGTTGCTTGATCGAGTTCGGTCGCGTGTTGCTGGAAAGCGGGAGCATGAGTGTCTTCCTCCCGCATCAGAGATATTGCTGGTTTCATCCCCCGGATACGGTGTGCTCGACTCCGGCTGCGGCCGGACGATTGTGGGAAGGTCCACTCTCAAGGCCTTTGAAAAGTTGTGGATCCAACGCGGTTGGTCGTTACCCCAACCCATTGCTGAGGTGCACCAGTTCAAATTCGGAAACGGGGAAGTCGAGACTTCCACGGTATCCATACAAATGCCGGTCGTGCTGGCCCAGCGCAAGGGCGTGATCCGAGCTGCAGTGATCAAGGGAGATGCTCCACTTCTCCTTAGTAGATCTGCTCTCAAGACCTTGGGAGCCACCTTGGATTTTAAGCGTGATTGTTTGCATGTTTTTGGCACGAGTGCCCCTTCGCACCAACAGTGTGTCGTTGTTGGGTGAGAGTGTTGATCCCGTGCCCGCAGCTGCTTTCACCGAAGTGATGGCCTCAGTTGAAGAACCTGAGGAGCAAGCGGCTGAACCACTCAGCCCAAAGTCAGGAGTGCAGGTGACAGCGGAGACTCGTGAATCCAAGGATGCTGACGATGCGCCCCGGTCCGGCCCGCGCCTCCAGCGCCCCAGAGGTGTGAAAACAGATGTATCTGATACATCTGCCAACGAGCCTTCCAAGTCAGCCATGTCGCCTCCTCCAAACCTGGCAGCAAGAGGACTGTGATGTTGTTTCCACTCCATGGCTCTCACATGAAGGGCCCTCATGGAAACATGTCTTTCGACGACGAGTCACGGAAAGTGACACTGGCCGTGTTTTAGATGATACGACAGTATAGATCCAGGGACTGCGCAACACAAAACGATTGTTCGCTTTTTCGATCGCGCCGCCCATGTGAAGACTGAATTTTTTTTCCTTTGGGATACCATCATCAGTGCCGCCAACTGGGCCAACTGCATCGACAAGCTCAAATGCGTCTAGCTATCCAGGAGAGAAAACAGAAAGAACGGTGTTTGGTCATGGAAGTGTTCTCCCCTTGAAGGTTCTCCACTGTGGCTGAATCGGCTGGTTTTCGTGCCAAGTCATCTGATTTGATCAATGGTACGATTTTCGCCTCAGCCGCCACAGGAAATCCGTGGAACAAGACCTCTTGACCGAGAAGCCCGCTCTTCTGGTGCTGTGTCCTCCTTGCACCAATGAAGGCGGATGGATGCACTTGAATAGTTCAAAGTGGGATAGAATGGAGTATCTAAAAGAAGAGCGCAGAGTCGTAGCTATATCCGATGGTGTTGCCGCCTGTTTCAAATGCAAGTGTCTGTCGGGGGAAGGGCCATGTTTGAGCAACCTACGGGTTCCATGATGTGGTCATACCCAGAGGTCCAAGCCCTTTGTTGTAGGTACACCACGGTTAAGCTGCACATGTGCAGGTACGGCCTGCAACTGCCTGAGAGCAATAGATTCATCCGCAAGAGCGCACGACTGTTGGTGACTCATGAAAACATGTCGTGCCTCGGACTTACTTGCGCCGGTGAAGGCGAACGCGCAGTTCATGACGTATAGTGGCAGGCAGTGCCCCTGTGTCCGCAGTATCAGTGATATGCTGGTAGATACCCCAACAAGTTTGCGCAAGCTGTTTTGGAAACGGTCGAGGCTTATCATGAATCCCATAATGAGTCATTGTCAGCGCAGCCCGATGAACGCACCACTCTCAAAGTCCTTGAGGACAATTTCCCAGGCAAATGCTGGAACGAAGTCTTGGCGGCAGGTTCCGCTGGCCAACGCACGGATGCTGAGATGCTACAGGCGTTGACCAAACTCCATCGCAACTTAGCGCGCCCTCCTAACTGTGACATGGTTCGAATTCTGCGTCATGGTCAGGCCCATGAACAAGCGCTGAGATTAGCCAAAGATTTCTTATGCGATTTCTGCAAAAGTCAGGCCAGACCTAAGGTACCCTTGCCGGCCAGCCAAATCGAGTTACAGAGTTCAATAAGCAAATTGCCATCGATGTCAAACATTTACAGGGGTGGCATCCGAACCAAAAGTCAAGGCTCTCAACATAGTTGACACAGCCAGCAGTTTTCAGCGGATGACCCCTTTCTTCCAAACGGAGACCTCTCAACTCTTGCGGAGTTTGTTGAATGAGCACTGGATCGCATGGGCTGGTCCAAATCATGAGATCATCATGGACCCAGCAAGAACCAATCTGGGTGATCCCATGACCATTCCAGCTGAACTGGACAGTACTCATGTCAGACCCATGTGCCCATTGGCAGCTAGGGAAATTTAAATGTGAGTCTCACGGTGGTTGGTTTAATCGGCCTAGTGGATGATTACAACCCCAAAAGCAAAGAAGAATGGTTGGAGTGTGTCTCTCATGCCCATATTAAGAACCAGATGCTCCAGGTCCACGGATATTCGCCTCACCAGTTCGTGTTTGGTCGAAACCTCAATATCCCTCGACCTAAATGAGCCTCTGTCCATCGTCCCAGCCAGAGCATCTTTGACAGAAGAAGCCATCAGCCGGACCCAGTCGATGTGAGCCTCTGCTCGAATGGCTCTGATCCAAATGCAGGACAACCGTGCGCTGCGAGTTGCCTCGCTGTGCCTGGTGCGTCCACGTCTGCCGCGTCTGGGCCCTATGGACCAGTACGCCGAAGGGTGTCGGGAAAGGATGGGCCAATGTCTTTGTGGCGCCCTCCAGCCATGAGACAAGAGGATTTCGTAGAAATCACGAAAGAAGTTGTCCCACAGTTGGTCGAAGACGTGTTCATGAACAGCTCTAAGCGTCCCTGGTCTCCATCAGGATCTGAGCAGGTTAGAACTGAAGAACCAGCCACTTCCCGACCCCGGATCGAGACCGATGAAGCTTTGAGTGTTCAGGACATCTCTTCTCTGCATGCCCTGTGTGATCAAGGTTCTTGGGATTGTTTGATGGCCGAGTATTTGAAGAAAACGATGTCAAAGGAAATCCCTCATAGTAACAATCCGCCCGAGTTGCAAAAGAAAGTGCAAGCTGGTAAATGCGCAGAGTGGGAAACAGTTGTGTCAAAACCTCGCTCAGTGAAGTTGCGCTTTGGGAAAAGAGCCAAACAAATTAAAGAACAGCATGGTGACCGCTTTATCGGAAGTAGGCTTGTTCTTACGCGTAAGCCTCTCGAAGAAGGCCAGGTGCTTGACCCAAGCGATGTCTCTACCTTCACCGTGAAGGGACGGTGGTGCCTGCAGGGCCACTTAGACCCAGACCTTGAGGCCAAGGCCGAACAAGGTTTGTTGAAATCGCCGACGCTCTGTCAGCTCGGGCGAATGTGCCTCCTCCAAGTGATTGCATCGAAGAAGTGGGATTTGCAGCTTGGCGACATTAAGGGGGCTTTCCTAGAGGCCGGTCCCTTGAGTCCAGCTTTTCGTCCTCTCTATGCCCACCAACCTACCGGTGGGATCCCTGGGATTCCTGAAGACGCGGTGATTGAGATAGTAGGCAACCTGTACGGGCAAAATGACGCACCATCGGCGTGGTTTCGAGAGTTTAGTGGCTTTGTAAATTCCCTTGGGTGGCATCAGAGTGTTCTTGACCCATGCTTTTCACTTTGCGTAATGCCTCGGATAATTCCCTGTGTGGAGTGATGGGGGTCCATGTCGACGACGCAGCCACTGGGGGAGAAGGTGCGCTGTTTCGCGAATCGATCCGAAAGCTCCGGGAGACTATCGAAAATGGAGAATTCGTGGTGGTGAGTTTGTGGGGCATGGTATGAACAAAAGAAAGATTCAACGATTGTGATGTCCATGAAGAGTTTTGCTGAACAGATCCATCAATGTGCCAAAGAACAGTGCCTCGACCGAGCTGTTGTCTCGTGAAGATTCTGCAAGCTGTGAACAGAAGCTTGAATTGGCTATCTTCTCAGTCAAGACCAAACCTGTGTGTTCAGACCAGTCTGTCACAGCAACCATTACCTCAACCAACCATCGAAGACTTCCGCGTGGCGAATCAGGCCATAAGACGTGCCCGCCAACGTCAGGACCTAGGAGTGGCTTTTAGTTCCATTCAGTGGGAATCACTGACAGTTGTTTGCCACAGTGACGCCGCTTTCGCATATCGAGGAAATCGCATCCAAGCCGGTTACATCATTGGTTTCACTGATAAGAAACTTCAGTTGGGTTTCGAAGCTCCTTGGAATCCTGTTTCTTGATGAAGTTACCACCTGAATCGGGCAGTGAGTAGCACGCTGGCAGCTGAGAGTCAAGCCATGTCAGTCGCCTCAGGAACGACCGAATGGATCCTGTTGCTTTTGGCTGAAACGCTTGATGGACCACTCGACATAAGACATTGCCGAGATGTGCTCAACGACGTCCATTGAGGACCGACGCACCAGCGTCGATGTTGTAATCGCAAGAGAGAGCTGAGAAGCGAGCGCACGAGTGCTTTAGTCCGGTGGGTTCCGACAAATCGCATGCTTGCCGATGGTCTCACCAAAGACGCAGGGGATCTCACCGACCTCCTTCGAGCCTGCATGAGAAGGGCTACATATCAGATATCCCCAGAGTCCACTGTTTTAGAAATTCAAGCTGCAGAGAAACAACTCCGAAAACAAATGCAGCAACAGCGCCAACAGAGTCCCGAAGGGCTGTCAACACCTGAAGGGGAAATCATTTGAACTGGAAGGGGTCGGATTCGATACTGATTGGGATGCATTGTGTCAGGGTTTATAGTATCCTACTGATCCGTTTTTGCTTTGCGCGCCGTTTCATATCCACATCGTTGTGTGACTTTGCAGCCGTTTTGACTGAGCGGCCTACCAAGGGCCGATCTGAAGACTCAACGCCTCAGTTGCAGCGCGTGTCCTTGCGGTTTCCTCCTAGCCATTTCAATGGCTGGTCCAAGTCAGCGTTTGTCGCCGGCAGTTGCAGAATTGCTGCAGTGCATTCGTGATGAGGGACCCATCGCATCCCTGATGCAAGAGCTGGAGCATGAATTTTTTGACTTTGAAGTTGTGAGCGGATCTCATGACCATGGGTCCATGACCGACGCATCCAAGAGGCGAATGGTTGAGGAACCAATGCCTCCTCGCCAGATGCCTTCGGTTGCTCCAAGCACTCGCGTGACCAAGTCACATGGACCGAGCTTGCTTCCTGCAGGCGTCCAGAGCACGGAAGAATGGGCTGGTGACGGCCGGAAAATTTGAGAAACAAGATCTCTCATATGCTGACCGTCGACCTGGCCTCATCAAGTGAAACAGCAAAGGTGAAATATGTGCAATGGATGGTCAACCAGAGCAACCGAACTGACCTATCTCCAGTGATTCAGGACATGGCACGTTTCTTTGCTGTCTACACCCATGAGAAGCAAAAGGATGGACCATGCATTCCCGGTTCCAGCACGGTGCGCAAGTTCAAGGCCTGAAGGCGCAAGCTGATGAGATGGCCGCGTGTCGTTGCATTTCGAAAGCACACCTTGAAAGATATAAGCCTTAGGAAAGGCGAAGCAAGAACCCATGCTTTCGAATTTTAGACTTTGTAATGAGTCTTGTTGCCACGCATGGCATGTTCGAGTGACAGGGACTTTCGGCGCAAGCGCATGTGAGGAAAAGCCCGAGCCTTGTTGTACCAGCGCCATGCTTTGTAAACATCCTCGCACGCCAATCTCTGTCCTTCTCTCGTCCTGCTGTTGTCCGCCTGAAGCTTGCCTGGACCGCGCCCGACTGACAATGGAAGGGCTTCTTTGAAGGTCATGCGTGCGCGCGGGGAGCTTGCGTTGGAGCGCTTGCTTCGCATTGCGCGCGCTCCCTTGCCTGTCCAATTTTTCCGTAAGCTTCTCAAGCTTTTTTTGGTGCGTGCCAGCGTGCTCCAGGCGCGCTCGGAGAGTGTGCTCTGGAGGGCGCGCTCCGGCGTGCGCTGTATATGTGCTGGCAGCGCTCCGGGCACGCTCGGCAAGTGTTTGGAGGGCACGTTACAGGTGCGTTCTGTAACGTGCTGGCAGCGCAATTTGAAGAACGGTGTCGCTGTCTAGTCTGGCGAGCGCCCTCTTTAATTCGTGTTCAGGCGCGCTCCAGGCGCGCTCTGTGAACCTTGATGGGAGTGTGTTTTGGAGCCTTTGTGGAAGATGCTGGGACCCCGCTGTTGGGTGCGCTTGGGAGCACGTCCTTGTCGTCCTCTTGTCCTCTTCTCCTCCTCCGCTTGTCCTTCTCCTGTCCTGTTGTCGTCCTGTGGCTTTCTCTTGTCCTGCTCTTGTCCTCCTCTTCTCTTGTCCTTCTCTTGTCGCCCTCTTGTCCTCCTTCTCTTGTCCTGTTCTTGTCGTCTGGTGGCCACGTTTGCGAGCCCTGTTGGTCCTCCTGGTGTTCCTGCTGTCCTAGTGCCACAGTTGCCAAGCCCGTGCTTCGTTTTGTTTGTCCAGGTCTGCCTGTCCTGCTTGTCCACGTTGTGGGCCCTTTATGACCGCCTTATCCGGGCCTTGTCATGCAACAGTGATACAGCGATCGAAATGTGATATCACCATCGGATCTTCTCATGACTCTCATGACATATACTCGGTATCCCATCGTTTTGCGCATGTGACACAGGCATCAGGAACTGGTGTTTTCAATAATTTATTGTTTAGCATCATCGTCATCATCGACGTCATCATCATCATCTTCAGTGTCATCCTCATCATCGTCGTCGTCATCGTCAACATCATCATCATCATCGTCGTCGTCGTCGTCGTACTTGAGCAGAGACGTGGGTGATGCGCCTGCTATGGTACAGGTGTGTCGATACAGGCGTTGAGATGCAGGTGTTTGGATACAGGCCTTGAGATGCAGGTGAACACTACCAAAACCGACCTTTACAACGACATCTTTCTAATCTTCTCTTAAGGCAGTCGCAGAAGCTGCAGATGAAAGGGCCAGTTCTGAGGCCACAGCTCTCAAAAGCTGCTTCCCGTATACCGCGTTTGTAGCCCTACATTGCGCTATACAGTTCTCAGTCCCGGAGGCCACAGTCGGCGAGAGTTACACGCATTGGCAACTTCCACCTTGATTTTTGACGCAAGTTGGCAACTGGACACGCGCGATCGCCGCAAAGGGTTCACCAAGGACTAAGAACACCTAAATTTGCGTTTGGCATCACGTTTGAGAACTCCACGCGCACGATCCCCGCAAGGGGCTCACCTGCATCTGTGCACTTGTATGATGATGATGATGATGATGATGGCAGTGAGGATGATGATGGCAGTGAGGTTGATGATGCAGGTGTCTTGTATGAATTACATCAGTCACCTGCGTCTCTAGACGTTGATGATGATGATGGTGATGATGGTGGTGATGACGATGACGATGACGACGATGATGATGATGACGATGACGATGTAGGTGTGTTGTGGACGTTGCATCGCCTGCGTGCGGTTAACTGATCATGATGATGATGTTGTTGATGCTGGTGACGACGACAATTGTAATGATGATGTTGACGATGACTGAGAAGAACAACAGCAGAAGAAAAAACACATCACAAAAATAAAGCATAACAACAAGATTAGGAGCAGGAAAAAACAAAGAAAATGACAATTGAACAATAGAAAATGATGATGACGATGACGATGACGCCGATGATGTTGATGATGATGATGATGATGATGACGATTGGACAGTTGAAAGTGGTAGCCGTTCTTTACACAGAACCCTTCGCAGGTGCCTTCACAAAAATGAAAAACCAAAGGATTGTTATGAAGCAGAGAGTACAGTTCTATTTAAGGGCTGCCGCCCCTGCCGCCGACCCCGGATTCTCAGGTCCGGCTTTTCCTCCACTGGTTGGCGTTGCGAGGGTTTTTCGAACAGGGGTTTCAGTCGTCCTTTTAAAGGTTGCTCTTCTGGAATCGTCGTTTCTTTCCGGTGTCGAGGTCGGTGCCCGTGCGGAGCGTTTCATTGCCTGCTCTCTGGATTGTTTGCTAGCATTTTCCACCACTAACCAGCCTCCCAAAAAGCATCTGAAACCACCCCT
>CAXAMN010013747.1:126866-143381 GCA_963970005.1 Durusdinium trenchii
CATTATTCCCTGGCGCGCTCCCCCTTGCGTCGGCCGGGGTCGGCGGACACTTTCCTAGCATTTTCCACCACTAACCAGCCTCCCAAAAAGCTTCCACGAACAGCCTGCCACAAGCTTTCCAGCCTCCCAAAAGCATCTGAAATCACCCCTTCGCCACGGATTTAACCCATTGAGTTCTGCTCCAAAGGAGCCCCCAAAAAGCTTCCACCAACAGCCTGCCAAAAGCTTTCCAGCCTCCCAAATGAAACCACCCCTTCGCCACGGCTTTAACCCATTGAGTTCTGCTCCAAACGAGCCCCAATTCCTCGGACGTTCGGTGTCAAACGGACGCTCTGGATCCCTATAGAAAAAATAGAAAAAAGACAATTTGCTAGCATTTTCCACCACTAACCAGCCTCCCAAAAGGCATCTGAAACCACCCCTTCGCCACGGCTTTAACCCATTGAGTTCTGCTCCAAACGAGCCCCAATTCCTCGGACGTTCGGTGTCAAACGGACGCTCTGGATCCCTATAGAAAAAAGACAATTTGCTAGCATTTTCCACCACTAACCAGCCTCCCAAAAAGCATCTGAAACCACCCCTTCGCCACGGCTTTAACCCATTGAGTTCTGCTCCAAACGAGCCCCAATTCGGACGTTCGGTGTCTAACGGACGCTCTGGATCCCTAGAAAAAAAAACAATTTGCTAGCATTTTCCACCACTAACCAGCCTCCCAAAAAGCTTCCACCAACAGCCTGCCAAAAGCTTTCCAGCCTCCCAAAAGCATCTGAAACCACCCCTTCGCCACGGTTTTAACCCATTGAGTTCTGCTCCAAACGATTGAGTTCTGGCGGATCTATCATTATTCCCTGGCGCGCTCCCCCTTGCGTCGGCCGGGGTCGGCGGATTTTCCCAGATAGCGGGGTCTATTGCGGTTCTTATTGCAAGTGAAGGCATTTTCCTTGCTGCAAAAAGGTGTCGGTGCCAAATGTGTATGCGCCGCTTCTATGGTGCTGCCTGCAAATATTGCTATCTGGCTGGCGTAATCTTTTGGGTTTGGTTGAGTTGTCCCAATGTTGGAGTGGAGTTCAGCCCTCAGCTCAGTTTATCTGCGTACCACTTTCCATCTCTACGCACCCCTTTGACATAGGCGAATTGTCAGTACTTTGAAGCAGCAGCAACTCAGTCCAACGTACCAGTCTCCTGTTCTGAAAAATAGGGTTTCAACCACGGTCGGGGTTTGCGCGTGTGCGGGTTGGTATATGTGGCGAGTGACTGTATGTGTGTGTGGGTAACTTTGGAATCACAAGGCGCCTCTTGGCGTTTATGTTTAATGTATTAAAGGGGGCGTGATGGTTGATTTCCTAGTCATGCTGTGGATATCAACTGGGAGGGAATTTGGACGCAAACTTTTGTACCTGTGGTGCCGCCTCTGGGCGCCAGCATGCACGGCTGGGGAACGCTATCATATATTTATGTTTTACCAGCATCCTGATGTTTTTTCTTCAACGCCTTTTGTGATCCACTCGTTTTGGGCGGTGGTGCACTCATAACGTACAAACTTTTATCTCTAGTGTGTACGTGCAAATATGTATGACTAGCAATGTGCGAGCAGGTGCGCGAATATGTTGTAATTTTGCGGGACAAAGCAGCCTGATGTCTAAAGATACGCACCAAACAACATTTTTTCTGTGAGGGGTTCTCAATTCTGATTGTATAGGCGCGATCCTGGGCCAAGATGATTTACGGCCTTGTGTCTCCTTGTGTCCCCTTTGTCTCCCATGCGCTCTTCTGAATGCTGGGCTGCGACCTTCGTCTCCACAGAGCATAAACATCTTAGCCTCTGCCACCACCCAGAAGAGCCATGGGAGACAAAGATCAACTAGGGGACGCTATCCACGAAGAACCATGCTTCCTTTCTCTCCCTGTCTTCCCTTGTGTATCTTTGTTTCGCGTGGCTCTTCTGGATGCTGGGCAGGGACGATTCCGCTTTGGTCTACTTTTGCGCCCATGGCTCTTCTGGACTGAGATGATTCTTCTTTGCCCCCGTTTGTCTACCTTCACATGTCTCCCGCGGCCTTTCTGGGTGCTGGGCTGAGATGATTCTGATTTGTCTCCCCCTTGTCTCCATGTTTTTTCTGCTTGGACGTTTAAACCAGTTTTGTAGCTCACTTGGATGGGACGCTGCAAGCCAAATTGGCAACAAACATCAAACCGCGGCTTCTGTTTGGGGTCGATGCTGGCGTAATTTACCAGCAAGAAGTGTGCAAGTGGAGTGCACTAAATGGTCTTGTTCGTCTTCTTGCTAAAACTATTCGCGCAACCGTTTGTCAAGTTGTTTGTACAAACGCGCCCAACTCGTTCATACCTACTCGTATCAGCACACATTTAAACTAGACCATTTGCGAACTTTTAGTTTATTTAGAGCTAGAATACGGAAACATCCTTATATAGTTGTCTGGGAATTCTTTTGTTCGATCGAGACGCATCAGTTTGCACTTTTTGTTGCTTCCACCCTCCCACCAGACTTTCTAAACATTGGGAAATCAAGCCGAGGTTCTGGGCCAAGCCTTGCTGGCTGAGAATCAAGCTAGCGCGGAAGGTATGCGCTATTTGCAGGTCCACGTGAAAGAGTGTATCACGCAGAAGAGCATGTCAGCGTGGCCAATGCTTCCTTGCACTGAGTGCTGTTTTGAGCTTGACTCTTGTGACTCTTGTTTGAAGCTGCAGCTGTGCAGGCTGCCTTGGGTATTTACAAGGACTCAGACGACTTTGTTGGATTGTAGCCCGAAACTTATCATGTGTGCTTGTGTTGACCCGTTTTGACTCGATGCACCTCATGGCAAAGCCTATCCATCTGAAGTTGTGGCGCTGAAATTATATGCTTGGCGTTGAACGCAGTTTTATTAGCAGCATGACCCAGTTCTGCCCACTTTGCCTTGGCGAATGGCTACTTCTCCCGCGGTGATTTGGAAGATGGATTGTCTCATGCGCGTGAGGCGGGAGATAGGAAGTGGTTCCAAGTCAGACATGTTGTTATGACTCTTATGACTGTTTTGCTTACGTGAAGTGAGCTGGTATGTTCTTTTCCAAACCTGCTCGTATCGGAATTTCAACCTGAGAATCTTGGAGGGCAGGATGGAGGTTTGGCTTTTTGTGCACGCGCGCAGGCAGTTCCTTGCGCGCAACAGTTTGATGTACTGGTACAGGTTTGGAGGGGCAGGCCATCAAGTGCAGGTCTCACGTACGGGTTCCTTTTCTTGTTAGTGTCTGTTTGTAAGGCTTGCAAGAATACAGAAACACACAAAAGGCACGAATTGCAAGAGTTCTGGAGGTGCTGAGCTGCTGTCGGCGGAGTGGTGACAAGGTGAACGAGGACTGGAGACTTCGATCTTTTGTTGGCCTTTCTGAGGGGGGAAACACACTTGTCAGTTCCAATGTGGAAACAAACATGAACCTGGAAGCTTGTCACGGACTCACCCAAATAATGTTTGGAGGAGCTTGTGAAGGCAAACATTGAGCGGGCGCGACAGATGACGGTCCAAAACCAAGTGGACGATTTGACGTGCTTAGTGGAACAACTGAGCACCGTCCAAAAAGGTCGGAACCAAAAGCTTTATGTCGGTAGGTCATACATTGAGCATACACTGAAAACCGATGAGGAAAACCCAAGTCTGATGCCTTTGTATCATACATACATACGTACATACGTACGTACATACTACTGCTACTACTACTACTCCTGCTACTGCTACTGCTACTACTACTACTACTATTACTACCACCACTACCACTACCACTACCACTACCACTACCACCACTACCACTACCACTACCACCACCACCACCGCCACTACTACTGCTACTGCTTCTGCTACTGCTACTACTACTACTACTACTTCGACGACGACGACTACTACTACTACTCCTGCTACTACTACTACTACATCTTCTTCTTCTTCTACTACTACTCCTGCTACTACTACTGCTACTGCTACTGCTACTGCTGCTGCTGCTGCTCTGCTGCTGCTGCTGCTGCTACTGCTACTGCTACTGCTACTGCTACTACTGCTACTACTACTACTACTGCTGCTGCCACTGGTACTGCTACTCTTACCCTACTCCTACTCCTACTACCTCGACAACAACAACAACTACTGCTACTACTACTACCACCACCACTACTACTACTCCTACTATTACTGCTATTACTGCTACTACTACTACTCCTGCTGCTGCTGCTACTACTACTACTACTACTAGTACCACCAGTACTACTGGTACTACTAGTACTACTACTGCTGCTGCTACTACTACTACCACCACCACCTCCTCCACTACTACTACTTTCAAATTTTATGTTTTTCACCAGTGTGTATAGACCGATGCCTAACCGATGCCCCAACCCATGCCGCGGAGTGACTTCCAGACACCGGATCAAGGGTCATGCCCACTCGAAAACTGATTATAGGGTTCAAATGACAGGCCCAAGAGAAAGGAACTAGCAGCTGCATATGTGAGGTATTTGAACATGTGAAACAAATTGTGTGCTGTGCTTTGCTTCGCCATGAAGGTCGATGACTATACTTTTGCTTGGAAAAATCAGATATGTTATGTTAGTGAAATTCACCAAACATTGGAAACCGAAGAGGAAAACTCAAGCCCGATGCCCTGTCCTAATGACCGCACTCAGATGTAGGGAATTCTGCACCGCGGATAGCAGATTTGCCGCATCCAGGCTGAGCTGAGGATGACAACACCAAAGAGGCACTGTGGACCTAGCTGCATGTCTCTCGAGAGTATAAGGAAGCTTCCGTGGTCGACATAAAACGGTGGATCCCAAGAGGATCCCAAGATTTCGCGCCACCTATCAGGCCGAGTATCGAGAATTCAGGTGGGCGGACGACACAAAGGATTCAAAGTTGTGTGCAGTCCCAAACGGTGAACTTGTGTTGAAACTGGAGAGATAGATACATGAGCATTTGAGAAATAATGCCCAAGATAGAAAGTATATATATATATATAATTGACATTTTCATAGAAAAGACGTTCTATGAGAATGCGTTTTGACAGCTGGAGGTATTCTTTTGTCGCCCGCCGGGCCTCAAGCATGCCATCTTAGACACAGCCGTGCCAGAGACCTCAGCTTGCCAACCGCGGTTCCGCTTCTGTACAGCAAAGACTTCACTTTAAACTTTTTCCTCATAATTTAGTCAAGCCTCGCAGCCTTGGCTTGAAGCTGAGGTCCCCGGCTCTTTGCTGGATATTGTCGCCTCTGGCCGAAATTACTGGGGCACACCAAGGCCTCGCATGTCGACAGGTGCACTGCACCTTGAAGCAGCGCCTCACAACTTATCAGCATGTATTCGACAAGAAACAGTCGAAAAACAACCGAAATCAAACCGTAGTTTCACTTGAACGGGAAAAACAGATCAAGAGACTTTGGAACAACAACTTTCTTTGAGGCTGTGGAGGCAATAAGAGCCGGCACTTGAGCGTAGCTAGGTCTAACTAATGACCAGAAAAAGACTTCCAGTTGCCAAGTTCACGTAAAACCGCTGCAAACAACTGCCTCCAATCCCCGGCCACGACTCCACAGAAATACGACTTCAGTTTTCCGGGGGTGGGATGCTTTTGCAGGTGTGCTAAAGTTTAATATGCAAGTTTGCACGGTTTGCCACAACATGCCACAACATGTGTCCATTTTGCTGGCTCGAAAGTCTCCACCTTTCGATGCTGTTAGTCCGAAAAGATCTCTCACCACGGCCTTGATCATGATCGCTGACGAACTTGGTTTGTTGGTTGCTGACAATAAACATCCTGGGACTCGACGCAAACGTGGATACATCCCAAGCTCGTTGCAAAACGACAGTAAAGAACGTCCAAATTTCTGCAAGTTTAAAGGAACTTCGTACAAAGTACAAAGCATTTATTTGAGATGTGGCTAGTGCAGTGGTACATGGAATCCTTGCTGTGTCACAGACATGGGGTCACGGGATAGATACATTCCCACGCCCTTTCTTCTTGGAAATCATCCTGCTGGCAGGATGGTGGTAGATGCTGCGGCCGTGTGAACCTGAGCTTCCAGTGTGTCAGCCGATGTCATAGTCATATATATATATATATATATTCATGTTAATTTTGAGATCTTAAACTGCAAACTTGCACAAAACTCCGGGCTTGCTTTTGCAGGAAGCAGATGAAAGACCTCCGGCCCACTGTGTGGTCTTTGGAACTGCTTTGTCAGCAACCTGAGTTTGGCAGTTTCCATGTTTGCAGGCAACATGAAACCCTCTGCACTTAGATGAGTTCCATGACACTTCAAAGTTCTATCTCGTGGGAATTGCGAGGTCAGACAACTCTGCCACACAGATGTGCCTAGAGCTGATGGATCTTATTGGTGCTCGGGGCTCGGAATCAGCGCTGGCATAATGTATGTATATATGTCTAAAGATAACAAGAGAAATTGCTATAGGCTATAGGCTTTACAGATGTAACCATTTCAAGAGTTTCGCAGATACACAGACTCCCCAGATTCAAGTGGCAGCGGCTCACCAGATGTGTCGAAGGTTTGCCAGGCATGAGCAGGTCGGATTGCGCAGTATGCAGGTTCTCACACGCTAGAAAATGGATGCGGGGGATACGCCCGTACACTGTTGCAGACAAGATATGGGATGACGGGCCTACTGGTATGGAACACTCTCAATATTGATGCCCTTGAACGGCGATAGCGGTGAACCGTTTCAGGGTGCCTTTTAATCCACTATATAATCTGGTGGCATATGCATATATACATATATACATGTACCGTGATTGGTATATCACCCTGGTACCGGGTCTCTCTCCTTCCTCCTAAGCGGCTGCCAACGGCCGGGATCTTTTCACCACCTCGGAAGTCCAGCGTCCACGCCAGCACGAAAAGGAAGGGAACCTGTCCCTGGCGACGAACGTGTGCTTCCTCACCACAAAGGCCAATGGCAAGAACCACGTCTGGCCCCACCTAAGCCAAACGGCCTTCGAGGTCGACGAGGTCCTACGCAAGCAAGTGGAGATCCTGACACAACAGGTGTGCATTCACACTCCCAAAAATTTATGTACAGTACATCTTGTAAAGACAACAAAATTGGTGAATAGCACTTGGTCTTCATTCATGTGGAGATGTTTCATCAGGATCATTTCGTTCCTTCAAATAATTGAAGCGGTCACGTGCTGTGGCTCTGGCCTTTAGGATGGCTTGTTCGTCGGAAACTTGGTAGGAGCCACGCTTTAGTGTCTCTCTCAAGAACGAAGCTTCCTGCGTTTGCGAGCTGTGCCCTACTAGCTACCCAACGTAATCGAATGCCTTCGGAGAGAAGGTCCTTGATTGCCCTAGCCTGAAGCTCCGTGTCCTAAATTCAGTGCAATTGGGGGTAGCAGTTCGAATTGTGAGATCAAATAACGATTTACAGCCAGTAGTGGCCACGTCCTTTAAAGTAGGGGCAGTGATGGTATGGGGAACCCTTCTCAAAGTTTCTGCGCCCGTTTGGCTTGGTCAGCCAGTCCCAGTACAGTTGGAGCCATGGACCTGATCTAACACCGTGGACAAGGACATGGTCTCGGCTGCCAGGGTGCTATTCGCCACCTTCTGAATCTTCCGACAACCAAGACACAAATGAGTTGACCAGTCCTCTTCATCGATCGGTGACGTGTGCGAGTCCAGTTCCGGCAGATCTAGAAGCTCTAGAGCGTCTCTGCGTCAATGGCTTCGGTCTTGGGTGTTGGTGCAGCGCTGGGTGTGGATCCGAGCTGAGACAAACTGGCATTGGAGCGATATGGGCACTCTGCTTTCCAGTACCCTTTGCACCATGCGCTCTGCAGTTCGACGCCAAGATCCGGTCTTGCAACGATTTCCGACTTTTCTTGATCCCAAGTTCTTGTGAGGACGGCCACGAAAAGAAGACTTTCCTTGGCCCTTGTTTTCCTTTCGAAAGGGGCCAGAAGCTGCGAAACTTCTCAACTAGTTTCTTCCTGGCCTCCATGTGCAACGTGTATGCTGGCCAACTTGTGGTCAGACTGAACGATCTGTTCCGCCGGAAGTGAGGCCCTGCATGCAGTCTTTTTCTGTCATGTCTTCGCCGACGTAGGTGTCTTCGCCTGCCTCGTCCTCGTCAGGGACGTGGTCAGTCAGCGTCTTGGCAGTGGCGTCGCGCACCTTTCAGGATGTCTTCTTACGCGCTGCCAGGTCCTGAAAGAAGGTGGCGCCCAACGTCCTCACTGCTTCTCCAACCCTCTGCGCTGACAACCAACCAGCAAATGAACTGTCAACTTCGAGAACCACCCTTTTGCGATCATCATGATGGGATAGATTCGAGCCTCGAAGCATGACGTATGCCTGCAGGCCCTCACTGTCGGATTCCAAGCCAGGAGCTTGCTCCAAATGGGTGTCAGCGCGGGCCAGGTATGAATCGTTTGATTCGCTGCGGGCAATTGAAGATCGCCCCAATTTCACCTTTCCCCAATGTCCACCCAGCAACTCTACCAGGCGTTGACCGACTTGGGATCATTGTTCAGGAGCTCCTTTTGATGCAACTGCAACTTGGCAAACGCACTGCCTTTGGAGTTCAAGATCAGGCGTGCAACCAACTCGGACATTTTGCCCGACGGCCAAATGGATGTCAACAATTCGACGTTCTGTTGATAAGTTTGCAAGTCATCAACTCCCGGAAGTTGGAACAAGGTTGCCCAAGTGGTTCCCTGGTGTTGTGGTTGTTTCACCTTCACCGGTCATTGTCATGCGCGCTCACGGTGCAACGTCCCCCAACTCCACGATCACGCGGTCAATGTTCAATGCTCAACGCTTTCAACGATCAATGAATCGACCCATGCGACCAAGAAATGTGCGACCTGTTTCAAGCATCTGAGCGGACTGAGAGCTCTGCTGCCAATGTGATTCCCCCCTGATTTTTTCACCACCTCGGAAGTCCAGCGTCCACGCCAGCGCGAAAAGGAAGGGACTTTGCCCCTGGCAACGAACGGTGTGTTCCCTGGCACACCACACAAGGCCAATGGCAAGAACCACGTCCCACCCACCGCTGGTGGCCTCACCTAAGCCAAAGGCCTTCAAGGTCGAGGTCCTGATCCTGACACAACAGGTATGCACTCACAACTATTCTGGTGGCATTTGCATTTTCGCATGCATATGGCTCAAGGTTTCGGCTCGAGACCACAGCTCCTTCCGTCTGGGCCCTGGGCACATCGCGTGAACTTCGAGAACGCCCTGGACACAGAGAAGGGAGGCTTCACCTACTTCCGGAAGGTGAGCATGAAGCGATGCAGTGTGCAAGCGCAGCCACCAAACCTGGATTTGGCAGGACCGGCTCATGAATAAGCCGGATTTGAATTGCAATCACTGCGCTGTAGCATGGCAGCAGCAACTTCCTGACCTTCGAGCACGACGCAGAGTGACATGGGCAGCTTGGAACTATCCCAAGACAGGTACTTCATGGCCTACCAAGTCATACAAGGAAGCCTTGTGCAAAGGCCAAGAAGGTAGCAAACTGCCTTGTGCAAGGCGGTGCAGGAGCGCTGGGCCCAGTTGCCTGAGGCCATGAAGACACAGTGTGAAGCCTTGGGAGTACAAGCACCACCTCACCAGCCCCTCAGGATTTGCCGACTTTAATCAAGGAGCGCTTGCAGAGCCTGCCACCGGACTTGAAAGGAGCTGTGGAGAAGATAGTCGAGCCACCGAAGCCTGAACCTACTCTGGCATCCAAGCTCAAGATGTCAGTTGGAGCATTGAGGCAATTGTCAAACAAAAAGGCAGCCACACAAGCCAAGGCAGATACTGTAAAAACTCAGTGTACAGCTTTGCTTCAGGAGTTAAAAGAACTTCAAGGCAAGATAGAGGTTGCCCAACAAGATCTGCAGAAAGCCACTTCGCTCTACAACCAGCAGCTGGAGAAGGACAAGCAGGCAACGGATGAGGTCTATGTGGACCCGGATGAGATCTCGCCAGAAAACCTGATGGTCATCATGGCCAGTGTGGATTTTCATGCCACGGATGCGCGGATGAAGGAATTTGCGCGCAAGCTTGGCGAGAACGTGTCAAAAAGAAGGAGGTGCGGGTAACCCTGCAAGAACGCAGCAAGCGCAGGGGCCATCATATGTGCACGTCATGGGGACAATGATGGAAGCATTGAGCCTCTATATGTCATATGCAGGTTTTGGCTCAGAAGGTCGGCAGCGAGACAAGTCGACTGTAGAGCATTTGGGGCCATCGCCAGATTCAGATGTGGTGATGATGACGGGAGGAGCTGGAGCAATTGAAGATGAAGCAATGACTCCAGTTTCAAGCAGAGACGATCAACATGATCACACGAGTGAGCAGTGCAAAGGTCTGCAATGCCGACTCGGCAACCCGCGCAATTGTTGCTATGCCAATTCGCCTTCTCGTCTTCGGGCCTGGGCAGGAAGAGCTTCCTTTCAGGTCAACAGGTGGAACAACGCTGCCTCTGCTGTGCAAACAGCCTTGGCGGACAATGACACGGTCCAGATCACCAGTTTGAGCACCTTGCAATTTCTATGAGCCCGGCTTGACGACCAGGTACAAGATGATGCAGCGCATTTTCTCCTTGAGATGGTGGAGCTTGCTAAGCCGGCGCGTGTCATCACGCATCATTACCATGTGGATTACAAGCAACAGGTGCGCAAGAGGAGAGAGTTCCCTATACATCTGATCTTTGAAGATCAGGCTGAAGCACAGGAGCTTGAGACTCTTATCAATAGATGGGCAAAAACTCCAAGAAGCGCAACAGCCATTAGACTGGATGCCATGGAAGCGCATGGCGCGCGCCCTGAACAGCCAGAATGCAACAGCGCTGCAAACTTGGCACCAGGGAGCACTTTTCACAAAGCTCGCAGATCAACATCTTCAATGCCCGCATAGCCGCCAACCTGCCACGGCAGTCCACCTGATCTGGTTGTGCAAGGAGACAGCTAAGGCCTTCCTGGCTTTGGCTCAGGAAGACCTCTTTGAGCTAAACCGTGGTTTGAACCTGGAGTTCTGGGCTCAAGGACTTGTCCAGGTGCCACTTGGGCGACCAAGATGAAGCTCGCATCACTCACCCTGATGTGGTGGCCATTGGAGTTGCCAAAACTTCCACGGACAAGAGGCTACAGTTACTTTGCTGTTGCCATGGTACACCACACCTTGCTTGGAGGGCAGCTTTACCGACAGGGAGCGGTGGTTGCAATTCTTCCAGGGAGACAAACATGGGAGCGAGCCTGGTTCTATGGCCTCAGAATGATTGCGCATTACGTTGATCTGCAGCAAAGAGTTGTGGTGCACGTAAACAGCGCAAGGGCATGGGAGGCTTGGACGCAACGCAAACATAGGGACAATTTCCATGATTTGCAAGAGCTCATCACGCTTGATCAGTACAAGCGCATCAAGGTACTCTGCATCACTCCCAAGCAGCTGAAAGACTTTCCCAAGGGAGAGTGGTCTTTGAGAAATCGCCTGGCAGATGCAACCAAGGCTGCAAAGGAAATTGCACTTTCCTTGCAGCCCGTTACGCTTGAGCAAGAGCTCCAGCAGCAATATGAGACATGCAAGCGAGTGGCACCACTGGCCATCCAGCGGATCAGACATCTACTGGAAGACCGTTTACATTTCATGCGTGAGGCTAGAGAAAAAGGCAAAGAGCAAGCGAGAGAACGCAATCGTGAGCTTTTCAACAACCTCACAAAGCCAGCTCGACCTGATGGACATGCGTGGCAGCTCAAGGGCAACAGCGTGCAGTGCCAGAACTGCAAGGCTCGGCTCACCATGCGCAGCAAGCGGCAGGCTCTCAGAGAAGGACGCCAAGAGACCTGCCCCATGGCAAGTGGTATCACCTTTGTGGGTGGGCAATCACCTGCTTCGGACAAGGCCACTATCCTTCGCCAGATGGTGGAGGGAACTCTCCCTGTCTTGGATGCACGCATAAGTTCAGTGTCCAGACAAACTATATGGTGTGTCTCCGCTGTAACCTCCGACAGCTCAAGCACTCCTCACGGGAGAAGCTGCAAGAGATGGCAGCCAGCAAATGTTGGGATGAAGAGTGGAGTGTTCCGCCAACCTGGCGTGGACACCTATCTCACCGCCTTTGGCGTAAAGGCGGCAAGCTTCAGTGCGCAAAGTGCAAGGCTTACGCAGTCAAAAAGGACACGCAATTTGAGCCAAGCAAGGCATTGCAGAAACCATGTGGTGAGACCACCGGCCAGAAGACTCTGCTTCGGCCCAAGGAAGCCTTCGATGAAGCAGCGTGAAAAGAACCGTAGAAAAATACATTTGTATGGATAAATGTCCACATAGCTAAGCACAGAACCTATCTAATTTCACCGCAGCATCGGGCTCTTCAAGGGAGTGAATGGGAGGGGGAAAGGAAGTGCCACTGCCTGCCTCATATGTCTTCTTGTACCCCTCCCAGTCTGCGAGAGGTGCCAGCATTTTGTGGTGCGGCAGAGCGGGTTGAGTACCTGCGAGCCGTGCCGCAAAGGCTGGCAGTTGCAGGTTTCCCTGCGGAGCGTGCTTTTGGCTGAGAAGGACGAGTCGGCTGTAGTGTTTTTGCAGGAGTGCTTCACATTACTGGAAGAGTGGATCAGCAAACTGCGTGAGTTGGAAGAGCAGGACAAGGCTGGTCACTCACGATCGTCGACAGCACGCGACAGAAGCCCGTTGAAGAGGAAGGACGACCATAAGGAGAAGCGTACCAAGTCCGAAAGCTCACGCAAGGAAGTTGCAGTTCCGCCCAAAGCACCGCCTATCCAGCCCACGCCAAAGCCAGAAGCTACATTGTCTGTTGAAGGGAGGGAGCCAAGCAAGGTATCCTCCCAGAGCCGCACCGTACCCTGGCCAAGTCAACCGCCTGGAGGAGTACATCGTGGTCGGTCACCCAGCTTAGGTCTCCTGGCCAAGAAGAAGGCCGAACCAAAGAAACCGATATCGAGCCGGCCCCAGAAGCAGTTGTTGAAACCCCCAAAAGGGAGTCAGAGGAGGCTCCCAAGAGGAAGGAGGAAAAGAAGGAGAAGAAGCCTCGGTCATCAACGAGCAGTTCATCAAGGAAAAGGATAAAGAAGGAAAAGAAGAAGAGAGAAAAAGAGAAGCGGGATCGGAAGCGACGGAGGAAGTCCAGCAGCCCCGGATCCTCAGTGTCAGGCTCGCGTGTGAGAGCCGCAAAGAGAAAGGATCTCAAGCGGTTGCCAACGCCGCCTCGTCCGCGAAGCCCGCATACCCCTCCAGGGCCCCCACCAGATCCTCCACCTGCCCCAGCCCGTGACCGCAGTCCGCCTCCCATTGCCAGGGGGCGAGGGCGCGGGTGGATCGGCCCCATTCCCTGGAGTTCACACCCTAGGTGGTACACAGGGAAGAATAAGGGCATCGCCAGAAGGGCGAAGCAAGAGAAATACAACAACAGGTGGTGGTGATGGCAGTTCGTCGTCGTCCAGCCTTGAGAGTTGCACCTCCCCAGAGGAAGCCAGCAGCCAAGCCAGACGAAGTGAAGACAGATAAGTTCACCTACCTCCTAGAGCTCACGGCGGCCCAACTACGGTGTTTGGGACTGGTCGAACTGGCTTACGGGTACTACTATGGTGGGCTCGTGAAGGTGGCGGGATACATCACAGGTTTGGGCCGTGATACCGACTACCTGGAGTTCAAGGTGACGGGTACCCAGACAGAGAAGCTGGTGGAGGCCTTGAGCGAACCATCTCGGAGGACCATGCAGTTGCACATATGCCCCAAGGATTGCGCCCATGCAGCCACAGGGCTGCATGCCTCTGGATTTTGGGAGGTGGGTGGCAAGCAGCAGCCCTGGCACACGTTGTTTGAGGAGGTGAAGACAACGGCGGAGGAGCATGACGAGCTGGCAAAGTTGAGAGAACACTGTGCGGCCCGTGGCAAAGCAGTTGGAGGGGAGAAGGAGAAAAAGAAAAAGAAGAAGAAGAAGGCAAAGGACAAGGAGAAGAAGCCAGACAAGGCCCGGTCGGACAAGGAGGTAAGCGATGAAGAGGCATTGACAGACAGGGGCCAAAAGGGACTGAGGAGCCTGTTTGGAGGAACCTGTCTTGACCCCTGGCTGGAAGAGCGTTCCAAGCTGATGAAGAAGGCTCGGAAGCTGGGAAAAAAAGGAGGGGCGAAAGCGGAAGCACTCCTCCAGTGAGGATTCCTCATCCAGGAGTTCGACATCGGAGGAAGAGGACATGGCCGAGTTGGGGGGAAGGGCTGTTTGCTGAAAAGAAGAGAGCCCTGCGGTTGACCCAGCGTTACCCAGAGTGTTTGGGGGCACAGACGATTTCAGGGATGAAGGAATCGCTTTTGACCAGTAGTGGAACTTTGCATTCCCTGCATCGCAAGTCATTGCCCCCGCTCTTCACACAGTATTACAGGAGTGAGCTACACTCGCAGGTATCTCCGTCAATGGGGCAAGAGCTCCTGACAATCAGTCAGACGGCGGACTTGCTACTCCGTGGACATCCAGCTCGAGCAGTTGATCTGTTATCCCAGCGCTTCAAAGCTCTGGAACAACAGGCTCGTGGAGCCCATTGGACAGTTGCACGCCAGCTAGAACTGGTGTCGGCAGACGCCGTTGGGCTTAGTCAAGGTGCTGAAGGAGCAGAAGCGGCCCGTCTGGCCCGAGAAGAGGCGAGAAACCGGAGCGCAGTGCAGCGCCCCTACAACACGGGGGGGCAAGGATGGGGGAAAAACGAAGAGCAGACCTGATACATCTGAGGGACGTGAAAAAAGGGGACAAAGGTGGCAAAGGCAAAGGGAAAGGAAAGAAGAAGGATAAGCAATGATGATGCCTTCGAACAACGAAGAGGTCCCCAGATGTAGACAAAATCAGGTCGAACAGGTATTAGAGAAAGAGAGGGTCGGCAAAGCATTGGTTGAGCATGACATTGTAGCAGAGGCTGAGGGTGCTAGCGTTGACAAGTTGATACAAGAGTGTGAGCGCAAGGGCTTGGAGCGAAGAGAGAAGAGGGCAAGGAAGCAGTATAGTGAAGGAAGCCCTGATCGCACGTCGCGGTTAGAGCGTTCGAAGGAGTGCCCCCCTTCTGCCAAATCGGGCTTAGAGGCCGAGAGGGCCCCGCTGGACTTGGTTGGAGGGGAGTTAAATTTTCCCGAGAGGCTGCTGACAGACTCCCAGTGTCAATATCGGTTTGCAGAGCATCGGATGAGCCAACATTGGTTGAAAGGGAGGCAGAGCATGGAGACTCCTCCCAAGTCCGTGGTGGTGACTCATGTCGAGAGAACCACCGCCAAGAGAGGGCAGAAGATGGCTTGGACTCGAGCGCGCGACTGGTGGTTGAAGATAAGACAGAGCGTTGCAGCCAGCCCAAGAAGAATTTTTTCCCCTTGCCACTGGCTAGTGCCCTGGGACTCCCCGGACCATCAGTACCCAGCACAGATGCATTGATTCGTGCATTGAATTCACTTTATGGGACTAGGACAAAAATCAGGACGAAGGAGGACAACATTAGGAGACAGCTGACCGAACGTTTGCATAGTGTGGTGTCGAAATCTAATCTGTTGGGTGAGGCTATGCCCCAGTTAGACTTTCATCGGCTTTTCCAAACCAAGACCGTGGATTACTCTGGTGATGAAGTGCAGGTAGCCCGGTCGTTCCAATGGAAAATGGTGGAGGCAGCAATGCCTGATGCCGTAGGGTCATCAGAACTGGAGCTTTTCTGCGGTGAGGGGACGCTGCAGTACATTAGGGACTTTGAGAACTTCATGCTACCTGCCCAGGATCAGCGGCTTGGACGGACTCCGGCGGTCATGGTGGAGCAGAGCCACTGGGCCGAGGTCTGTGCGGGGTTGTTGAGGAAGGGGGTGTGTCGGTTGATGCATGTATCCGATCTACATCATGTTGATGGACGACCTTTGTTGAACGGCTTATTCGCGGTAAGCAAACACGAAACAGCTGTAGACAGTGAGGGCAAGTCATTCGAGGTGTGTAGACTCATCATGAATCTCGTCCCGACCAACAGTTGTTGCAGAAGTCTGGTGGGAGATACATCCACACTGCCCACGGTAGTTGGTATGTCCTCGGTCATTCTAGAAGATTGCCAGCTGCTCATCACTTCATCCGAAGATATCCGTTGTTTCTTTTACTTGTTTCGTATACCCCTTCTTCGTGGTGGAAGTACATGGGCTTTGCAAGGGAGGTGCCGGTTGAGGCTCTCCCAGAGGGATTTGCTGGAAAAGGGTTGCATTTGGTCACCCAAGTGTTGCCGATGGGGTTCATCAATTCCGTGGCAATAGCTCAGCACGTGCACCGGCGCGTGATTGGTCAAGCGCTTCGGAATGAGAGGACCTTGGCAGGCAGGCATCAAGAGCTACGTCGTGACGTCGTAAGGTTGACAGGAGAATGGCCGAGACGTTGACAGGGACACCTTCAGCTTAGACCTTGGCAGTGCGGCAAACCTATGAAGACTTGGGATTGCCTCGGCGCCCCAAGAAAGCAGTACCGCAATCCTGAGCATCCATCGAGGCCACATTCTCAGCAATGCGAA